>CM040126.1:362820533-363240953 GCA_022559845.1 Amorphophallus konjac
TCAGAACCCCAAGTCTATACATTGGTAAAGTCTGCACATTGTGCTTTGAAGCTACATCAAGTCTAGACATTGTCCTGTAGCTAGCACGAAGCAAAGTCTGTACATTGTCCCCATGTTCACATGCTTCAAAGTCTATACATCGTGGGGCTTCGAGTCTTCAAAGTTTGTACATTCTTCAAGGGCCAAGTCTATACATTGTCTCGCTTACATCTTCAAGGAGTAAGTCTATACATTGGATATGGGTGTGCATCGTGAAGTCTATACATTACTTGTGTAACTCAATCGTTTACATCAAAGTCTATACATTGGTTATGCTAATGCATCGTTCTTCTCAAGTTTGTACACTGCCTTCCCATGCACGCATTCATCAAGTCTATACACTCCCTTATTTGTAAGTCTATACACTCGATTGCTTCATGCATTACACTGAAGTCTACACATTCCTCTCTGTTATGTTAATGCATCATTCTGCACGTCTGTACTTTGAGGTCGCATGAAGGCTTTCAAGTCTATACATTCTCACGTTGTACACTCTTGCCTATTTACTGCATCTAAAGTCTATACACGCAGTGTTAAAAGCCTGAACTAACTAGTTACATTTCTTTTGTCTCTGCCTGCAGATGATTCAGGTTGATGATTGGGCACGTGATCCGAGGATGATGCTTGGCACGTGATCCGAGGATGCTCTAGAAAAGGAGGGAACGAGCCCCACTCATGCCACTCATGTGAAGTCATGGTATTCAGGTCGGATGCCATATAAAAGGTGTCTTCTGCGAACAGAAGGACTAAAACTGGAGGAAAAAGCTGAGAAGAAGAATCCCTGAGCAGAAGAAGAAAAGAGAGAGCCTCCACGTTCCAGAGAGAAGACAGAGAGAAATGATTTGAGAGAATTGTTCTGAGAGAAAAGTCTGAGTGAGAGAGAAGTGTCTAATTTGCTTCTTCGGAAGCTACATTGTTTTGGTTTTCAGAAACGATTATCTTCATCGATTGTCTTGTTTTTCAGTTTCTTTCTTCATATTTCTGATTCCATATTGTTACCCTCCAGTGTTTGGAGGAAGGGAGAGATACTTCGGTTTCCCTCTAGGCTGCAGAGGAAGAGAGATCTGTGATTTATGGTTTTGCCAGTGACGGGTTGTCACTAGCAGGTTCCCTCCGGTTTGGAGGAAGGGAGATTCATCTCCGGTTCTGGTCTTGCGGGTAGTAGGTCCAGGTGTCAAGCTCTGTGGGTAGCATAGTTTGAGTTGAGGGATTTGTTTCCCTTGGTTTGGCAAGCTGTTTGGCAGCATATGTTCGTAGACTGAGTCTGCTGTTTCTAGCCGTGGCTAGTGGAAGCCTCACTCTAGTTGGAGTGAGGGGTGGATGTAAATTGTGGACTACAATCGAATCACCTTAAAAATACTTGTCTCTTCTGTGGTTTGCTGTTATCGTGTGTGCTCTCTGTAGACACACCAAAATTGACGCTATGTTGATCAAATCTCATGTCACTATGTTGACACCCCAAAGTGAACTTCAATATATTCATAATATGAAGTTTTTCTATTTTTGTGTGTTCTTGATTTGTTCTTGCATTTTTGTGATTCGTGACCTGAAGAGGGGCGTGTTTTATATAGCGACCTTATCTAGGGCGTATTCAAAAGAAAGGACAACCAAATGTCAGGGCGTCAATTCCTGGTATTATCCGATTTTAAAATAAATTAAAAATAAATTCAAATTATTGATTAACGTCCTTCCTCAGGGCGTGGTTTCAATTAACGCCTTCATCTCAGGTGTTTTCTCATAATTTTCAAATAAAGTAAGTTTTATTGTCAAAATTTAATCCAAGAAGTGACGCCCTTGATCGTGGTCATGTTTTGAGTAGCGTCTTAATGTAGGTCGTCAGTTTGTGATTTGACGCCCTTCTGAGGGTCGTGTTTTATCCTTCGGTGTCGTGTTTGAGTATGCCTTTCCTGAGTAGTTCTCTGCCTCCAATGGTCTCCTTGCTCGAATTGGAGTTAGAGTCCTGCCTTCTTTGATCATTGCCTATCCTTATCTTCCCAAATTTGAGCTTATCTTCGATTGAAATCCTATAAAAGGATGCTCTGGTCGATCTAGACAAGGGTTGACGGGTCAGAGAGTTCACAGGTTAGACAGAGTTAGAGAGGTTACAGAGTTTACGACGAGGTTACGATCAGAGGTTTATGGGTTATGAGATCAGAGTTACAGAGCTTCATCTTCCTCCTGTGCGATCGTTTAGAAAGGGCTCTGCTTCCTCTGCTTCCGGTCAACCGCGTCCACCTTGGTTTCCCTTTACTATCGTCAGGGACAGCATGGTTTTTCTTTTATTCTGTTTGTGTTGCTTCGTTTTCATCGATCATCATCACGTCCACTGTATTCTTTTCCCTTTTTGCATTAGCTTCATCATATCTCCTCCTTCCCTAATTCTTTAGGGGTTTTTAAAAAAAACAAAAGAAAGGTGCGCATGTTTTGTTCTTATTTCATCATCATATCATCTTTGGGAATTGATACTACATTCACTTGGCTGATCCACTTCTTTTGCTTGTTTGTTTTGTCTCTTTTGCAAGGTAATCAATAAAGGAAAACCCCCTTCATCGGCCGGCCGATTAAAGGAGGAGGAGGAATTCACAATCCAGCCCGCGTTTTCTTTTCCAGCAGGTATTCGCGATCTTCTTTGTTTCTTATCGAGGTAACCCCTCTGGCGATCACCCTCCTTAGTAGCACCACGTGCTTCTTCTTTTCCTTTCTTATTATATCATCTCCCCTTATTTTTATTATGCTTTCTCATATTTAAATTCTTCTTCATGTGTGGATTTATCACGATCTACACTCTCCATCTGCTTGGCATTTTGTTTGACTGTGAACAGCCTTTTCAATCGCACTTACTTATTCTGTCTTGGTTATTGACTGCATTAGCAATACTCTTTCGCTGTATCTGAAGGGTTGAAATTCGAAGTAGTGATTTTCAGCTGAAGTTTTTAAATCGGGAGTGATCTATTCATCCCCTCCTTCTATATCACTCTTCGCTGCACATAACAGGAACCTACGCCAAACACGGATTATCGATGTAAGGAACAATTAAAATTAATCCTAACAAGGATAGCAGATGAAGCAATGTGCGATGATGTAGCGAGCAAAGACCTACTAAATTGACCTGTGAAGGGAGATAGAAGAAATGAACAATCACAAAGGCAATCACAATAGACAGAGATTTTTAGATGGTTCGGGTACACTACCGTGTCCCCTACGTCCACCCCTCACCGAACCCCGGTGAGGCTTCACTACACGCTACAAAATGTAGCAAAACGGGGACAAACCCCAACACCACACACGCTGCTTCCACAGCAATCCACACACGCGAGGCCTTGCCTCCAACCGCTGCCACAGCAGCACACACACACAACATCGGGGAACATACCCCGTACAAGTACCTCACACGGAGACACAGCTCCGTCCACACACACAGTAATTTTCAGAATTCAGCAACATAAAAGGATTTACAGTATATGCTCACAGCAATATGTAAATGGAGAGAAACTATCATAAAGAGATGGATTAAGGATGTAGAATGTTTCCCCTTATTTTTCCAAAGGCCATTCGTAGATTTTCCTTGAAGCTTCGGTTGGAGAGAATCGAATCTGCAGTAGGATGGAGCACCCGATCATCTTCCTCAAAGATCCGGGATCGTCTGTAACTTCAGCAGCTCGTACTGAGTATATCCTTCAAATCCTAGCTCCAGTCAAACCTGCATGCATCATAAAAATGTTTAACTTCATAAACCCCTCTCCTCTCAACCTTGTAGCTGCACTCCTCCTTCTTCTTCTGCAAGAGAATGGAAAGCATTAGCTCATCTTGTTGCTTAGGATGAAAATCACAGCACAAATAAGAGGGCAGCAAATAAATTGACAAAGGAACATTTCAATGTGTAGTTATTAGAGCTCCCCATTTGTCTCCTTCGAATGTATTTCAATGCCTCTGCAGGTTGAAGATTGTTCATGAGGGAAGATGAACGAATCTTGCAAGAACAAGGTTGTAGCTTGATTTCCCATGCAGCTTCCAGTAGAAGATCGTTCAGAAACTTGAATCAACCTTCTTCCTTTCACTTTCACGCCCAGAACAATGTGGAAGAAGCCCTGGAGCCGCTACCTGCGTCCTGCACATACAAGGGTTAAAAATAGCTCGGAATTTCAGATCTAGCTTAGTTCCTTAGGGTTTACAACTGTGGACGTGCAAAATTGTACGCCCATACGTCCCAACTAGTCCAGCAATAACAACAACTTCAACTGAAGAAACTGCGTAGAAGAGGGGCCATCCGGACTCCCCAAACGCACACACACTGCCGTGGAGCTGTCGCCGGAGTCACGACAATGAAAAGAAATCAACCACCAAGGGCCCCACAATCCATGGGCCTCTAAGAAAATCAAATGGGCCACAACTCGCTCTCACAACGGGCTCAGAACTGCCCACTTAGCCCCTTTAGCGGCACGCCCTTTGGGTCCTTCAGCGGCACGCCCCTCAGGCCCCTTCAGCGGCACGCCCCTTCAGCGGCACGCCCTTTTCAGTGGCACGCCCCTCAGGCCCCTTCAGGGGTACACCCCTTCAGCGGCATGCTCTTAGGTTCCTTCAGCGGCACACCCTTTGCTCTCTTCAACGGCACGCCCTTTGGGCCTTTCAGCGGCACGCTTGCAGTATCTTTCAGCGGCACGCTCTAATGGCCTCCCAGCGGCACGCTTGTTGAACCCGCCAGTGGCACGACGTTAAGGCATTTCAACAGCACGTCCAGCAGACCAAATCTCGTGCCCATGCCCTACAGATCTTTGGCGCGCAGTGGGCTGTCCGAGGTGTCGGCCGATGGTTGGGCCACGTAGGCAACTCCTCTGCCACCAAGGACGGAGAAGGTCAAACGCCATCATAACCCATCATTTCCCGCCTTCGTTGTTCGTGCTCGAGGGCTCCCGCACGCGGAGGTATAAAAAGCCCTCCTCTTCCGAACCAAAAAAAGGAGGGAGAGCAGGGGCAGAAGAGAGCAGAAGGAGACACAGAGAAGAAAACGAACAGAGATAGAGAAGAGATTGGCCGCTGGAGAGAGCAACCGCCTCTGGAGGAAGAAGAAGAAGAAGAGAAGAGGAAGAAGGGAGAGCTCCGCCGTGGGATTTCCCCTGTTCGTCGACTACCCAGAAGAGAGAGTAAGGGAGGGAGAGAGAGTGTGTGTGATGTATTAGGGGAAAGGGTAGGGAGCCGTCGCCCCTGTTCGACCCTAACTCCCCCATCTTTCTCCTCCTTTTCTTTCTTCCCCTCTCCCACCGCTTGTATTTTCAACTCCGGTGCTTTGAAGTGTAAATGGCCGGTTATGGCCTTTTCTCTTCATGAATGGAAATTTCCCCCTTCTTGGGTTTCTTGCTATCGTGTTTGAGTTATGCCTGGAAGTGTGCGTTTCGACCATTCTTCCTCCTCCTTCCGACGGTTTGGCCCCCAGGGGGGACCCTTCTTCCCCTCCGTCATGGCCCTTGTCATGGGGTCCCTGACCTTCAACCTCACCTACTTGCCTGAAGGGGGAGGCCCCTCTTCTTCTCCTGAACGCCCAGCCACCAACACCGTCCCTGTCCCTTTCCTCTTTGGCTCCATCACACTTAGGAAGTCTTTGGCCCAGCCATTCCAGTCCTTAGGTGATATACCTTGCTCAGTCCTCCACCGATCCACCCCTGTCCCGGTGCAGCCTCCCCAGCTCCCAGCGGTACACCCCATTGAGCCCTTTGCCGGCACACCCCCATAGGGCCCTCGCCGTTGCACTCTTCAACACCCTTTGCCGGAACGGCCTTGGCTGCCCTCCCCCGGCGCGCCTATGATAGCCCTCGCTGATACGCCCCCTTTGGGCCTTCCCCGGCACGGCCTTAGTGGCCTTCACCAACACAGCTTTGGCCTCCCTGGCCCGACACGCCTCTGAGTAGTTCTAGAGGTTTTTTCCCCCTTTACCCATCGTTGCTTTCAGGTTTTCCGAGGCTCTATTAAAGGTGCTGCCGCCTTCGGGTGCCCACCTCTAATTGTCGGGTTCCGCCACTCCATGTGGGCGCATTCCCTTTATCTCCCTTACGCTCGGGTCAAGGGGAGATGCTGCCGAATTTTCGTTAGAAATAATAACACGTTGAGGAGACAAAAGGAAGCAACAAACAAATAGAATAATAACATACCAAAAGATAAAAAGAAGCAACAAACGAATGGAACGATCGGCGATAGAACATTCTAACCGGAATAAGGCAATGCGGATACCATGAGAAGAATTGGATTAAATGACTATGTGGTAAATTAAGTACTCAATCTGTATAGAAAAGGTTGGGGGAAGAAGAAGAAAAGATTTGTATAAAACTAGATAAAAATCAAAGGAAAGAAGAAAAGAAAGCCTAAAGAGGTAAAGGAGGAGTGGGCCTTCACCAGTACACGTATTCCAGCATTCGCCGGTACACCCTACCAACCTCCCACGGCACACTCCCCTACTTCCTTGAACCTCTCCGGTGCACTCACAGCTACCTTCCCCGGTACACCTTCTACCCTCCTTGGCCGGCACACCTCCCACCCACCTTCCTTCAGCAGCACGCCACCCTTCTTCCTTCGCCGGTACACTGCCCGTGACCTTCCCCGGCACACTCCATGCCGCCTTCGCCGGCACGCTGCCTACGACATTCACCGGCACGCTCCTTCAGTCCTCTTTTGGCCCTTCAGCGGTCCACTCTCTCCCTAGAAGTATGCGTGTAATATATGATATATAATGATAATAATAATAATAGTAACAAATCAATAAAAATTACGATGACTAAATAAATTTGGATATATATATGAAATAAACAAAAAGTGGTGAAATAATAATAACAGTGGTGAGAGAAATTTCTAATAATAATAATAATAAACAACATGGATAAATCATTTAGGATAAATACATAAAATGGGAATAAGCAATAAAAAAGAAACATATATTTAATTAGAAGCCCAGATAAAAGAAACGATAAAATCTACGTTGCAGCCCCGTCTCTCCTGTGACATGGTGCTGAAGGGAATAACAATGCTGCCCCTGCAGGTCGGGCCTGAGTCACGGGCACTGCCTCAATACGGCCACGACACGACCTCGCCCCGGGCCGACATTCTGATTAGACCGGACTAGTTTCTCAAGACCGGACCCTTTTCGAGCCATTATTAAAATTGTCGCGCGCTCGGCAGACATTTGAACGGATTCGTCCCGGCTTCCACCACATTTCTATCACGGACCTTCGTCTGAACATGAAAAAGGTCTACGAGTGACCAATATAGCCCGTGGCCTGTATCCCGATGCGGATCTCAATGTGATTTGTTCCTGCTTCTTTCTCGCACAGTTAGTATTAGTCCTTTCGGCCGCAGGGCCCCTAATTTTGGTAATTAATCAAGGGTGTTCCCTCGTATGGGGATGTAAATGACGTCGTGACCTTTACGGCACGACGGGATCTGGTCCCGACACAAACCACACAATCGTCTGACGAAGTCAGGTCGAGCGCACTACGGGCTCTTCGGAGCCAGAATAAATTGTCACTCCGGTGACTGGCACGCCCACGCACTCAATAAACTCAATAAATGAATAACCAACTATTTAATAAAAAAGTGCGTCCACAAGTCTGGCACGCCCGGTGGGACCTGATCCACCCTTCATCTCTTTGCCGAATCAGGGGCCCTGCGGCCCCCTTCTTGTAATACTAATTACGCTACCTTTGCGAATGCAGAAAAATCGCATTATGGCGCCAACAATGGCGGTTACCTGCGGCCCTCAGGTCCTCGAGAACCATGTTCGGGGCGGCTACCTCGCAGTCCCTTCAACTTCGGGAGCTTCCCTCCCACGGTGGGCTTCCCCAACTTTCTTGGGGTGGCCTTTGTCAACATACTGGACGCGAAAGTACCCGACGAGCCCCAGACCAACGCTCCCATCCCGGGGGCCACTGAAGCTGCTATCGGCCGAGCTGTGGCCGAGAGCAACAATGGCGTCCCTGCGACAATGCTAAGCTGCAACGTGCACCACCTGCACCGAACCGTTGGTCCGTCCCACCAAGGATCGACATCTCACCGGAGGAGGCTCCAGAGGGACAACACTAGCGTCGTCTCGGGGCGCCACATATCCAGCTCCGGGAAATCCATGGCTGTTGGGACCATCCGGGTCCACCTCGATGGGCAGAGGTCCCAGGTGATACCGGACCGCATCATCCCGACCATCCCAGTCCGTAACTCTTTCCAAGGGCTGGAGAAGCTAAGAGAGAAGGTGATGCCCACTGTCCCGGCCGCGGCACCGACGACCACACCGGCTCACAGGTCGGCCAAACTGAGGCAAATTTGGATTCCCAAGGATGCCCAACCCACTGCACCCGTCTAGGTGGGATCCAACACTTTCCGCCCGAGGAGGGCCCGAAGAGATGAAAGGGTCGAGGTGACGACCCTGTTGGTTTCAATGT
This sequence comes from Amorphophallus konjac, assembly GCA_022559845.1. Taxonomy (NCBI): domain Eukaryota; kingdom Viridiplantae; phylum Streptophyta; class Magnoliopsida; order Alismatales; family Araceae; genus Amorphophallus; species Amorphophallus konjac. Next base: position 362,828,990 of record CM040126.1, read on the forward strand.
GTCCCTTCTTTTGCAAGATGGGCTTATGATGCCGACTAAATAGAAATATGAGCCAAGTGATAAAGTCAATCAACCTATGAACAGGTGAACCATGAACCTAAGCAACCAGCATAAGCTCTAGCATGGGCATGCTATCTCAATCATCAAAACTAAGCTAAACAAATAAAGAAAAACACACGCCGGGGCGTGGAATAAAGAATGAAGAAAGACACACCGTATAGGTAGAGCAAGCAAGAGTAAATAAGAGATATGAGAGAGAGAAAGCTAATGCCCAATACCAAGAAAGAACGTGATCGCCACTAAGGTAAACACAAGTCAAAGACCTGAGAAATACCTTGGAATAGGAGGATGATGCACCCGCCCACGGGAGAGAGAAACCAATAAGAAACTGCAGCTCTGTTGAATATAACGGTCCAATGCCCACGCGTCACAGCATGTGTGACGGTCGCCCGATAGACCGCTAGAGGAGTCTGACGCGCCTGAAGAAGACCGTCAGAGTGTCTGCAGAACAAGCTTGTGAATCCTTCAAACTCCAAACCTTCCAGCCGGCTAGAAAGCTTGGGCCTCATCTAATGAACCCTGTAAACCTGCCGAAGAACGTAGAACACAAGAAAAACAACCCCAAATTAGCCTTTCACACAACGTAGCATCAATTCTCAAATGAACTTGATATCATTCAAAAGGAAAGGGGAATACCGGGGAAGTTTGGTTTTTTAATCCCTCTGGGCATTTTAAAAGATAGGAAGGATGTTTAGATGAATGAAACAAGTGGAGGAACGTGAAAGAAGGAGTGGGACAATGCTATGATGCAAAGGGATGAAGGAAGAACACTAAGAACAATGATGGAACTAAACACTTGGAAAACCAAATACTCCCTTGACTGTGAAACAGATGGACGTGAAAATCAATTCTCCTTGGTTGTATATGACTCCAGAACGCGGCAGCACTTCGACGCAAACTCCAGATTTCTCCTCTCCAGGCCATGAAGTCAAGGGTTCTATTTATAGACCCTCAAACTCTCCGGTCGAGCAGAGGATAATCCAGCTAAAAAGGAGGATGATTCTTAGCAAACTCTTGAAGATAATACTCCCAAGAGTCCATAGAAACAAACAGAAGGTTCTGAGGATCAGATTTGCAAGAGAAATCATAAGATCAAACTCTCAACTCGGCCATGGAGTAGTAGAGAAAAGGCCAGACCTGCTAGGACTCTCTGTTTGATGTAACGGCTGCACGACAGACCGTCAAAGACATGTAACGCTCTAGGAGTAGACCGTCACACAACCTTATCCTTTAAGAAGATAAGATCAACGGGAGAAGTTCAAAAGTGTTGGACTCTAGAAGAATGTAACGGTCGAGGGAAGACGCGTTAGAGGAATATAACGGTTGCACAATGGACCGCCAGAGACAACGGATAGCCAAAAGGATAAGAACTGGAAAAAAAGGCCTTACACTCAAGGACTCTACAAGATGTAACGGCCAAGGGCTGATGCGTCAGAGAAATGTAACGCGCCTGGTATAGACCGTTAGAGACAATAAGGATCCAAATGAAAAGAAAGCTTGCTAAGCTTCGTCCAATGCAAGGAATCAAGTAATCAAACCCAACCAAGGAATAAGACCCATGAAATAAACCTCCAGCTGATCAAGAAGGCTCAATAAAAGAGTGAACAACTCGGAGCATCATATAGAATGAACAAGGAGATGACCTAACTTATTGGTCATAAAACGGGTGTCAACAGATGCCCCTCCTTAATATCCTCTTTGTAGGGGAGCGAGCGGAAGTGAAACGAAAGCGAAATGGAACATGGAGATGAAGCGGAAATGAAACGGAGCGGATCGAAAAACGGGCGTTAAGGCAAACGACACCCGTTCTTAACCAACAAGCGATAGGAATTTTTTGGAAAACCTCGAACTAATCACAGGGAAATAGCCAACCAAAGGACGCATGTCTAGAGGAACTAACAACTAAGGAAAGGAAAGCACGGCTAGCCGCCGGAGGTAAACGGAAAGGAAAAGACGATTAACTAAACTCCAGACAGGAATCTCCAGCTAACCAAATCAAGCGAACAGATTGAAGGAAACCTTCTAATTCAGAGTGGAATGACTCTCCTTACTCGAGATCAAGAACACAGCTGTTCACCATCATTGAGACACCTTGGCAGATGAAGAGTTCATGAATGCTCAAAGAATGCGCATGATGCATGCTGGGCTAAAATAAAGAAATCATTAAAACGAATGCAAAGAAAGATAAAATAACAAGATACTCAAGAATAATATTGCTAGACCGAAGAAATTAGGGTCAGGACACCATCTGCAATCACGGCGTGCAAGACAGAACCATCGTCCCCAAACTTTTCCAACCTAATGGCCTATCCAACGATTGAACATGTGCACTTTGATCTTCATCATTTTTGTTTAAGGGGAACATCAGATCCTAGAACACATGAATGACCAGCCGGTTGTCGAGATAACATATCATAGATAACATATAGTAATGCATTAAAGGGACAAGGAATTCGGGATACTGTACCTGACTTACCTGCCCGACGAACTGGCGAATGATGTTATTCATAACTTCATCCATGAACAAAAAAGGTTAGCCAATGACAATTAATATGAGCATGAAACGAGGCATAATCATTTATACGCACGAATTCCATCAATAATATATACCATGGAAGAAAACCCCATCATTCTAGCATCAAATAGACCATCTTATTCATCAAGAACTCGGCAAACTGTCACGGTCTAGAGAGGGTACGTTAGAGAATTCTGACGGATCAGCTTTGGGCCGTCAGAGCTTTGGCGGTTCACATCCTTCAATGCATGATTCAAACTGACCTAACATTCTAAGGCACACGCGTTAGAGAATTTAACGGTATGGCGATAGACCGTCACATTTCCTGAGCGTTAAAAAAAAAACAAACCAAACGGTCACAAGCCTCATTCACACAACACACTCACAGCCCTAACCCAAAAAACCCCAAAAACCACCGAGATGACCACCGGCGACCACCGACGAGGATGGCCGGCGACGAGGCCCCACAGCCACCGAAGAGAAGGGAAAGGGGGATGAAAAGGAAGGCCATCTGCCGCCTCCACCGTCGGATAGAAAGGGAGATGATCCCTCCGGCCGATGAAGGAGAAATGGCGGCAAGAGCCTCCAACGACCGAACCAGAACAAGGGGAAGCTCCACTGGACGAAGGAGAAGCCATGGCAACGGAGAAGAAAAGGAAACGGGGCCAAGACCATGAGGTAGGCCCGTTCGCCCTAATTTCCAACTTTTAATTTTTATGAGTTTTTAAGTTCATGCATGCATGAATGGGGGGTAGAAAATGGGTCTATGAACCCATTAGGAACACATGTAGGCCATTTGGCCAAAGTGAGAAGCCAAGGGAAACAAAATGGGAGAACGCCCTTTAGCAGAGAGTGTGACGGTCATTCCAGCGACCGTCACGAGCCTAACGCACCACCCCTGGTGCGTTAGAGCCGTGTGACGCCCCACCCCAGGGCCGTCACAGTCACCAGAGACTAGGACTATTTTTTGTTTTGTTTTTTTGTTTTGTTTTGTTTTTTGTTTTTTTTAGGTTTTCCATTATTCAATTTTTTTGTTTGTTTTTATTATATGACTGTTATGCAATGATTCCATGATGCAATTGACTAATTTATGATCTAAATGCATGCAGGGAAAAAGAAGAACAAGAATCTCATGGCTTTAGATCCAGGCGGTCTACCAGGCACTGCCCGATTACCAGAGAGAGCGACTCGCAGCTATGGGATTTGTCGAGGTGCTGAGCATCGAGGTGATCAGGATGGACACACCATTGCTCTACGCGTTGCATGAGCGATGGGACCCAGTTAGCAGAGCCTTCATCTTCCCATGGGGCCACATGATCCCCACGCTGGAAGACATAGCAAGGATTACGGGATTGAGGGTCCACGGAGCAACAGTGACCGGGTGGACTTACGGGAACTAGAGGGAGTTCGCCCAGGAGCTGCTGGGCTTGGATTTGATCAGACCGGGCCATACTTCCTCCCAACTTTCAAGATCAAAACTGCAGGAGAGTTTGGGATTGAGAGAAGCTGCTATTGCAGTGGGAGAGCTACCCGAGGAGCATCTAGGGCGAGTGATAGAGCAGGTGCGCCCTCATGTGGCAGTGGAGGCAGGACCGGAGAGAGATCGCGTGCTGAGGCGGTTCCTCATGCTGCTATTCGGGAAGCTGCTATTCGTGACTCGAGCGGACATGATTAGTTGCAGACTACTGCCACTGCTCGAGGACTTGGGCAGAGTAGGAAAGTATGCATGGGGAGCAGCGGTCCTGGCCTTCCTATTTGAGTCGCTCAGCACGACGGATTGGCAGACGATGCTGGGCGGCTTCTCGCCTTTCTTACAGGTATACTTGACTTAAATGCTTCTTATATGATTATGCAATTGATTACGCAATGCAATTGACTGACATGGCTCCTAAATGCGGATCTGGAGCTTTGTATACCTCCCTGGGATTGGTCGAGGCATGCTACAACATCCCAAGTGGATCCCGATCGCGAGGCGATGGGTGGTCGCCAGGGACCCAGGGTCGATCACCAAACTGACCCGGGCGATCCAGGACGAGCTGGACCCATTCCCGCATATGGCGGTAAGCCCAGAACTTTAAATGCTTTGAATGCTTCTAAATGCTTCTGAATGTTTATGAATGTTCCTATATGCTGACAAATGGACTAACATGGTTTTCAGGTGAGATGGACCCCGTACCAGGACGAGGGTACCGAGGGACAGCCATGGGTCCAGACATCCCTATCCTACCGCGGGCGGGACGTGTGGTTGCATTGCGTCAACGTCATCGAGCCACTCCACTACCGCCTGATCTTGCAGACCAGGGGACTACATCAGCCTGAGGTGACATTCCCGCACCGAAGCGACGAGCGCCCGGGCAAGTCATCAAAAGGGATTAGCGGCGACGTGGATTGGTGCACCCGCAAGGTGAAATACGTCCATGATTGGAACAGACGGGGTCAAGCAGTAAAGGAGCGGGCTAATAGCGATGAGGCGTATTTGAAAGCCTTCGCCCGGCGGTACGGGGACTAGGTGTACCGAGGTACCCGACGACCGGTATGAACTTCTAAACCCTAAACTCTGAATACTTTTATGTGAAAATTCTCTATATGCGCTGACTCATATGCTTTCTAAATGCAGCTAGACCCTGAGGGACGGATAGCCTAGCTCGAAGGGCTACTCCACGCCACCATCAAGCAGCGGGATGAGTATCGGACCGCTCTGGAGCTCTTGGTAAGATTCGAAACCTGAGACTTAAATGATTTTATGATTACGATGCAAATGATGCAAATGAGACTGACTAACTTTAATTCTAAATGCAGCGGGCTGAAGGAACCCAAAGAGTCGGACCGGATGCCCCGTCATCTTCATCACAGCCTGCCGGGGGTAGAGTTGACCGGGATGCCGAGTTTGCTCGAGCGGTAGCTCGGGCCGAGGAGGCGGAGGCCACCCTCGCAGAGCGGGTAAGAAACTTAATGTTTTGACCTAAAATGCTCATGCACTAAATGCTTAATACACTGAAAATGAAAAATGCAAACTGCAGGCGAGAGAGCTGACCACGGTAGTGGCCGAAGCGGAGCGCGCTCGATCGAAGGCAGAGCGAGGATGATCGGATGCAGAGGGACTCCGGGCAGAGCTGGCTCAGGCACAAGCCGAGGTGGAGAGACTTCGGACCGGGACAGCGGACTTGGAGCGCTACCAGACCGAGGCTCGGGAGACACGACGTCAGATCTTCGAGTTGAAGATCGAGCTGCGGACGATGGAGCGGACGGTGAGGATGATGGGCCGAGGACCGGAGCGGAGCACCTCTCAAAGTGGGGCACGGAGGAGCGTTGCCCCGAGTGGATCAGTAGCCGATTTCCTTGCTAGCTCCTCCGGCCAGCGGAGGAACGAGAGGGAAGAGAGGGGACAGCAGGAGGAGAGTGCCTCCATAGTGCCACCAGCGAGGAGACCCAAGGACGGTGGTAATAACAATGGCGGCCCAGGAGACAAACCGGTCGAATGAGCTTTGTATTTTCTTTTTCTTACTTGTACATGACTTATGTAAATGGAAATGAATGCAGATTCCTTTTTATGTTTCGTTTTGTTATGTGGATGAATGGATGAATGTGGATGTGAAGATGGAGGGAATAAATGTGAATGAATGTATGGAAGGCATGAGTGTATCAATGTGTGTATGAATGGAATGTGTGAACGGACTGGCAAATGTGTAAGACCGGTAGGTCTAACCTCAGGCAGAAGAGAATAGCACAAAACCAGTAGCAAAAAATGTGACGGTCTAGAGAAGATGCGTCAGAGTTATTTAACACACTAACGTGGGGCCGTCAGGGATGACAGAGACCAGACTGTAACCTGATCAGCAGGAAATGTGACGGTCCACTGGGGAGCGTCAGAATGAAGTAACGACCAGCGCCAGACCGTTAGGGACGACAGAACAATGCTGGATTGAAGTGGGTTGCAGAAAATGTGACGGTCCAGATGTGGAGCGTCAGAGACAAGTAACGGCTGTGATCAGACCGTCAGGAATGATTGAACAAGAAGAAGCCCAGACTGAACGGCAGGAGATGTGACGGCTTAATGACAGTGCGTCACAGAAGGTAATGATCATAGCTCAGACCGTCAGACATGACGGAGCTTGATTGGGCTGAAAGAAACCCACAGGTAATGTGACGGCCCAGTCTTGGAGCGTTAGAGACAAATAACGGTCCTACGATAGACCATCAGAGAACAAGGTGTACTCCGAGACGGATTGCATAGTGAGAGCCCAATCTCGAGATAATAAACCCATAATCCACACTAGAACTATCCTAGGCTTAGGATAAGACCTTCTAACCCAAATCTTATCATCCTAGAACAAAAAGCAAGCCTTTAAAACTTGGGAACTCTGCCAAAAATTGTAGCTTTCTGAATTCACTACTACAAGGGTTGAAGAACCTCTCTAAAGAGCAGGGAACACCATGAAGAGAAGCTTCGAAGTGATGGTCATGGAGGAGAAGGTCTACACCGGTCCTAAAGCCGCCAGGAAAGAGCATGGAGAGTTGCAAAGGCTGACATTAATCCCCAAGCATCTGAGCTTAAGTGCTCAAAGAGTGGTGAGTTCTATATCCTTAATTAAGTTCAACAATTTCTGCACTTCAACTCCTCATGATCTTCTCTTCTTCTTCTTCCTTCTTTCCAGCCTCTTCCTGGTCCAAGATGTTATTCCAACTTGAAGTGGGTGGCTCCCATGATCAAAGAACTCCCTTTAGAAGTTTTAGCAATCCTTAGGGCATGGCACCTCCAACCTTTATTGGTTTTGGGCAAGAACTTCCAGAAATTGTCTTTAGATTGGCCAAGCATTTCAGCCCTCATAGAATTGTGGCATCCCCAAACACATACTTTCATCTTCCCTTCCTTTGAAGCTACAGTCCTATTAGAGGAGGTAGAGACCTACCTAGCCCTTCCTAAGACTAAGGCGGGGGATGAAGATCTAGTGTGCTATACGGTTGAACCAATTGACCCATCCTTGATCTTGAGCGATTTCATACACAATCCAAAGGATGTGAGGGCCATGATCAGCCCACACCATGTTCACTTGATACCTATGGCACAGTGGATAATCTCTCATTGCAAAAACAAGTGGGAGAGATATGAAGCAATAGCCAAGGCGGTGTCGGTTTGCTTATGCGGAGTCTTCCTTTTCCCAACTACCGACCACCTCTTAGATATCCAAAATCTCAGTATTACTAGCGGGTTGTGGCGGGGTTTGTCCATATCTCAAGCGATCCTTTCATATCTCTACGAAGGACTAAGCTCCGCTTGCTTAGGAGGACCTTTATTCGGTTCCATGATACTCCTTGAATGTTGGATGGGCGTGAGAATCAAATTCCAACCCAAGGAAGACATAACTTCAGCTAGCCGAATCTTCGGGAGCCACCCTTTGTTCTTTATTGGAGGTGCATTTGGATTTCCTTTGCAGGTGGAATGTCGGACGGTGGATAAGAAAACACGGGATGAATGGCGCCCCTTCTTCAACACCTTGCCATTAGACAAATTCATAATGTGACCAAGAATCCTTCGAAGTACTCTGCTTAACGTACCACGGCGCCAAGGCCTTGACCTCCAGCTAGTGGGAAATACTGCCCTGGCGATCTACAACCCGCACCGGTGCCACCTTCAAATCGGACTACCCCGGATAGAAGTTCCTGCGCTATCACACTACCCTCCCCTTCTACCCATGAAGATGGGGACCGAGGAGGATGAAAGAGCAGTTCGAAACACGCTGATCATGTGGGAGATCAGCAAGGTGCGTCCATGGCAAGAAGAAGTGGAAGAAAATGACGAAGCACGTCGTAGCTACATGAAGGAGTTAAGGAAGATCTGCCCTCTTGCGGATAGGAAGTTGAATGTAGCTTGACCCTTGTTCATAAATGTAATTGACGCTCTGGAATTTTATCAGCTTTGGGTTCTATTAAGTTCATTTGAATGAGATGGGAATGTCTTAATTGCATGAGCATGAGTTCTTGATTCTTGACTTGGCTAGAATGATGTGAAAACAGAGCCTCTGGAGAGTGTTACGGTCCTACATAGGGCCGTTAGAAGGATGTGACGGTCTTATGACAGGCCGTCAGGGGGAATGAACTAAGAGTTTGTTCTAACGACAGACCGTTAGAATGATTTGACGGTCTGCATGAAGATCGTTAGAGAAAGGCTGTTGAGAGAATGAAAGCCAACGTTCTGAAGAATGTGACGGTCGAAGGGTGGACCGTTACATGACTGTGGCGGTCTGATGCTGGCGCGTTAAATACCTGAACCTGCATAGTTGTGAGTTTTCACCCTGGGCTTGAACCTGCGTTTTGCACACACTTAGACAAAAAATAAGTTAGACATGTTCTTAGACTCAACCCCTTGCCTTAAAGTAAGTTAGAGAATGACCATTTCTTGATATTTGGTCAAGGGGTGGAGCCTTTTTTAAATAGGCGGAAGACATAACAGGAATGATGCAATGCATGCAATGCATATGATGGATTTTTTTTGGGTTTTTTTGGAAAATATCTGAATTTTTATGAGATTTTGGAAATATCTGACTCTTTTGGGTTTTGAAATATATGATTTTTTTTAGATTTTGAAATATATGACTTTTTTGATTTGAAATATATGATTTTTTTGGATTTTAGGAATATATTTGAATTTTTTGATTTTGAAATATATGCTTTTTTTTATTTTGGAATATACGACTTTTTTTTTGGATTTTGGAAATATTTGATTTTTTTGGTTTTTGGAAATCAGTGCCTCCCCTAGCAACGTGCGCCCTCCTTATTACATCGAGAGTTCCCGAGGTTGGCGTGCAACAAGGTGACAACCCCTGGCCAAGGACTAACTTGCATGACGGTGTCTCTACCAGGGCCATACCCAGGGTACTAGTCTTAGTCCAAAAAAAAAGGAAAATAGAACACGGGGGTAAGCTTAGGCCAGATGTAGAAGTTTTTAGGACTTGAGTTCCTCTCTAGACAACCCATTAGAGATTTGGTCTGTTGTGCCGGGGCTTTGTGTCCGTCATCGAACCTTGGTCCATTCTTAGGCATGCATACGACCGGGCTCATGACGTCCCGCGGGGAAATTGTACTGCCACTCTTGCCATGCCTAGTTACATTTCTCTTACTTTTTTGGATTTTTAGAATATTGGTAGGTAGACTTTGGAAATAATGATTGCTCCTTTGCTTTCTTCTTTTTCTTTTCTTTGTTTTGTGGCGTCAGGTCATAATGGACTGCCCCTATTTGAGACCTCCTCTCGTTAAGGTGCCTGGATCAGTCATCGCCTCCTTATTCACCTCTTGCCCCTAGATTCAGCCGAAGAAAGAAACGGACAGGGACTTTGACTTTCCCCAGAAGCATGGCCAAAGAGAAACGGTGTCTACAAAGCGGGAAGCCTGACCAAGGATGTCGTGTAGTGTGTGATTGCCGTATTCGGGATCTCTTTCATGGTGAAAGAGGAAGAACACCTCGTCGCCGGGGTGGCACTGATTAGACTCTAAGGAAAGAAATGCTTAAGATACAACCCATTCCAAACGTGAGAGAGCTCCTAACCTTCTGCGTTCACTAAGCGGTAAGCATTCCCTGGATAAGCTTCTTTTACGACGAACGGCCCTTCCCAGTTAGGTTGTAATTTAGACCTAGGACCTGCAGACCAAATGAATTTGCGTTTCAAAACCATATCACCCTTTTGAAATTTACGCTCAATCACCTTCTTTTGAAAATAACGCAAAACTCTCTTTTGATAAACGGATACGTGATCGGCCGTGTTCATCCTCTTCTCGTCTAAGAGTTCCAACTGAACGAGCAACGCCTCTCGACGTTCATCGAGATTAAGTTCCTTATCGAGCTGCACTCTAAGGGAAGGGATCAAGATTTCATATGGGAGCACCGCCTCCATCCCGTAGGTGAGAGCATAGGGAGTTTACCCCGTAGGAGTACGGACGGAGGTGCGGTAAGCCCACAGAGCCTCCACCAATCTTTCTGGCCAATTAGAAAATTTATGAGATTCGCATGTTTTCTTTATAATTTTAAGAATGGTTTTATTAGTGGCCTCAGCTTGACCGTTGCCTTGAGGATAATATGGAGATGAATGATGCAATGAAATATTGAACTTCTTACATAGGTCCTTGAGCTCTTAAGAGACGAACTAGGGTCCGTTGTTGGTGATGATGCTGCTTAGCACTCCAAACCGTGAGATGATATTCTTCATGATGAAGCGGCACACCATTGTAGCTTTGATCTCCGCGTACACCTCCGCTTCGACCCACTTGGTGAAGTACTCAGTGGCGGTAAGGATAAAGGATTTTTGTTTGATCTGAGAGTTGGGATCACCGAGCGGGCCGACAATGTCGAAAGCCCACATAGAGAACGGCCAAGGAGCAGAAAGAGGATGTAAGGATGAAGCTGGAGCGTGGATTTTATCAGCGTGGAGTTGGCACTTAAGACACCTCCGGACGTAGAGGGAACAATCTTCCTCTATAGTGGGCCAATAGTAGCCCTGCCTAAGGATCTTCTTCGCTAGAGCCTGGCCATTAACATGACCTCCACACTCGCCAGAATGGGCTGCTTCTACCACCTTCCAAGCCTCATTATCATCTAAACATCTCATGAGCATCCCATTAGTAGCGCGCCTGTATAGTTCTCCTGCGAAAATAGTATTCCTTGAGGCGGCTCTCCTTATTGACTTATGATGCTCAGCATTTCCCCCTTCTGGGAACGATCCGTCTTTGCAAAACAACTCGATTTCATGATACCTGGGCAATTCTTCTTCTTCTAAGATCTCTTCTAACTCCATCAAAGATACTTCCTTGAGGTCTTCCTTCTCAGTCCTCGCCTCTACAGTTTTCCTAAGATTGATGTACCAAGGATCCTGAAGAGAGGGTGCATCCAATCTCTGAAGGATGATAGTCTCAGTATTCCAACTGAGAGGGAAAGATAGAGTGGAAGCGAGCGAAGCTAAGGCATCAGCTAGAATGTTCTGAGACCTAGGAGTATGGATATAGATCAACTTACGGAATTGCCTAACAAGGAGCGTGACCAAATCTTGATAAGGCTTGAGGTTAGGGTCACGAGTGCGGTAAGTGGACAAAACCTGCCGCAGGACGAGCTGAGAGTCTCCTATGATATTCAAATAATGCGCGCCTAAGAGGTAGGCGTGCTTCAATCCATCTAAGAGAGCCTCATACTCAGCAATATTGTTGGTAGCAGGAAATTGAAGTTGATAAGCAAAAGGAATCGTCACTCCTTCTGGAGTGAGCAAAACAGCGCCGATCCCTCGGCCTTGAGAATTGAGTGCACCATCAAAGTGCAGAGACCAAAAGGGATGATGAGAAATGACAGAGAGAGGCTCATCAAGGAAATCGTCCTGAATAGAATCAGTGTGAGGGATGGAGAGATGGGCGAGATGCTCAGCGATGGCGTATCCTTTGACCGCTTTCTGAATGATAAAGGTGATATCGAACTAGGAGAGGAAGCTCTGCCAGCGAGCTAACCTACTAGAGAGGACATGCTTTTCTAGGAGATAGTAAATCGGGTCCATTCTAGAGATCAACCTAACTGGGTGGGCAAGGAAATAGTGTTTAAGCTTCTGAGCTACCCACACTAAGGTAGCACAAGTCTTCTCCATAGCGGTGTATTTGGCCTCAGCCGGGTTAAATAATCGAGAGAGGTAATAAGCAGCCCGCTCTTTCCCTTCGTCGTCTACTTGTGCTAAGACCGCCCCTAGGGAGTCCTCAATGACCGAGATGTATAGGATTAGGGGTTTCTCAGGGACAGGAGGTTGCAAAACTGGGGGGTTGGATAGATATTCCTTTAAATCCTCATAGGCCTTTTGGCAATCTTGATTCCATTCAAATTTGACCCCCGCCTTGAGCAATTCATAAAACGGGCGGCACCTCTGAGAATGTTGGGATATGAATCTTCTGATGAATTACAATCTTCCAATCAATCCTCGAAGTTCTGTAATGTTCTTTGGCGGGGGCATGTCCATGACGGCCTGTGCTTTGTTATGATCAATCTGGATCCCCCGTTTGCTAACTATAAAGCCGAGCAGCTTCCCTGAAGAGACTCCAAAAACACACTTCTTCGAATTCATTTTCATCTTATACTCCCGGGCTCTTTGCAGCACTTTATCCAGAATAGAGGGGTGTTCCTCTTTGGTCCTTGACTTCACCAAGATGTCATCCACGTAAGCTTCCATGTAGATATGCATCATGTCGTGGAAGATGGCCATCATCGGCCTCTGATAGGTGGCACCTGCGTTCTTCAGACCAAACGGCATAACCACGTAATAATACGTGCCCCAGGGCGTGGTGAAGGAAGTTTTCTCTTGATCTTCAGGAGCGAGACAGATTTGGATGTAACCTGAGTAACCGTCCATAAATGATAAAGATTCGTACCCGGCGGTGCTATCAACCAGGACGTCTATGTGAGGCAGCGGGAAATCATCTTTGGGACATGCTTTATTAAGATCCCTGAAATCGATGTAGATACGCACTTTTCCATCCTTCTTGATAACAGGGACTATGTTTGCCACCCACTGGGGATATAGAACAACTCTAATGAATCTGGCCTTGTATAACTTATCGACCTCTTCCTTAATCCTCAAGGCCATGTGGGGGTGAAATCTTCTTGACCGTTGTTTCACAGGTGTTGCCCCTGGTTTAAGCACGAGTCGATGTTCCACTAAAGAGGGTTCAAGCCTTGGCATGTCCTCATAAGACCAGGCTAAGGAATCTCTATACTCCCTTAGAACCTTAATCAAATCTTCTTCTACTCGTAGAGGGAGATTATCGGCAATAATGATGGGCCTAGGGTCTTCTTCAGTTCTCAAATTTATTTCCTTCATAGGTTCATCCACTGTCGACGATGGCTCGTCAAATTTCTTTAATCCTCGTGCATACAGATCGGTAGTGTCATCTACGTTGTTGTCCTCATCATCAATCGGGTCTTTCTCATCCATGACTTCATAGACACCGAGTCCACCATCGCTCCACACCCCTTCTGTTTCCTCTTCATCTTCAATCATGATTGCCGTAACAACAAACTCTGGACATTTCAAAAGAGCATGACATCGTTGAGCTAAATCCTGCAGGAACCTATCAGGAATGGATTTGGAAGGACGCGCAAGCGGGCGCGACTCAAGCTCGGAAGGATCGGACGACCCCGAAGAGGACCCTACTTCTCTAGTTCTAACTGACTCTACTTCCCTAGACTCGACGGACCCTATGCCTAACCTAGGAGAAAGAAAATCTAGTGGAAAGGAAGGAGCAGGGGACTCGTGCCCCTGGGAGGAGGATGGAGACAAGGTAGCATAATCTTCCACCGAAATCTTCATTTCAAATTTGACGTTTTTTTTTGGAGATCAGTGGAGACCATACAGCAGGATGGAGGAGGAGGAAGTTGCATGGGGAACAACTCAGGGAAGATGCAATCGAAAAAAGGATCAGAGGATCGAAACCACATCTCGTGGAGTAGGGTGGTGGAGGAAGGAGGAGTGAATAGGGTTGACATATCAATGGGTGGGCAGCGCCCACATGCACATGGGACAAACAAGATTTAAGGTGGCCGCTCCGTAAAGTACGGATCGACCATCCTAGGGGGAGAACGGGGAATGGGTTCCAATAGTTGAAAGAGAGATGTGAGACGGGAGGGAGACCAAGAAATGATAGCGGGTGAGCTCCCCTTTTCTTGCAGGTAATTAGCTGATTTCTTTAGCCTCCACTGGACGACCCGGGTTTCTTGATTCTTCCTCTGACCATGGCCATCTGGTTCGCTGAACATTCTGGCAAACGACGGGCTGAAATCTATCATATCATCAATAGGCCCTTTTGGTAGCAGAGGTGGGCTAGCAACTGTACAAGCTGTATCCTTCTTTTCTGACTGTGCTGATTGTGAATTTAGGGTACCGGGCTGAAGAGGACCTTTAACAAAATGTTGACGATAGTCCCAGGTAAGTGGCCTTGAATCACCCAAAATTGATAACGCAGACTCTTGGTAACCGAGACCCCGCCTGCTCATCTTTCTTCCTTTGGGCACTGGCTTAGTACGCCCCTGTAATTGTGCACCGAGGCCTCTCCCCAGTTGGTAACCCAGTTTTAATATGATATCCCAACCCTTGGAGTCTCGGATCTGGGGTTTCACTTTGACATTGACAGGTGTAGTGGCGGGCTTGCGAGGTGCATATGCCCAAGGGAAATCCAGATTCAGCACAGAAATGACGGCCCGGCTGCTGGGCCACAATGTAGGCATGATCTTCTCTGAAATGGCTTTCACAGACTGGATCGTGGATAAGCTCTTGACCTTGACCACCCTCCCTTGAAAAGGGAATTTAAGACATTGATGCGCGGTGGACGGTATGGCACTGAGAGTGTCAATCCACGAACAACCCAAGATAGCCTTGAACATAGGGTCAATGTCTAGCACATAGAATTCCACGGGCATAGTAAGAGGCCCAAGATCAGCTTGAATGGTGATCACCCCGTGACATGCTCTTCTCGAATTGTCATATGCAGCTATAGTCGTGGGGGTCAGGCGTAGAAGTTCTTCTGATATATTACAAGCCCTGAGGGTGCTGAGTGGACATACATTGATAGATACCCCTGTATCAACTAGCGCCGCCTCAATACTGACTTTGTTCAAAATAATAATGATGCAAAGCGGCATTTACCGAGCTTCCGGTGGTGCTAGCTCAGTTTCAGAGAAGGTAATAGCTGGCCCCTTAGAGATTGTTGCCAGTGTGGTAGGTAAGTTATCAACTGCCATGTCTTCACTAACCATCACCTTCTGAAGAAAATCTCTTAGAGCATCTTGGTGAAGGGTAGATCTCTTAATAAGATCCAGCACAGATATCTTGGCGGGCACCCTATCCAAATGATGTAGCAGATCGTAATGGGTACCCCGTAGTGGCTCGGCTTCTTCCTGTTCGGCAGCCGGTTGGGAAGACTGGGCATTGGGGGTGGAAGGATAGTTACGATGAAACAAACGCCCGCTCCGAAGGGTGAAGTTATAGGCTGTCGCGGCCTCAGATGGGCTCAAGATAAGTGACTTAGTAGGCCCGGTGGGGTGGATGAGTGGAGCGGAAGGGGATGTGGTGGAAAGGATGATAGGTGAGGGGTTGGTTTCAGCTGCGGTAATGAGCGGTAGTGGAAGGAAAATGGGCGAGGGATTAGTGGTAGGCGGGGGAGAGATGATGGGTGCTGATATAGGTGGAGGAAAAACTAGCGAAGGGTTAGATGGAGGTGTGGCGATAGCGAGTGTAAAGGTAAGCGGAGGGGTAGTGATGGCAGCAGGGGTGAGTAATGGTGTATTTACGGGGGTAAATGGGAGAACAAGTGGAGAAGGGGTTTGGTGCGTAGGTATGAGGATGGAGGAAGCGGGGGGATTGCGGTGGTTGTAGTGAAGGGCCATAACCTGTGGAGGGGAGCCATCGTCATCAAAGGACCACCCGACGTTAGGAGTCGGGGGTTGGACAACGTTAACCTGAGCCGGTGCCGGCGACTGAGGCTGCGGAGCGGGAGGATGGTTCGGCATCGGGTTCTGGTGGATCCCCAAGTCTTGAACCGACTGCGGTTGCTGCTGCGGCTACTGCTGCGGTGCCTATTGTTGCTGCACTTGCTGCCTCGGCGGCTGCCTTCTTTTCTCTTTGATTTCTGTGATGGCCCTAATCATTTTGGCCCAATCAATCCTTTGTCCTTCATGGAGGTCATAGACCAAATCCCTGAACTGAAAACACCCTTCAATAGTATGTCCTGGCTGCCTGTAGAACATACAGTATTTTGTCTGATCAATGGCCGGGTTCCAGTTGGGCAATTCCGGAGGGAGTTGTATAGCATTACCGACATGAGGGCTGAGAAGATATCTGTGAGGGTTTCTGGCAGGGGTGGATACTGTGCCCTTTTAGGAGCCGGGCGCTTGTTGTTGTTGTTGTAGCAGTTGGGCGGAGGGACATTATGGTATTGCGGAGGCTGTGAGGGTTGCTGTGGAACGGCAAAGGTGTTTGGTGGAGTAGCAAAGGGAGGCGGAGGGTTTGAAAGTTTTGTGGATTGGTTTGGAAGTTTTGTGGCGTGGGGTTTTGAGGATTGCGGGGGTTTTACGGAAAGCGGAAGGGTGCGGCTTGGAAGGGAAAGGTAACGGCTTGAACTTGCTCATTGGTATGAACCCCCTCGGTGACGGGCCCTTGAGGTTTCTTGTGGTACTTTGGCTTTTGGTTCTCAAAGAGCGAGTGGATGGGGGAGTCCTTGAACTGTGTTTGAATGAACCGCGCCCGGCTATAGAGTTGGTGCATGTTGGCTATATAATTCATAGATAGAATGTTGCGGAAGGTCGGAGTGGCGTTAGAAATAAGCAGCTTGACCTTCTCTTCCTCCGGAATGTGGCCGGGCACTCTGGCGGCCATTTGCCTCCATCTATCTGCGTAAGTAGCGAACTCCTCATCTGGTTTCATTTTCTCGGCCACCAGATCTGTAAATGAATATTCCGGGCCGACTCTATCTTGGAACCGCTGGATGAACTTATCTTTTACTGTCTTGAAACTTTCAGCATCTTCTAGTGGTAGAGAATAGAACCATTCCAGTGCGACACCATCTAGTGATCGGCGGAACAGATATGCCATGAGGCGATCGTCATATTGAAACTGTGCCAACTAGTATAAGAAGTCCCTCACATGAATAAAGAGATTGATGTTCCCATCATACTTTCTATAGTTGGGGAGCTCGGACTGTGGAGGGAATCGGATGTTCTGGAAGCTCGGGACTGGAACGTCTGCCAAGGTTTGAGGGCCAACTTGCTTCTGAAGGAAGTCAAGTTGCTGCTGCATGGTGGCCCATTTATCAAGCAACTCCTGCTCTCGGGAGGGAGCAGGGAGAACGAAAGATGAGTTTGGAGGAACAGAAGGGTAAGCAGATAGAGGAGGTGGCCCATAGGAAGGATACTGGATCGAAGGATGACCCACGTTGGTAGGAACCTGGGCTGCCCCTTGCTGATGGTACATGAAATCATTCGGGCTAACTAGAATCTGTGGCATAGCTGGGCCTGAGACATGATGATCCGACGAGAAAGAAGGAGGAACCATGGTGTTACCTTTATCAAAAGCTTGCTGGGCCGAACCCAAAGACTGGCCCATCTCGAGATTGGAGAACCTGAGGGTTCTAGGTTGGACCGGAGTGAGATCAATGGGCTGGACAGTGGGCCCATCGGCTCTATGCTGAGCAACGAAAGGATTGGATTGGCCTTGCATAATTGGGGAAGGCGGGGAGTTGGACCCCTGCATAGCCTGATAGACCGCCTGAAGCTGGGCCGGGTCTAATTAAGCCATCATCTGAAGGACAGAATTGGCGGAAGGGAGAAGAGGATTTTGAGTGGATGGAGCATTCTGCATAGGGATGGAAGATGAGGGAGGAATGGGCACCTCCCTGGGCTGGAACGAGACAACCCTAGAGGGATCCTCTAGAAGGCCTTGAGGGAGAGACTCCTATTGGGACCGAGGAAGATCAAAGGAAGCCATAGTAGATTCGAAGAGTGGATTGAAATAGGATGAGGAGAGGGACTCGCCCCCGGGTGATGATGCTTCTAACGGATGGAGGGGACTCCACATGCAACGAACAACCTTAACAAGATGCAAACAACACACAACAATCACACAATAAGTGACCAAACTAAGATGACTTTCAAAGATGTGATAAAAGAATGAAAACACTCAAAGGCAACCAAGTTGTTTTAAGATGATGGAATAAGATTTTATGGTTTTCTCCTTTGGAACTTTAGAGAATTGATTAAAATGTGCTCTCAACAATGGGTTCCTAATAGGAGAGGGGTATAAGGCTTGGTTTGACTCTAAATGTTCACTCCTTCACTTATGCACTCCTAGACACGGGGTGGGAAGGGTACAACCAGCCCGGCGTCCGTGTGGGAATCCACGGCTCGCGGGGACTTATGGAGGTCCCTGGTGTGATTTCCTAGTCAGCCCCAAGGAATATGGAGACGAGAGGTCCGCACACCAAGGTAGGAGAATGCAATCTAATGTATGAAAATATGCATGAACCGATGTGCACCGGGGTGCATGCAAATTCTATCCTAGAATCTAACAAGCAAGTATGCACACAATGATATGAGTATGTAAACCAACCAGGGAGGAGACCAGATAACACCCAAGTACAAAGATAACAGCAGAAACTGCGGAAATAAAATGCACCTCGAGATGTGTACCTGTCTGGAGTATGTAACGGTCTAGGGGACCTGTGTTAGAAGAAAGTGACGATCGAAGACCAGACCGTCAGAAGCAGTGTAACGTAGGAACTGGAGGCCGTCAGAGGAGCCAGGGAACCAGAAACAACAGGGAATAAAAGGGAAATCTGGGGAAAACCAAGACAAGGAAATGATGGCAGGTTTAACAGAGATCAAAACACGATTGGCACAAGTTGTCCCACCGTCATCGCCAAAAAAACTGTTGGTTTCAATGTGTCCCTTCTTTTGCAAGATGGGCTTATGATGCCAACTAAATAGAAATATGAGCCAAGTGATAAAGTCAATCAACCTATGAACAGGTGAACCATGAACCTAGGCAACCAGCATAAGCTCTAGCATGGGCATGCTATCTCAATCATCAAAACTAAGCTAAACAAATAAAGAAAAACACACGCCGGGGCGTGGAATAAAGAATGAAGAAAAACACACCGTAGAGGTGGAGCAAGCAAGAGTAAATAAGAGATATGAGAGAGAGAAAGCTAATGCCCAAAACCAAGAAAGAACGTGATCGCCACCAAGGTAAACACAAGCCAAAGACTTGAGAAATACCTTGGAATAGGAGGATGATGCACCTGCCCATGGGAGAGAGAAACCAATAGGAAACTATAGCTCTGTTGAATATAATGGTCCAATGCCCACGCGTCACAGTGTGTGTGACGGTCGCCCGATAGACCGCTAGAGGAGTCTGACGCGCCTGAAGAAGACCGTCAGAGTGTCTGCAGAACAAGCCTGTGAATCCTTCAAACTCCAAACCTTCCAGCCGGCTAGAAAGCTTGGGCCTCATCTAATGAACCCTGTAAACCTGCCAAAGAGCGTAGAACACAAGAAAAACAACCCCAAATTAGCCTTTCACACAACGTAGCATCAATTCTCAAATGAACTTGATATCATTCAAAAGGAAAGGGGAATACCGGGGAAGTTTGGTTTTTTAACCCCTCTGGGCATTTTAAAAGATAGGAAGGATGTTTAGATGAATGAAACAAGTGGAGGAACGTGAAAGAAGGAGTGGGACAATGCTATGATGCAAAGGGAGGAAGGAAGAACACTAAGAACAATGATGGAACTAAACACTTGGAAAACCAAATACTCCCTTGACTGTGAAGCAGATGGACGTGAAAATCAATTCTCCTTGGTTGTATATGACTCCAGAATGCGGCAGCACTTCGACGCAAACTCTAGATTTCTCCTCTCGAGGCCATGAAGTCAAGGGTTCTATTTATAGACCCTCAAACTCTCCGGTCGAGCAGAGGATAATCCAGCTAAAAAGGAGGATGATTCTTAGCAAACTCTTGAAGATAATACTCCCAAGAGTCCATAGAAACAAACAGAAGGTTCTGAGGATCAGATTTGGAAGATAAATCATAAGATCAAACTCTCAACTCGGCCACGGAGTAGTAGAGAAAAGGCCAGACCTGCTAGGACTCTCTGTTTGATGTAACGGCTGCACGACAGACCGTCACAGACATGTAACACTCCAAGAGTAGACCGTCACACAACCTTATCCTTTAAGAAGATAAGATCAACGGGAGAAGTTCAAAAGTGTTGGACTCTAGAAGAATGTAATGGTCGAGGGAAGACGCGTTAGAGGAATATAACGGTTGCACAATGGATCGTCAGAGACAACGGATAGCCAAAAGGATAAGAACTGGAAAAAAAGGCCTTACACTCAAGGACTCTGCAAGATGTAACGGCCAAGGGCTGATGCGTCAGAGAAATGTAACGTGCCTGGTATAGACCGTTAGAGACAATAAGGATCCAAATGAAAAGAAAGCTTGCTAAGCTTCGTCCAATGCAAGGAATCAAGGAATCAAACCCAACCAAGGAATAAGACCCATGAAATAAACCTCCAGCTGATCAAGAAGGCTCAATAAAAGTTGAACAACTCGGAGCATCATATAGAATGAACAAGCAGATGACCTAACTTATTGGTCATAAAACGGGTGTCAACAGACCCCAGCCTGCCAACCAGCACCTGTCATGCCAGTGCCGCCCGAGAATGCCCGCCACCATCACCGTGGGCGCCGACATAATGCTGCTCGCCCGGCACCCAGGGTTTACTCCCCTCCGGTCACTACCATCGACGCACAACTACCGGCTGCTCTCCCCGAGCAGGAGTGGGAAGGGATCGAGCAGGCCATGAGAAACTACCTCCGGGGCCCAGGTAGCACTCCCTTGGGTCGCCAGAGACTACTGGGGGCAGTGGCCTCCGCTTTCGAAGAAAAAGAAGCCCGACCCGCACCCAGTGCAGAGTCGAGGAATCAGTCAGAGGAGCCGCGCCAGTCCCCTTTTCGGGAGGAAGCGTCGCCCCGACGATCGGTCTTCGACAGGTTGGTGTTCCCATGATGGTCATCCAGGAGGGCGACGAAGAGAAATATAAGCTGGAGAATCTTCACCTGTAATATGGCAGGAGTTTTTGGTCGGTACGGGGCCCTCCCCACCGACCCTGAAGAAATGGCCAGACTCGCCGCCAGACCAGGGCCTCTCACCAGAAGGGGAAGAGCGGCAGGCGAAGCGGCACAGACAGGCGCCGAAGGAACCTTTCACGAAGAATCTCTTGCCGCTCTCACGGCCAATGTAGTCACCACCGGTGACACGAGCGGCGGGCCCTCCACATCATCCGAGGACGCCCCGGTCGAAGAGACAGGGGGCATGCCCAGTCTCCCCACCACCGACCCGGCAATGTTGTACATGATGCAACGATTCCAGCAAGGGATTGAGTCGCTGAAGAAGAAACTAAATGAGCAGAACGTACAACCCTCGACGTCCGGCCAGACCGAGGTTCTGCTCGAACCGCCCGCGGGCAACAGGCAATCTTCATAAGCAACTGTGCAAGCTGTGACTTCCCCAGTAACTCCCAGCTTCCCCGGGGGCATGCCCCCGCAACAAGCACAGTACGCAGCACCGGCTCCGCCGCAGGCCCCGCCTTCCCAAGGGTACCCCATGGCCCCTCAGGCGACTATGCTGACCACTCCAAGTGCGCAACCCGCCCATTTCTATCCAAGTCCGATCGACCCAACAGCAGTCAGCCGGTTGATGCTTGAACAAATGATAGACATGAAATTAGCAGAGAGAGGCGACGGGGATCAGACGTCGTTCGACGTCTACCGGTGCTCTATCCGGCTCATTATGCCGTGAAGAAGCTACCGGTTGGCGTCACCAAGCCACCGAAGTTCAAAAAGTTTAATGGGCAAGGGTCTCCCAGGGAGCACATTGCCTATTATGTGAATGTCATGGGAGATCTGGCTGTCGATGAGGCCTACCTTCTGAAGTTCTTCGGCTCCACACTCATTGGACTTGCCTTTGAGTGGTACTCCAGCTTGCCACCCGGGTCTGTTGCTGATTGGCTCGACATGCAGAAAAAGTTCAAAGAAAGGTTCTACGTCGCTGAACGGGAAGTCACTGTGGCAGAGCTCTATGCCACAAGGCAGAGGAATGATGAGTCGGCCCTCGACTACATCAAAAGGTGGAGGAACCTCAGCATGAGGTGTAGGTGTCCCCCGCATCAAGAGGATGCAGTGTAGATCTGCAAACAGAATTTGAAAAAGGAAATCCTGGAAAGAATGATTGGCACTAAGGTCAATACATTTGACCGCCTGAATAATATAGTGGCCGAGATTGAGGCATTTCTGGCCCGTTATTCCTCCACCAAGACCGTATCAAGCCAGAGAGCCAGGCAGGCCGAGAAGAAGCCGGCTCCCCCTGAGGTGCATGCACTAGAATTCCAGACCTTTGAGAAATAGAAGGAAAAGGCCAAAGGGGCAGCCAACTCTCCCCCGCCCAGAACTACAAAACGGCGGGAAGGCCCCTCGCTAAGGGAGAAGATGAGAAACAAGCTATATTCCTTCTCCCGAGATAAGTCCCGGCTCCTGTTTGAGTGGGCAACCAGCTACAACAAAATCACGTTGCCAGAACCAAAGAGGCTCGGTGACCTGAAGAAGAAAGACGACCCGCGCTTCTGCCTGTACCACCGGATGCTCGGGCACACTATTGAGGACTACTATGTCTTCAAGGATGTCATTGAGTCCTTAATCAAGAATGGGGAACTGGACATGGGGGAGCACAAGGTAGACCCCCCATAGCCGTATGAGCTGCCCAACATAACCTCCACCGTCAATATGGTCTCATTATACCAGGAGTTGCCTGAAGAGTGGGCGGAGGCCAGCACCCACGCCACCTATGAAACTTTTATTATGGCCCTGGCTCAAGACCAAGGGGGTTGGCAGACCGTACCTGGGAAGAATAGAAGAGGACGGATTCCTCGGCCCACCCCAAAAGTTCATTTAAGGGGTGTGACACCTCGGCCGGCACCGCCCCCGGTAAACCCAGTCTGGCAGGACACGGCCCCTCGGCTAGTCATGAGGCGGCCGACTCACAACAAAAAGAAACACATCCCGATGCGGACGCACAAGAAGACCAGCCCGGTGGTTGAAAGACTCCAGGCTGTCATTGATGGGCTTGAAGATTATGAACAGCCCGAAATCCAGTCCGTGGAGCTGAAGGAGTATGTCCCCTGGGAGGAGTTCGAATCACTCGAACTGGCTCCAGGAACAGAAACTGAAGCAGAGAAAGAACCTCCCATGTGGGGGGGGGGGGGGGGCTTCCCCAAGAACAACCGCCGGCTACAGCAGGAAAGAAGAAGAAGAAGAGGAGGCCCAGGAGCAAGAAGAAAAAGGAGGTTGTCATCGCCTGTAACACCCTCTCGGCGTTGTTCGACACTGCCCTCTCCCTGGAAGAAAAAGAAGAAGAGCCACCCCATGAGCCGATAGAGGTTGACCAGGCTGAAGCATCCGCTTCCCAACACGCCACCAGGTCGGGAAGGAAGTGGGGGCACCCTCCTCAGAATAACCTCAACATCATGCTCAGGGGAGAGCAGCCATACCAGCTCCCCGAGCCCAAGGTTCGAGGCGCCGAGATCCCTCCCCCGTTGGGTCTCTATCCCGAAGGATCTAGGAGCTGGAGAACCCCTTCATTCGCCGAGTTTCGGTTGGCCCGAGCAGAGAGGCAGGCACGCTCCCAAGGGTCTCCTTCGACCAAAGAAGCGAGCGGTCCCCAAGCTCCACCAGCGGGGACCCCTCCTCAGCCAGGGGAGGAGTTTGACGGTGTCCCGAACCTCGTCGAATTTATGCAAGAAAAGGAGGAAGCCCAGCAGGCCCCACAAGCTCAACAGGCTGTGACAGAACCCGCAAAGGGGGCATCCGCTGATCCAGCACCCCATTTCCAAGGTGGGGGCAGGTGTAGCAAGGCCGAAGAGATGAAGTTACTCAAGGTGCGGGCTGCCAACCAAATAGTCAGACACCTCAAGAAGATCCCAGCCCGATTTACCGTATGGGAGATGCTGTCTTTGGATGAAGAGACACGTCAAGCCATTATTGCCGCAGTCCAGACGCCAGCACACCTTGAAGCCTGTCTGGCAGAAATATCACCCGAAGTAGCGGTGGCTTTCACAAAAAATGACATGCTCCTTCCCACCTGCAGTCATAACAGACCCCTTTACATGAAAGGGTAGCTGAACGGCCAGCCTATCAACAGGGTCCTGATCGACCCGGGGGTGGCAATGAATATACTTCCCTACCGGGTGTACCAGAAGCACTACTTCGACGTACACCTGGTCGAGGTCAAGAACGTCAAGATTGCTGGCTTTAACCAAAAATGCGAGGTGCCCATGGGGGTCGCAGAATTCAACTTGACCTTTGATGATTTCACCACCAAGGTCCAGTTCCACATCATCAACTCCAACACCTCCTATAAGGCGTTGCTTGGCCGGCCCTGGTTACACCAGAACAGAGTGGTGCCTTCCACCTTGCACCAATGCATTAAGTACCCTTGCGAGGGGAAGGAAGTCAGAATCTTCGTCGACCTCCACCCCTTCGAGGTGTTCGAGTGTCACCTGTCAGATGCCAATCTGTACTTAGGAAAGGCGAAGCAAACTCCCAAGTTGCCCAAAACAAGGGAAAGAAGAAGGTGGAGTCGGGCGGTTGGTTTCCTCCGCCACCCCCAGGCTATGTGGCTCCCCCACATGTACCATTAATTACGCAAGAAGGAAGGGTATTCAAGGCAGCTCCTCTCGCCATCTATCCTACATCGGGGACACCTCGCCTCGAAGACCTGCTGGAAGATGTCAGGGTCCCGCCAGGGATCATCAAGCCCATAACAGAAGTTGACTGCCAAGTAGCTGAGCAGCTGAGAACCTTTGAGGTGCCTAACCCTGAAGGACCACCCACTATCTTTTATGTTGCCGGGGAAAAGCCAGTCGGGGAAGACGATGATTGCCGATTCCCTGATGAACTGCATGACCCGCACGTCCCTATCGTGGGACTTCCTCACATGACCGACCGGGCAATCAGAGTGGTCAGAAAGCAAAAGATCCCCCCTACCAACCCTCCAGCCGGAAGGAAATGTTTGAAAGGATGTGGAACCCACCAAACCTGGATTGGCGACTGCTGCAAATTACCAAGCACCCTGGCCTGGGCTTTTCACTAGAAGATTATTACGAAACTTATGTTATATCGGTTTCGGCCCTGTCCGGCGATGACCCCGCGGAAGCTGCAGACTTGCGGGAAGCCCGTCAAGATGTATATTCCACGCCTTTGGCTGAAGGGGCGCAAGACAAAGAAGTGTTCCTTTGGACCCCCCTTCACCATCGTTGCAGGGGGAAGACTTCCTCCTTTTCTGAGGGGTCGACCTCGAAGGATCACACTACCAGGGCACCCTCACCCCGGCCTGTTGGCGAAGCAAGGAGCGGTAGTATGAGCCGTGCTCCGGAACCCCTTCGATACGACCCCGTCATGTACGCCTTATACCATAGGCAGCGACGGGACATTGAGATGTTAAAGACACGGCTGGCTGAGTTGACCTCGCTAGTGGCCGACCTGATCCAAAGCTCTCTCCGCCCGTGGGGTGGTAACGTGTCCCGGTCCTGAGATGCCAGTCCCGACGCCTCCGTCTGGTCGAGGAGGGAAGCAGGTGATACCTCGAGCCCTTCAACCGGGCGGCCAGCCAGGCGAGGCCTGACACTCCAAGAGAAGCTGCAGAAGCCCTACTCCTTCCCAAGAGAGAAGACTCGGGGTATCTTTGATTGGGCCTGCCACTATGGAAAGGTCTCCCTCTCGAGGTCCAAGAGGCCACAGGACGCCCGAAGAAGTGGGGACCCACTATTTTGTCCCTATCACCAGATACTGGGTCACGCCATTGAAGACTGCTATGTCTTCAAGGACATTGCTCAAGACCTCATTGACATGGATGAGCTCAGAATGGGAGACTATGTGGTAGCCCCGCCCCGCCCCCACGTGACCGGCAGCCCCAGAAAAGGAGCCTATACAATATCTATTCAGTAGCAGGCCCCTGAAGATGCAGCTGCCCCGGCCCCCACCGAGGTTGTCTATGATGAGTACACATAGGGTCCCGAGGCGGCGCTGTGCCCTTCTACACCAGGGAACCCTGTGGACCCACCGGCTATAGCCTAGGAGGAATGCGCTGTGAACGCAACCTCCACACCCAATCACGAGGAACGAGAAGATGGGGATGGTGTCCTCGAGCCCGAGGACAATGAAGACCAAGACTTTGTCGATTTGTCACCGGCCCCGCCGGAGACTGAAGATGGCGGCCGGGCCACCGTCGACAAATTGATTAAGATCAACCTTGGCACAGAAAGTGACCCCAGGCCGACCTTTCTGAGTGCTCTTATACCCCCATAGGAGAGAGAATAATACATGAAGCTACTGCAAGAATTCTGGGATTGCTTTGCCTGGAACTACAAAGAAATGCCCGGACTCAGCCCTGAAGTGACTCAGCACATTTTGGCCATTGATCCCAAGATGGAGCTAGTGAAGCAGTCTCCCCGGCGTATGAGGCCAGAATTGATCAACCAGATCTGCAAGGAGGTTGACAAGCTCATAGACATCGACTTCGTGGCGGAAAACTAATACACTACCTGGCAAGCCAACATCGTGCCGGTAAAGAAGAAGAATGGACAGATCAGGATCTGCGTGGACTTTCATGACCTGAATAAAGCCTGCCCGAAAGATGACTTCCCGGTGCCTATCACCGAAGTGATGATTGATGCGACCACTGGCCATGAGGCCCTATCTTTTATGGACGGGTCGTCCGGCTATAATCAAATATGGATAGCAGACCACGACCGGATTCACACGGCCTTCAGATCGCCTAAGGGGATATTCCACTACAAGAGGATGCCCTTCGGCCTCAAGAATGCCGACGCCACGTACCAGCGGGCAATGACCAAGATATTCGATTAGCTGCTGTATCGCAAAGTCGAATGCTACATTGATGATCTGGTCGTCAAGACCAAGGAAAGGGGTGATCATCTGGATGACCTCAGGGTCGTCTTCCACAGGCTCCGGCAGTACGGGCTGAAGATGAACCCCATGAAGTGCTCCTTCGATGTCTCCAGCGGGAAGTTCCTCGGCTTCATTGTCCGGCACAGAGGGATCGAGATTGACCCCTTTAAGATAAAAGTCATCCAGAAGCTGCCTCCTCCGAGGAACCTGGGAGAGTTGAGGTCTCTATAGGGTCGACTAGCTTACATTCGCAGGTTTATATCCAACCTGTCGGGGCGCTGCCAACCCTTCCACAGACTGGTGATGAAGAATGCACCCTTTAGTTGGGGTCCCGAATGCCAGCACACCCCAACCAGCTAAAAGAGTACCTAAAGACCCCGCCCGTCCTGGGGGTACCTGCCAAAGGCAAACCGCTTATTCTCTATATAGTGGCTACCGAATATTCACTAGGGGCAATGCTTGCCCAGAATAATGACGAGGGGAAGGAGCGGGCTCTCTACTACCTCAGCCGAAGATTGGTGGGAGCAGAGGCCAAGTACACCCCGATTGAGAAGATTTGCCTTGCATTGGTCTTTGCAGTCAAGAAGCTGAGGCACTATATGCTGTCCCATGAAGTGAGTTTAATATCCAGAGCCGATCCCATCAAGCACATTCTCTCCCAACCAGTCCCGAAGGGGTGCCTGGGCAAATGGGCCGTACTGCTCATGGAGTTCGACATCACCTACGTGCCGCAGAAGGCCGTTAAGGGGCAAGCCGTCACGGACTTCTTCACAGCACGCCCTATGTCTGAAGACTCCCCATTGGCCATGAAGCTGCCCGAAGATGAAACACTGGAGGTGGACCAGGTCCAACAATCCGTTTGGTAGCTGTACTTCGACGGGGCCTCGAGAACAGAAGCGACCCCGTCCGGACGCACCAAGATACGGGCCAGAGCCGGCATCATCCTCAAATCTCCAGATGGGGAGGTAGTGCACACCTCCTGCTGCATCAGTAAGCCCTGCACAAATAATGAAGTAGAATATGAAGCTCTGATCATTGGCCTCCAGGTGGCCCTCCAAATGGAGATCAAAATGCTCCAAGTATTCGACGACTCGCTACTGGTCGTCAAGCAGGTCCAGGGGCAATTTGACGTCCGGAAACCCGAGTTGCTCCCTTATCACGCTAAGCCGAAGGGGCTCATGGAACGGTTCTACCTCCTCAAGATAGGCCATGTCGCCAGAGGAGACAATGCACAAGCCGACGCCCTGGCAAAATTGGCAAGCTCACTAGCAGTGCCACCAGATGGATTACTCAACATCCAAGTGATAAATCAGCGCCAGGTACCCAGCATGATAGAAGAAGAACTAGAAGAAGAAGAGCTGGAGGTCGCTGCAGCAGAACACGTCGGCCTACCTGATTGGAGAGACCCTCTGATGCAGTGTTTCAAACACCGGCAACTACCCAAGCAGAGAGAAGAGAAGACCAAGCTAATTAGAACCAAGGACTCTTATGAGCTCCGAAGTAGAATATTATTCCGAATTGTGGCCGACGCCAAACAGAAATTACTCCTCTGATGCTTGTCCATTGAAGAAGCTTGGAGGGTCATGAAGGAAGTCCATGCCGGGACAGCTGGTGCACACCAGGCACGACCGAAAATGAAGATTGAAATAAAGAAGCTCGGCTACTATTGGCTGACAATGTTCAACGACTACTGCAAATATGCTAAGTCGTGTTAGAAGTGTCAGGAGCATGCCACCATACCTAGAAGGCCGCCCGTGCAGTTGCATCCAACGGTGCCCAGTTGGCTGTTTGCCCAATGGGGAATAGACGTCGTGGGTCCCTTACTCGCGTCATCCGTCGACTGTAAGTACATTTTGGCGGCAACTGATTATTTCTCCCGTTGGGCAGAGGTCGTCACCTTAAGAGAGGTTATCGGAGAGATCGTGGCCAGATTTGTCCGCCGTAACATCATATTCCGATTTGGCACCCCCGACCGGATTGTCTCAGACAACGGCAGCCACTTCCGCAACCAAAAGGTCTACCGGCTGGCGGAAAAGTACAAAATTGACTGGAGGACATCGATTCCTTACAATCCACAGGCCAATGGGCTGGCTGAAGCTTTCAATAAAACACTCTGCACTCTCCTGGCCAAGATTGTTAGCTCTAACAAAAGGGACTGGGAAGAGAAGATGTACGAGGCACTATGGGAATACCGGATCGTATACAGGACCCCAACAGGCTGCTCACCTTTCTCTCTAGTATACGGCTCAGAGGCAATTGTCCCCGTCGAATTGGAGGTACCCTCCCTCAGGGTCGCCATTCAGCACGGGCTCGTCCGCGAAGGGCAGACCAATGCCGAGTGAAGGCTCGAAGAGCTCTCCAGTTTGGAAGGGAAGCAGCTTCAGGCCCAACAGAACATTCAGGTCTACCAGGCCCGGATAGCGCGTGCCTTTGACAAGCTTGTCAAGAAACGTGATTTCAAGAAAGGTGACCTTGTCATGGTCAAGAGAAGAGATGTCATGGCTGCCAACCCCAAGGGTAAGCTGAATGAAAATTGGCTCGGACCTTACGTAGTCCAAAAAGTCTACGAAGGTAGAGCTTACATAATTGTCAACCACCGTGGGGAAGTTCAATTCCCGCCTCTTAATGGAAGACACTTGAGACTGTACCAGGCTCCAGCACCCCCATTCGATCAATAATATTATCCTTAGCCCTATTTTGGGCGAATTTGCATGATTGTTGTCCGAACGACTTGATCACTATCCATGTTTTCAAAAAAAAAAAGAAGAGAAGAAAGAAAGAAGAAGAGAAAAAAAGAGATATGAAGAGAAAAGAAAAAAAAGGGAGAAAAAGAGAAGAGAAGAAAAAGAGAAGAAAAAAGGGAGAAGAAGAGAAGAAGAGGAGAAAAAAAAAGGGGGATAAGAAGAGAAAAAAAAAGAGAGAGACAAAGGAAAGAAGAAGAGAAAAGAACAGGGAAGAATAAAAGTAAAGAAAGGGGGGGACGGTCCCCCATCCTAAACCATCGTCCCGCGTCGGTAGGGATATTAGGAGGCAAATGGACCACGTTGGTCCCGCCACCTTGTTGACATCAATAAATATTTCCTATTGACTTTGACCCCCATTCAGATCATTGACTAAACAAACTCTTCTCTCCGTCTTCTCCGGGCGGTGACTATTCCCTCTGACTTGGACCTCCCGTTCAGGTCATTGACTAAACAAACTCTTCTCTCCGTCCTCTCCGGGCGGTGACTATTCCCTTTGACTTGGACCTCCCGTTCGGGTCATTGACTAAACAAACTCTCCTCTCCGTCCCTTTGGGGTGGTGAATATCCCTTTGGCTTGAACCTCCTGTCCAGACCGTTGACTAAACAAACTTCTCTCCCTGTCCCTTCAGACGATGAATATCCTTCTGACTTGGACCTCCCAGCCGGGTCATTGTTTAAGCAAAATTTTCTTCCGCCACCCCTCCGAGCGACGAGAGACCCGATTTTTGACCAAGGCTCCCCGCCTGAGGCCAGTGTGCAGCTCTGACGTTGGGCGAGACTGGTGATCCACCCATTTGGCACGGTGGAGTGGTCCCCTCGTCCCTCCCCTGGGAGGGCAAGCACTCTCCTGTGCCCCGACATGGGTACCTGCCTGTCTCCCCCGGAGCGAACTACCGCGAGAACTTGCACTCTGCCAGTGTGTTCCAACACCAAGAAAAGAAGGAAAGAAAAGAGGGGAGAGGAAGAAGAGAATAATACATACAAAAAGAAAAGAGAAAAGAAAAATGATCCCACTAGGGTGAATGCCATGCACACTGAAAGGACATACAGAATTGCAAATGTTCTGTTCTATTCAAAAAGAGAAGGGAGTAAAACGACATGTGCTTCGGGGCATACCCATGTGTTACATTTCAAAAAAAAAGAAAGGGAAAAGGCAGAGAGAGGAAAAGAAAAGAAAAGAGCTACGGGGTGCGACGCTCAGTCGAGGCCCCTAAAGATGTCTTCCAAAGGGAGGATTCTGACGCAAGGGAAGTTCGTCATGTCGCGCAGTCGGCCCCTCCGCTCCTCGAGGTGGGCGAGCTCGGTCTCCACAGACGCCATCTCGGCCCGTGCGACTGCGAGCGCTTCGCTCTCCCTCTCAACTGCCCCTTCGACTCTGGCAAGGTCAGACCTGGCTGTGGCATGGTAGCCCTCCAGCTTCGCGATCCGATTCTTGAGGGAGCGAACATCACCCTGGCCCTCCTCCAGGGCCTTCCCGTGCTTCTCTTCATTACTGCGCCATGCCTCCAGGGTTTGCAAATATTCCTCCGCCTGGGCATCGAGAGCGGCGCGCTCGTTGGGAGCCTGGGTCTCAAGGAACTCGCGGCGTTTAACATATTTCAGCAGCAACAAAACCCGCCGCGACCATTCCTCGAGTGGGCAGCCCAACACTTGCAGTGCCCT
Organism: Amorphophallus konjac; assembly: GCA_022559845.1. Classification (NCBI taxonomy): domain Eukaryota; kingdom Viridiplantae; phylum Streptophyta; class Magnoliopsida; order Alismatales; family Araceae; genus Amorphophallus; species Amorphophallus konjac. The sequence continues at coordinate 362,860,502 of CM040126.1, forward strand.
GGTCAGCTGCATCACTATACTCTGCACCTCCCGATATGACAAGGAAAGATCGGCGAAGAGCATTGTCCGCAGTGTCACCAGCATTTTTCGGACTGGCGCATCCGACGAAGTATGGTTGACTGAAGGCACAGTCGGAGGAACAAAATCTATAGAGCTGTCCACCTCTGCCCATAAACCAGCGTCCACCGCCGCCGAAGAGGATGGAAGAGCAAGAGTCAAGTCGCTTGTCCCTCAGAGTTCGACGGAAGACTCCTGGCCAGCCGCTGCTAGGAGAGTGGATAAGGTCACCGCCGAGTCACTCGGCGCCGCCATTATTCGGTGTTCTCCGACCTCCTCTTCCTCCGCCCGCTCCGTCTCCGCCACCATTTCACTGGATGGGGGTGCAAGCGCCGCTACTTCAACCAAAGGAGGGGCTTCGAGCAAGGCTGGGCCTGAAGCCATCGTCGATCGACCTCTCTCCTGCGTCTGGGACCCCTCCAGATGTGCATGGAGTCCCGCGAATATCTTCTTCAAGAGCGGGTCCTCCATCTGAGCCGGGATCTTTGGAAGAGGCGGAAGAGGAATCATCAGCTGGGGTCTGCCTCCCGCTTGCACAAGTGCTGCAAGGATATCCACCCCCGGGCCCGAGACCGAAGCCGGCCCCTCCACCGCTATCGGACCGGTAATCGGCCTCCGTTTAGCGATGGCCTTGCGGACACGAGCACGCGTCTTCCATGGCGTTGACATTAGCTTACCATGTGGAGCGGAGTTAGCCACTCGCTACCTGGAATGAACCATGCAGGATCAAAAGGCAGGGAAGAACCACAAGGCCCACGTGCTTACCTCGGCCACCGGGACGATGCTGCCTTCGGGCACAATCTCCCCCTCCTCCAAAGGCTCGTCCGCCGGCCCGGGAACACTTGAAGTCTTCGTGACTTTTTTTTAAGAAAACCATACCTAGTGTAATACCCCGATTATTTATTAAGTTTTATTGCACTTTTATTAATTAAAAATTGAATTAAAATGAATTAATGTTTGAATTTCGAAATATTAATATTTAATTCATTAGAAAATAGAACCTATAAATTCGACTACCTTAGAAAAATCTGTAAAAATAGTAATTGGGTAAAAGATCATTTTTATAGCAATTTTGTCTTCTAGACTTGACCCAAATTAATAACGTAACCTTGTCTAATTGGAGGATTAATCCCGCATTTGACTTTTACCTAACCTTTACCTAATCGTAACTTAAAACGTGAAATTCGACCTTATTACTCAACCAAATGATCTGAAATCAAGGGAAAATGGAAGGCCATGAGGTAAGGAACATTTACCCTCAATCAATTTGAGGTAAACCTAGCCCTAAAACGTACTGCCGACATACCTTTGGTCGAGTCAGGGATTCCGGCGCCGTTTCTAACACGTAACTTGCAGCGCCAAATACTCCCAACTCCGAAGGCTCTAGAAGCTCCATGACCTATAGAAATGTAGCTCTTCGACTCTAGTTTCATTTGGTAGCTGGGTCAGCCGATGAGGAGTCCAGATCTGGGAGTATTCGTCGTTTTGGTGGAGGGTGTTGGTAGTTCATCGTTCTTCATCTCCAGCCCTTTAATCCGTCGATTAAGGTAGGTACCCTTAACCAAATGAGACTTGTAAATATAGTATCTTGATCAGCTCGACGAGATCTATCCAATGGGACTGAAAGCCCCAAATTTCATTAGGTATCCGTGGAGATATCGAGCTTTTTGTGAGCTGTTGTCAAGCTTGTTCTTCATTCTAGGGTTTCGAATTCTTTCTCCGATTTGAGGTAGGATCTAACAACCAAACTCTAATTAACTTACATGATGTAATCAGCATGTTGTTAGCTTTCTTTTGACACCAAAATCCCCAAATTCCGTTGTGTATGTTGGGAGAATTTTTAGATTTAGTGGAAGTATGTCAAGAATTAGGTCTTCTTGTGTTCTTCATAGAATAGGTTGTGATTCTTGTGAATTCTGATGAAATTCGTGTTTTCAAATTGTAGTTTTATGACCCTAATAGGTCTAGTAAGATTCCTATAGCATGTGGTTATCTTTCCAACTCAATTGGACTACAATTGGGTGAGTTTTTGTGCTTTCCGAAAGTTACTGCCGTTGCTGTTCTTGCAGGGGTCGACCCCTGTGGTCGACCCATTTTCTGGGAAACCCTACAGGCCTGAGGGTCGACCCCAGGGGTCGACCTATCCAGTCCCTGCAAGGGGTCGACCCCAGGGGTCGACCCATGGGCTGGAATGAAGGGGTCGACCCCAGGGGTCGACCCATCCTACAGAATTTTGAGGGGGTCGACCCCAGGGGTCGACCCATTCAGCTGCCAGACCCCATTTTTACAGGGGTCGACCCCAGGGGTCGACCCATGCACCAGAAAACTAGTTTTGTCATTTTTTTGACCCGAGGATCGATCCGGATCATTAGGGGATCGACCTAATCAACTTAGACCAATTGAAAACTATATTTTTGAAGAACCAGTGACCTATTCTTGAAACCTTATGATTTCAATTTACATTGGTTCCTACTTGCAAACATAGTGTAAAAACATGCCGTTTACCATCTTCATTTCGACTCATACATTGGTTAAATAGAAACCCACATAATTAGTGGTTAATGGTGTAACTAAATCTCTGTAATGCATGCTACTTCATTCCTGTGAGCTTGTTCTTTAATCATCTTGAATCTTCTTTTGGCTTAATGATTAATGCAAATGATAATGGATAATCTTTGACATATTAACTTGGTAATTAGGATTAATATGTTGATTAGCTTGCTGGATAGCTGCTGTACTATAGTAGCGCAACACGATTAACTCTTATTGTGACTTGGTTTTAAATCTTCTTGATGATTGTGCTTACCTTAAAATTCTGAAATGAATCTCCTTCCTACTTGAAATTGTTATTGCTACATAGTTCAAACCTTGGAATTCTGGTCATAAATTGTGGAAGTCTAGATTCGTGGGATCTTTGATCCAAAGAAATCAATGCCTGGCAAATAATTAAGGGCTCGGTCTAGTCCTGGGAGGAGCGCCCGAACACTACGTGTACCCCCGGGGAGGTGATTGACTAGGTGTGGCATTTGGCACCAGTACTATGACATGAGTTAAATCTAGGATTGTCCACTACTCGCCACTACTCTCCACTACTCTCTACTACTTTTCACTTTCCACTCTTCATTGTTCTATACTCTACTTGTTGTTACTTTACTTGCTGTTACTTGGACGTGGAAATGAAATTACATACGTGCTTGACATGACTTGAATTGTCTCGATATGGCCAACTCTTTATCGTTATCTCCTGTAGTAAATTCTTGTCTTTGTTATTCCTCTTAAGTATTACCATTCTGTTCCTTTGTATTTCTTGACCTTGCAAGATCTTTAAATTTTGTTTCATTATATCATCATTATTCTTTTATTGCATTATCCTTTGTAGCATGATATTTTGGAAATGTAATTAAATTGCTAATCACTTATACCTATCTGTTATTTCCTACTGAGCGTTAGCTCATAGTTGTTGTTTCCCCCTTTCCAGGCTTTTCAGGTGACGCGCTTACCGATGGGGAAGGGCAGGAGTGATGTTTTGAGTGTATCAGTTAGTTGTGTTTAGAGTGTGATGTGCTTCAGTTATGTTATTGTGGTTTATAGCTGTTATCCCAGTTGTATTGAGTTGATTTGAGGATTATGTACCAGTTATGTTTTGTTTAATGGTCATTAAGTTATTTCCATTTCTTAGCATTTGTATATATTTAGATTAGTTCTCTCTCTTTCCAGCTCGTTTCTAACTGTACGTCCCGATATTCCGCGTCGGGGCGTGACAGTTTAGTTGGTATCAGAGCCCTAGGTTTCATATTCCTAGGTTCCCTAAGTTTAGGTTTTCTTGCATTGCATCCCAATAATCGGTATATCAAAAGGTGTTGTCCGAACGTTAGGCTACGCCTATCGGGAAGGTCGCATACTTGCGCGAGTGGTCTTCGGACCGATTAGCTCCGCCAGGTACCGAGTTTTTGGTCGTGTTTAGGTGCATTGGACCTCTAACCTTGTTAAATTCTAGAACCTGACCTGGTGAGATTGGGTAGAAACTTGGGTTAAGTTCGTTCCTTAATCGTGTTATTATCTATTTTATTGGACCTAAGTAATCTATTTCTCGTGTAGATGGCAGCCGAACGTGCTGAATGGAGGAACCTGCAGCGCACGGTTCAAGGCCTGACTCAGGTGTTACATCAGGTAGCTCAAGCTAGAGCAGCGGGTCATGGAACCGGTGACTTATACCGGAACATTCGAGGAATGAACCCGCTAAGATTTGCTGGTTCGACTAACCCCGATGAGGCCGAGCATTGGCTCAACGAAATGGGGAGAATTTTTGAAGTCATGCAATGCACCGACCAAGAGCGTGTCCTTCTTTCTACCTTCCAATTGGAGCGGGACGCGCGTACTTTGTGGGATTCCGTCAAGGCAACTCTAGGCGATCAACAAGTCACATGGGAAGAGTTCGAGGAATTCTTCAACGACAAATATTTTTCGATCGTGTACAAGAGAAGAAGGCGGCGGAGTTCGCGGCTCTAAAGCAGCGAAGCTTATCGGTGGCCGAATATGAAGCATAGTTCTCTCAGCTTTCGCGCTATGCTACTCACCTTATCTCCACAGAAAAGATGAAAGCTAAGCGATTTCTCAATGGGTTGAAGCTTCACTACATCAATCAACTGGCGCCGATGGAGATCTCTACTTATTCTGAGATGGTGAGAAAGGCACAAGTTCTAGAAGATACCTTAGAAATGACGGAGAGGATCCGTGGGCAAGGCATGAAGAAGGAACAACCAACTCCTAGACCCGGATTTGGCACTAGCAAAAAGAGGCCCATGAGTGGGTCTAGTTCGTGGATCGGATCGGGAACGTGGAAAGGCAAGATGCCAAGAAATGAAGAGAAGAAACCTGGCCCTATTGTTCCATTCAAGGGCAAGTGCAAGTATTGTGATCGTCCAGGTCACAAGATGGAGGAATGCTGGCGCAAGCTAGGTGCGTGTTTACGATGTGGGAGTAGGGAACACCGTATCCCTGACTGCCCTCTTCTATCGGAACAAGCTACACCGGCAAAACCTCAAGTTATCAAGAAGCCGCAAGGAAGGCTCCAAGCTTTACATGCGGATGAAACTGGGATTTCTGATGATGGCGGACTCATCGAAGGTACCCTTACTATAATCGACAAACCCGCATTTGTTCTCTTTGATACTGGTGCAACACATTCTTTTATTTCTCGGAAATTTGCGAAGTCGTTATCTGTCGAACCTATTATGATGAATTCTCCATTGGTTATATCAACTCCTATTGGTTCTGGAGCGGCTATTCAATATTACTATCCTTCTAGTAAGGTTATTATTGATGAACGGAACTTTCCAGCCGACTTAGTTTGCATGGATATGAAGGATTATGATGTAATCCTTGGAGCAGATTGGTTGGCCAAGTATGAGGCCAGTGTTCACTGCAGTTCTAGCTCAGTGACTTTTACTGGACATTCTGGTTTATCTTTTACGGGGATCAAGCACTATAACCCCGTATCGCTCATCTCCTCTCTTCGAGCCGAAAAGCTGATGAGGCGAGGTTGCGAGGCTTTTCTAGCCTTTGTCCATGCTACACCGGAATAGCGAGTTGAGATAAAGGACACTCCTATTGTTCGAGAATTCTCCGAAGTCTTTCCGGAGGAACTACCAGGACTTCCGCCTGAGCGGGAAGTTATCTTCTCCATTGATATTGTTCTTGGCGCGTCTCCTATTTCTAGAGCTCCTTACCGTATGTCCCCTGCGGAGCTAAGGGGATTAAAGCAACAGCTGATGGAATTGCTCGAGAAGGGCTTTATTCGTCCGAGTACTTCACCTTGGGGAGCTCCTGTATTATTCGTCAGGAAAAAGGATGGTTCAATGAGATTATGCATCGATTATCGGCAACTGAACCAGCTAACTATCAAGAATAAATACCCATTGCCGAGGATCGACGAATTATTCGACCAGATAGCGGGAGCACATTATTTCTCTAAGATCGATCTTCGATCTGGATATCATCAGCTGAGGATTAAGGAAGATGATATTTATAAAACGGCTTTCCGCAGCAGGTATGGTCATTTTGAGTTTGTCGTTATGCCTTTTGGTCTAACGAATGCACCAGCAGCTTTCATGCAGTTAATGAATAATGCATTCCGGCCTTATCTTGATCAATGGGTCGTGGTATTCATTGACGACATACTAATTTATTCCAAGACTGAAGAAGAGCATGCCGAACATTTGAGGATGGCATTGCAGATATTGAAAGATCATCAACTATATGCCAAATTCAGTAAATGTGATTTCTGGCTGCAAGAAGTGTCCTTCTTAGGACATATCATCACCAAAGAAGGTATTTCAGTTGATCCTTCGAAAGTGGAGGCAGTAAGGAACTGGGATCAGCCTACTACAGTGACCGAAGTGAGAAGCTTCCTAGGCCTGGCAGGCTATTATCAGAGATTTATTCAAGACTTCTCCAAGATTGCGGTACCTCTCACTCAATTGACCCGCAAAGACAACAAGTTTGAATGGTCTGAGGAATGTCAGCAGAGCTTTCAAACATTGAAGGATTACCTCACTACTGCACCCGTATTGGCTTTACCTTCTGGCGACGGTGGTTTCGTGGTCTATACCGATGCTTCTGGTATTGGCTTAGGCTGTGTACTCATGCAGCATGGTAAGGTGATTGCCTATTCTTCTAGGCAGCTGAGGAAGCATGAAGAGAATTACCCCGTTCATGACTTGGAACTTGTAGCAGTTGTATTCGCCTTAAAAATTTGGAGGCATTACTTGTATGGAGAAACATTCAAAGTATTTTCAGATCATAAGAGTCTGAAGTATTTATTTTCTCAGAAAGAACTTAACATGAGGCAGAGAAGATGGTTGGAGTACTTGAAGGACTTCGACTTCTCGATTGAATATCATCCCGGTAAAGGCAATGTGGTGGCAGATGCATTAAGCCGGAAGCCTGTGGCTAAATTATCAAGTCTCATGTTACAAGAGTGGAGGCTATTGGAACAGTTAGCTAGCCTGGATCTAAATGTTGATAATGATCGGGTTATAATTGCACAGATTCGACTTAAGCCCGAATTATTGATGGAGATCAAATCCTTGCAAGATAATGATCCCGAGCTGGTTGAGATCAAGGGAAGTTTGAGCAGCAGACCCGACTTCATGGTGGCTGACGATGGAAGATTGTTATTCCAGGGTAGAACTTGTGTACCTGATGAAGCTGAGTTAAAGAACAAGATTCTGGAGGAAGCACATAGATCCAAATACACTATTCATCTTGGAGGCACGAAAATGTTCAAGGATTTGAAAAGGTCCTTTTGGTGGCCGAATATGAAAAGGGAAATTATAGATTTCGTGAGTAGATGTCTGGTTTGTCAACAAGTTAAGGCTGAACATTTCAGACCGGCAGGAAAGTTGAAACCACTTGACATACCCCAGTGGAAGTGGGAAAGCATTGGCATAGATTTCATTATGGGTCTACCTAAGACTCGTGGTGGATTTGATGCGATATGGGTGATCGTCGATCGCTTGACAAAATCGGCTCATTTCTTACCCATTAAGTCCAAGTGGACAGTTGATGTATTGGCTGCTTTATATTTGAAGGAAGTGGTAAGGCTCCATGGTATACCTGTCAGCATTGTGTCTGATAGAGACCCGAGATTTACTTCACATTTCTGGAAGGGACTGCAAGAGTCTCTTGGTACTCGTCTAAATTTCAGTACTACTTTTCATCCACAGACAGATGGACAGACTGAAAGAACCAACCAGATAGTGGAAGATATGCTGCGAGCTTGCATGATTGATTTCGGAGGCAATTAGAGTAATCACTTGGCATTGATTGAATTCGCCTACAATAACAGTTACCAATCCAGCATACAAATGGCTCCATTTGAAGCTTTGTATGGAAGAAGTTGTCGTTCCCCGTTGTGTTGGGACGAGGTGGGCGAGAAGCAATGGCTTGGACCGGATCTTATTTCGGAGTCGTCACAGAATATCCGTATCATCCGAGACCGGTTACAAGTGGCACAATCAAGACAGAAAAGCTATGCTGACAACCGGAGAAGGGCATTAGAGTTCCAAGTGGGTGAGCATGTATTTCTGAAGGTCTCTCCTACGAGAGGGATTCGTAGATTCAGCATTCGCGGCAAGCTAAGCCCGCGGTATATCAGTCTGTTCGAGATTCTGGATAGAGTGGGCGAGGTGGCTTATCGATTGGCGTTACCACCTCAGTTGTCTGGCGTGCACAACGTCTTCCATATTTCTATGTTGAGGAAGTATGTGTATGACCCCACTCATGTTATTCATCATGTGGATTTCGAGCTGAAGGAGGATCTGACCTACGAGGAAAGACCGATAAAGATTCTGGACCAGAAGCAACAGCAACTCCGGAATCGCTCTATATCGATGGTCAAGATTCAGTGGAGTCGGCGTGGGACCGAAGAGGCTACTTGGGAATCGGAAGATACTATGCGGAAGCGGTATCCCGACCTATTCTAGGTGATCTATCTTTTCCCTACTTTCCGTATATAGCGCAGTGAATTTGGAGGACCAAATTCTTTAAGTAGGGGAGGGTGTAATACCCCGATTATTTATTAAGTTTTATTGAGCTTTTATTAATTAAAAATTGAATTAAAATGAATTAATGTTTGAATTTTGAAATATTAATATTTAATTCATTAGAAAATAGAACCTATAAATTTGACTACCTTAGAAAAATCTGTAAAAAATAGTAATTGGGTAAAAGATCATTTTTATAGCAATTTTGTCTTCTGGACTTGACCCAAATTAATTACGTAACCTTGTCTAATTAGAGGATTAATCCCGCATTTGACTTTTACCTAACCTTTACCTAATCGTAACTTAAAACGTGAAATTCGACCTTATTACTCAACCAAATGATCTGAAATCAAGGGAAAATGGAAGGCCACGAGGTAAGGAACATTTACCCTCAATCAATTTGAGGTAAACCTAGCCTTAAAACGTGCTGCCGACATAGCTTTGGTCGAGTCAGGGATTCCGGCGCCGTTTCTAACACGTAACTTGCAGCGCCAAATACTCCCAACTCCGAAGGCTCCAGAAGCTCCATGACCTATAGAAATGTAGCTCTTCGACTCTAGTTTCATTTGGTAGCTGGGTCAGCCGACGAGGAGTCCAGATCTGGGAGTATTCGTTGTTTTGGTGGAGGGTGTTGGTAGTTCGTCGTTCTTCATCTCCAGCCCTTTAATCCGTCAATTAAGGTAGGTACCCTTAACCAAATGAGACTTGTAAATATAGTATCTTGATCAGCTCGACGAGATCTATCCAATGGGACTGAAAGCCTCAAATTTCATTAGGTATCCGTGGAGATATCGAGCTTTTTGTGAGCTGCTGTCAAGCTTGTTCTTCATTCTAGGGTTTCAAATTCTTTCTCCGATTTGAGGTAGGATCTAACAACCAAACTCTAATTAACTTACATGATGTAATCAGCATGTTGTTAGCTTTCTTTTGACACCAAAATCCCCAAATTCTGTTGTGTATGTTGGGAGAATTTTTAGATTTAGTGGAAGTATGTCAAGAATTAGGTCTTCTTGTGTTCTTCATAGAATAGGTTGTGATTCTTGTGAATTCTGATGAAATTCGTGTTTTCAAATTATAGTTTTATGACCCTAATAGGTCTAGTAAGATTCCTATAGCATGTGGTTAGGTTTCCAACTCAATTGGACCACAATTGGGTGAGTTTTTGTGCTTTCCGAAAGTTACTGCCGTTGCTGTTCTTGCAGGGGTCGACCCATTTTCTGGGCAACCCTGCAGGCCCGAGAGTCGACCCCAGACGTCGACCCATCCAGTCCCTGCAAGGGGGTCGACCCCAGGGGTCGACCCATCCTACAGAATTTTGAGGGGGTCGACCCCAGGGGTCGACCCATTCAGCTGCCAGACCCATTTTTACAGGGGTCGACCCATTCAGCTGCCAGACCCCATTTTTACAGGGGTCGACCCCAGGGGTCGACCCATACACCAGAAAACTAGTTTTGTCATTTTTTTGACCCGAGGATCGATCCGGATCATTAGGGGATCGACCTAATCAACTTAGACCAATTGAAAACCATATTTTTGAAGAACCAGTGACCTATTCTGGAAACCTTATGATTTCAATTTACATTGGTTCCTACTTGCAAACATAGTGTAAAAACATGCCGTTTACCATCTTCATTTCGACTCATACATTGGTTAAATAGAAACCCACATAATTAGTGGTTAATGGTGTAACTAAATCTCTGTAATGCATGCTACTTCATTCCTGTGAGCTTGTTCTTTAATCATCTTGAATCTTCTTTTGGCTTAATGATTAATGCAAATGATAATGGATAATCTTTGACATATTAACTTGGTAATTAGGATTAATATGTTGATTAGCTTGCTGGATAGCTGCTGTACTATAGTAGCGCAACACGATTAACTCTTATTGTGACTTGGTTTTAAATCTTCTTGATGATTGTGCTTACCTTAAAATTCTGAAATGAATCTCCTTCCTACTTGAAATTGTTATTGCTACATAGTTCAAACCTTGGAATTCTGGCCATAAATTGTGGAAGTCTAGATTCGTGGGATCTTTGATCCAAAGAAATCAATGCCTGGCAAACAATTAAGGGCTCGGTCTAGTCCTGGGAGGAGCGCCCGAACACTACGTGTACCCCTGGGGAGGTGATTGACTAGGTGTGGCATTTGGCACCAGTACTATGACATGAGTTAAATCTAGGACTGTCCACTACTCGCCACTACTCTCCACTACTCTCTACTACTTTTCACTTTCCACTCTTCACTGTTCTATACTCTACTTGTTGTTACTTTACTTGCTGTTACTTGGACGTGGAAATGAAATTACATACGTGCTTGACATGACTTGAATTGTCTCGATATGGCCAACTCTTTATCATTATCTCCTGTAGTAAATTCTTGTCTTTGTTATTCCTCTTAAGTATTACCATTCTGTTCCTTTGTATTTCTTGACCTTGCAAGATCTTTAAATTTTGTTTCATTATATCATCATTATTCTTTTATTGCATTATCCTTTGTAGCATGATATTTTAGAAATGTAATTAAACTGCTAATCACTTATACCTATCTGTTATTTCCTACTGAGTGTTAGCTCATAGTTGTTGTTTCCCCATTTCCAGGCTTTTCAGGTGACGCGCTTACCGATGGAGAAGGGCAGGAGTGATGTTTTGAGTGTATCAGTTAGTTGTGTTTAGAGTGTGATGTGCTTCAGTTATGTTATTGTGGTTTAGAGTTGTTATCCCAGTTGTATTGAGTTGATTTGAGGATTATGTACCAGTTATGTTTTGTTTAATGGTCATTAAGTTAATATATTTAGATTAGTTCTCTCTCTTTCCAGCTCGTTTCTAACTGTACGTCCCGATATTCCGCGTCGGGGCGTGACACCTAGAGTTTGAAGGGAGAGTGCACCCTTTACCAGAGGTAAAGAGAAAGCCACTCCACCAGTCAATCACTAGGGGGTAAATTTTATTGCTGAACAAAGGGAAAAATATTACATCAATCGAATACTGGGCATTCCCAGTTTATCCAATCGGGCTGCTCCCTTTATAGGAATAGGGAGCTCATCATAAGAAAGGAAAAAATTACATTTAGACATGTAGGCCAAGGAGGCTAGAGAATCCGCAACATTATTTCCTTCTCTGTATATATGCTCAATGACATTATTCTGAGTAAGTAAGCTCCAAATCTCTCTAACAAATGATAGAATGGACCATGGGCAGTGTATTTCCTTTTTGATAATTCGAACTAGAGTGTTCGAGTCACATTCAATCTGGGCTGGCTGAACATCAATAGTTTTCTGGTATTTGATTCCATCAAGTAAGGCACGAGCTTCTGCAATAAAACTATTAGTCTTTCCATAATAATGGGAGAATGCTAGTAAAGTGTTACCTTTGCTATCTCTAATAATACCACCACCACCTGAGTCACCATTACTTTTACAGTCTTCGTGACTGTCTCCTACTGAAGGGCCTCGAACAAAAGGGCTAGCTTGCCCAGGCCCGCATCGGCTCCCGCCGGGCGGTCGACCGGCGCAGCTGGAGCAGCTCCCTCCACAGCCTCCAGCTCGGTTGGTTCCTGAAAATTCGGGAATAACAAGAATAAAATCAGTAGGCGACCACAGAGGGAGTCCTGCACGAACAAGCTCACACTTACAGCAGCCTTCCCCATTAGGCTTGAGGAGCTAGCGAGTAAGGGGACCTCAAAGATCAGCTTGGGCGACCCAGGTACCTTGGATATGCCCTCGTCAAAAGCCACTTCATCGGAGGAGTAGTCGTAATCCACCTCTTCGCTCGACGAAGACTCAACCGCCACGAGTTCCTCCCTCGCTTGCAAGGGGGTCTCCGCTTCGAGGTCGATGATTGGTGCATCCTCACGCAGGCTGGGCGAGGGTAGTACGCCAGACTTCAACCTCTTCCTCGTGTACATGCGCGTCGCTGGGAGATGCAGGCGGGGCCCTGGTGGCCCGATAGCTGCCACGTCAACCCCTGCCACATAAAGAGAGGGTGGATCACACCGGAGCCGATGAGGCCTTAAGAATGAAAGAAGTCAATTAACTGGACGTAGACAAATACCCCCTCCGGCTGCTACTGCACGAGGCGGCTCAAGGGCCTCCTTGACAGGCGTGGGTGCCCTAGGAGCTGCAGTCTCTCTCTCGCCCGTGATCGGTGCAGGTGCCGGCTCCACCGTATCGGCTGAAAGAGGAAAGTACACATGTCATGTGTGCATGAAAGCCCTACCCCCGGGAAACAAATAAATCCCAAAGAATGTCAGCGGTCAACAAGTCTCACCGGCGGGGCGGCTCGATTCGGCCCGAGTAACTTCGAACTCCTCGAATGACAAAATGGGAGCCACCGGAGAGACAGCCGCCGAAGCCGAGGAGACCTCTGCCCTCCTTCGCTTTGCCTCTGGCCGCCCTGTCGCTTTGGCGGAAGCCAACGCTTTCTTAACAGGCGACTTCGCCCGGGATCTCTCCTTGACTTGTGGTCGGGGAGTCGGAGTCGGCGCTGAACTCTCCCCTGCTGCAACCGCGGCCTCTCCCGCGTCGGGAATGCACGCAGGTGCTTGCTCCGCCACATCGAGGATGGGTGCAGGAGCGGGCTCCTCCGCGTCAGGAATGGGTGTGGGTGCATGCTCTTCCACAGCAGCTGAGACAAAAAGAAGAAGAGACATTCATGTGTCAAGGCCTTCCCTCGAAATGGAAACAGACCCTAAAGGGCACCGATGGCTGGAAATTCCAACCGGCAGACTGACTCAGCTTGGCCTGGGTGACTTCAAACTCCTCAAAAGATGGAATTCGTTGCGTCGGAGGAGAAGCCGCCGAAGCCTTAATGGCCTCTATTTTTCGCCGCTTCGCGTCCCGCTGCTTGGCCACCTTGGCAGCATCCACCGCCTTCTTCATAGGCGATTTAGCCCGGGGCCTCTTCACTGCCTTGGGCAAGGGGGTCATGGTCGGGGCCGGTAACGCGGCGTCAAAATAGGCGGGCTTCTGGACGAGCCGAAGAAGGTTCTGGTACATCCCCATTTGTATGCTGTCGGCATGGTCTATCAAAAAAATATATATGTGATCAGCATCCGATACCCTGCAAAGGTCACAATGATGATGGAGGGGAATAAAAGGAAGTGGGAGGATTAAAATACCATGAGGGCCGGTATACAGCCGAAGTGTTATCGGCTAATAGTTCAGGGATGGCTCCTTGTCCCGACGTGCCGCCTCCCGAACCAGCCAGTACACATCTTCAATCTTTTGGCAACGGTCAGTGAGGGTAGCCAGGTCTGCATGTTTCTTCGACGAAAGGTGGCAGAAAAGATTGAAGTGGTCCATGCCCCACCCGTCGGCATAATAATACGAGACCTGCAGGCGCTTGCCCAGGATGGCGGCCATTTGATCCTCAATCTTTAGCCCGTTCACTCGGAGGAGGACATACAGCCATGTGGCGTCCCTATAATTTTCAGGCTTCCTCTCCTCCCGCCTCATGAACGTGCGGTATGGGCAGATCGGGTCTCTCTCCGGGCGCCATCTCTTTGCGGGAGTGCCCTCCTCTTCCATGGGGAGCGGATAATTGATGAGCTCCAGATGGTCACTCCCTATCCGGCAAAGGTCCCTCAGAGTCTTCTTGAAGTGATCCTTCGCCACTGGGGGTAGCTTTGCCTGCGGTGTTGGCCTTGCTTCCTGAGCCTCCCGGCGAGCGGCCAGATACGCCGCCACCTCCTTATCCTGCCTATTCTTGAGCCGAAGGAGGTGCTCAGGGTCGATATCGAGCACTGGTACTTGTTGCTTGCTCAAAAATTTCCTCTCTGCCCCGTCCCAACAATCGGTGTTGTGCAATCGATAAAAGGCCGTCCAGGCGTTCCACCATTTTATGTACTCTGGGTCACCCGAGGAATACGGCCTGGGGCTGGCACCCTGAAAGTCACGGAGTCCGCCCGATGATAGAAGTCCCACCAGCTTCGGGCATGCTCGACGGTCGAACTCCCCCAGAGACTTCGTGAAGGCAGGCTGAACTGTGCATGATAGACAGGGATATGCTGATCATATCCAAAATTTCGGCCAAACCGGAAGGGGTAGTATGGTTCTAGCAGCAAATTGCCCCCCTTCCTGAATGCCAGCACGCTCGGGCGAATGGATAACGCCCAGTCCCTCAGCTCGGGTTCCAGCAACGGGCGGACCACATTCTCCTGGCTGATGGGGTGGACGTACTTCTCCACCTGGTCATCTTTGCATTCCCTCTTATTATTTACCAGAGGGCTCGAGTGTGTGGCCAACGTCCATAAGTGAATGGTGCCGGGTGCGTCCCGTGGAACCGTCGTCAGCCGGACCTGAATATCATATAGTCGCTGGGAGGTAGAGCCTGGCTCCACACTGGCGAACTCCAACATCCTCGGCACCAGTCCCCAGTCTTGAAGAGCGCGCGGGGCGAACTCCGGAAACAACGAGCAAACCCACGCATTGAAGAAATGCAGCAGGCACACGTACCGGGCCTGCCTCGGGAACTGATGGGTGCTAATGTCCCCTAGGGCCTTGTATATCAGGCAAAGAGTGGCCGGGCACAAGGACAGCTTGATCCCCCACGCCAGTTGACATGCTGGGTAGATGGCGTCCGGCCGAATGATGGTCTCGTCCCCATACGGCATGGCAAACGAGCACAACCAGTACGTCAGGAACGCAACGCAATGTGTTAGAGGGTCAACCCCCATCGGGTTGGGGCCACTCCGACATCCTCTGAAAGGTATCTTTACATCAATCTTAGGCTTGGCACGCTTCTTACGGGTAACGGCAGTGTCAACACATGGAAAATCTTCATATTGCTTTAGCCCGTCGTAAAAATATTGCAGCCACAGGGTCATGCGCACCCTCTTTCTGTCCCCACGGGGGGGCTGCTTCCCACCGTGTGCCAGCTGGTACAACTCCCGGTATGCCTCATGAGACACCGGTACGAATTGCCAAGGGAATAATAGCCATCCTCGTTAGTTTCATCTTTGATCAGATCCGGGAGGCACACTTCTTCATAAGGCTCCCCGTCAATGGGCAAGCCACTAAGCTGACTGAGACTCCACAGATCAAGTGAAGTCTCACCTTCTACTGTATAGAAAGTGTTGGTTTCAGCACTGAACACCTCTATCATGCCGCAGCATAGACCCTTGGAGATGGGGTAGCCGTAGCGGGAGGCGTAGACGCTGTGGTAAATGCCAGCCCGGACCAGTAACGGGGCGTAGTTGAACAGCACGTACTCTATGAATTCTACTGCCCCTTCCCTGAAGCTGTGAGCATCCTGGAGCTTCAACTCCCCGAACCAGCCCAGCGCCAGCTCGTGCTTGAATCTGACGGCCAGGCAATCCAGGATGAACGGCCCCTCCCT
Organism: Amorphophallus konjac; assembly: GCA_022559845.1. Classification (NCBI taxonomy): domain Eukaryota; kingdom Viridiplantae; phylum Streptophyta; class Magnoliopsida; order Alismatales; family Araceae; genus Amorphophallus; species Amorphophallus konjac. The sequence continues at coordinate 362,876,439 of CM040126.1, forward strand.
ATAGCCCCATTTCAGAGGAGCCAAGAATAAACCAAAGCGAGGCGGCTCGCCTTGCACCCGTCCAGCAGACATGTCCCACTTCACCGAGGTGAATTGAGGCGCTCGCACCAATCTGTATTCGGCCGGAAGCACTCCTTCGATCCCCAATACAGGCTTCTTGCTTCACCCACCAAGTACATTGGAATGCTTCAGGGGACGCTGTACAGCAAGCTATCCCGGGCCTGCAGAATCGCACGCTCGACCTCTCGCACGGCCCGCAGCTCCCTCTTGTCCCGGGAGCGTAAGTACTTCAAGAAGCGAATGAGATGCTTGTCCTTCGAAAAGTCTTTCCGATACTCGCCCGTCCGGTCAAAAGTAAAACGGTTCTCTACCCGAGAGAGCCGTGGATAGTCCATCATTTCAGTGTCGGAACCCGAGGACTCAGCCAGCGTCACTATTTCTGCATGTTCCCTATCCAGGTCGTCCACATTAAGCCATGTGACGGCTGGCACCAGAGGCGGGGGAACAAAGCCGGCACCGGCAGCAGCAGGAGCAGATGAACCACTTGGGGCAGCCATCTATCTGCAAGATACAACAAACAAAAGATCAGAACAAGCCACAGGCAAAGAGAAATGAAAACTATAAGGGGGCTCTACTACGAGTGAAGTGAATAAGACGCTGCCAATTTCAGATGAAATTTCGGCAGAGTTTCCCCTAGGCCAGAGGCGTAAGGGAAAACAAGGGTGCGCGTCCACAAGGAGTGACGGCCCCAACAAAGTCACGGTGGGCCCCGAGAGGCAACACCGGAAGTCCTCAGGTAGAAGAAGTCTTCCTTCCCCCCTTGCTGGTACACTGCCTAAGGCCCCTTCCCCGGTACGCCCTAAGCAACCTTCACCGGCATAGCCGCATGTGGTCTTCGCCGGCACGCCCTGTGGTGGCCTTCACCGGCACACCCCCCGTGGTCTTCCCCGGCATGCCTTGGCTGGTCTTCCCCGGCATGCCTTGGCTGGGCTTCCCCGGCACACCTCGCGGTGGCCTTTGCCGGTACGCCCCTAGTGCCTTTCCCGACACACGTTGGAACGCCTTCACCGGCACGCCCCAGGCGGGCCTTCGCCGACACGCCTGGGAGCGGCCCTTCCTCGGCATGGCCCCGTGCTCCTTCGTCGGCACGCCCTTGCCCCTGCTTCCCCGGCACGGCCCCGTGCTCCTTCACCGGCATGCCCCAAGCTGCCTTCGCCGACACGCCTTGGAGCGGCCCTTCCCCGGCACGGCCCCTTGCTCCTTCGCCGGTAGGCCCGTGCCCTTCCTTCCCCGGCACGGCCCCCGTGCTCCCTCGCCGGCACGCCCGTTCCCTTCCTTCCCCGACGCACCCGCCTGCCCCGTCTCTGGCACGCTCGGCGCTCCTCTCGCTGGCGCCATCCTCCATAGAAGAAAATAAGAGGAGGAGGGAAGAAGGAGGAAGAAGGAGAAGGGAAAAGAAAAAAAGAGGGAGGAGAAGTAGAAAAGAGATGGGGAGCCTAGGGCTCCACCGTCCCCCGAAGACGGAGAGGGAGAAGAAGAAAGAGGGGAAGAAGAAGGAAATGAAAGGAGAAAAAGGAGGAGAAGGAAGAGGAGAAGAGAGGCAGAGGGGGAGCGCCTCCACGGCGGTGCCCTCACCCTGGCGACGGAGAAGACGGCGACGACGGTGGTGTTGGTGTCCGGCGAAAAGGAAGAAGAAGACGAAGGGAGAAGAGGGGGGGTGTCTCGCCCATTCGGTCACCAAAGAGAGAGAAAGACGGAGGGAAAGAGAGGGTTCAAAGGAGGGGGATGGCTCGCTGTGCCGCCCCCGCCCCTTTTATACGGCAAAAAAAAAGAGAAAAAAAGGGGAGAAAAAAGGAGAAGAGAGAAAGAAAAGAGAGGAAAAAAGGGGAAAGGAAAGGAAAGAAAAGAGAGAAAAAAAAAAGGAAAGAGAGAAAAAGAAAGAAGAGACCAAAAAAGAGAGAGAAAAAGAGAGAAAAAAATAATAAATAAATATAAATGTATATGCATACATACGTATATATATACGTACACAGGGGTGTGTGCACAAATATGTATATATGTACATATATCTGAAGGTGAGGCACGAGGATAGATGTCTCCATAGGCACGGTCCGTCCACACGTTCCTCTGAGCTGACAGGCGCCCGTATGGGTGAAGATGACCCCACCCCCGCATCGGCATTAGTCCCTCGCCAGTAAATAAGTCCTTTTCTGGCACAAGGCTTCGTGCCCTAGCCACCTTCTCTCATGCAAAATCGCCATTATGGGCCTTACGCCCGAATCGGCAAAATCTCTATCCTTGCGCTGGCATTAGTCCCTTGCCAACGAATAAGTCCCTTTCCGGTGCAAGGCTTAGTGCCCTAGCCACCCGCTCACACACAATATTGCCATTACGGGCCTTACGTCCAAATCGGCAGAAAATCTCCCGTTGCGTTGGTATTATCTTCTTGCCAACGAATGAACATTGTCTTTTGGCGCAGGGCTTCGGGCCCTAGCCAGCAATTACATATTATCCACTCGTCAAAAAAAAGAATAAAAAGAGAGAGAAAAGAGAAAGGGGCTTAAAATAGAGGTGCCCCGCCGGACTTGCCCCTACATAGGGACAAGGGCAAAAATGGCAACAACCCAGCTGTGGCGAAAACTTGTAAAGGGCGCTGCAGGCAAAATCGGGTACCCCGCTACGTGAAAACCTGAGAGGGCACGTGGGCAAAAGCAAGAGGGGGCTGGTGCCGGTGAAAACCTGGAAGGGCGCTTGTATCGGTAATGTGGTTTTTAAAAAAAAAAAGACAAGAGAAGAGAAGAAGAGATCAACATACCACGTCAGTTCCCGACACCCTGTCAGCACTGATGAAGAGAAAAAGAGACAAGCATACCACGTCAGTTCCAGGCACCCTGTCGGCACTGATGAAGAGAAAAAGAGACCAGCATACCACGTCAGTTCCCGGCACCTTGTCGGCACTGATGAAGAGAAGAAGAGACAAGCATACCGCGTTAGCTCTGACGCCCTATCGGCACTGACGAAGATAAGAAGAGACCAACATACCACGTCAGTTCCCGACGCCCTGTCGGTACTGATGAAGAGAAGAAGAGACCAACAAACCACGTCAGTTCCCGGCACCCTGTCGGCACTGATGAAGAGAAGAAGAGACCGACATACCACGTCGGTTCCCAACGCCCTGTCGGCATGATGAAGAGAAGAAGAGATCAATAAACCATGTCAGTTCCCGACGCCCTGTCGGCACTAATGAAGAGAAGAAGAGACCAATAAACCACGTCAGTTCCCGGCACCCTGTCGGCACTGATGAAGAGAAGAAGAGACAAATAAACCATGTCAGTTCCCGACACCCTGTCGGCACTGACGAAGAGAAGAAGAGACCAACAGACCATGTCAGTTCCCGACGCCCTGTCGGTACTGATGAAGAGAAGAAGAGACCAACAAACCACGTCAGTTCCCGGCACCCTGTCGGCACTGATGAAGAGAAGAAGAGACCGACATACCACGTCAGTTACCGACGCCCTGTCGGCACTGATGAAGAGAAGAAGAGATCAATAAACCATGTCAGTTCCCGACGCCATGTCGGCACTGATGAAGAGAAGAAGAGACCAATAAACCACGTCAGTTTCCGGCACCCTGTCGGCACTGATGAAGAGAAGAAGAGACAAATAAACCATGTCAGTTCCCGACACCCCGTCGGCACTGACGAAGAGAAGAAGAGATCAACATACCACATCAGTTCCCGACACCCCGTCGGCACTGACGAAGAGAAGAAGAGACAAGCATACCACGTCAACTCCTGACACCCCGTTGGCACCGACGAAGAGAAGAAGAAACCAGTACACCCGCGGGCACCGCCCGACTCATCCTTCGCCTGCACCACCCGTGGGTGGGGGGCATTTGTGGACGTGTAAAATTGCACGCCCATACGTCCCAACTAGTCCAGCAATAACAACAACTTCAACTGAAGAAACTACGTAGAAAAGGGGCCATCCGGACTCCCCAAACGCACACACACTGCCGTGGAGCTGTCTCCGGACTCACGACAGTGAAGAGAAATCAACCACCAAGGGCCCCGCAATCCATGGGCCTCGAAGAAAATCAAATGGGCCACAACTCGCGCTCACAACGGGCTCAGAACTGCCCACTTAGCCCCTTCAGCGGCACGCCCTTTGGGCCCTTCAGCGGCACGCCCCTTCATCGGCACGCACCTCAGGCCCCTTCAGCGGCACGCCCCTTCAGCGGCACGCCCTTTGGGCCCTTCAGCAGCACGCCCCTTCAGCGGCACGCCCTCAGGTTCCTTCAGAGGCACACCCTTTGCTCTCTTCAGCGGCACGCCCTTTGGGCTCTTCAGCGGCACGCTCTAATGGCCTCCCAGCGGCACGCTTGTTGAACCCCCCAGCGGCACGACGTTAAGGCATTTCAACCGCAGGTCCGGCAGACCAAATCTCGTGCCCATGCCCTACAGATCTTTGGCACGCAGTGGGCTGTCCGAGGTGTCAGCCGGTGGTTGGGCCACGCAGGCTACTCCTCTGCCACCAAGGACGGAGAAGGTCAAACGCCATCATAACCCATCACTTCCCGCCTTCGTCGTTCGTGCTCGAGGGCTCCCACCCGCGGAGGTATAAAAAGCCCTCCTCTTCTGAACCAAAAAAAGGAGGGAGAGCAGGGGCAGAAGAGAGCAGAAGGAGACACAGAGAAGAAAACGGACAGAGAGAGAGAAGAGACTGGCCGCTGGAGAGATCCACCGCCTCCGGAGGAAGAAGAAGAAGAAGAGAAGAGGAAGAAGGGAGAGCTCTGCCATAGGATTTCCCCTGTTCGCCGACTGCCCAGAAGAGAGAGTAAGGGAGGGAGAGAGAGAGAGTGTGTGATGTATTAGGGGAAAGGGGAAAGGGCAGGGATCCGTCGCCCCTGTTCGACCCTAACTCCCCCATCTTTCTCCTCCTTTTCTTTCTTCCCCTCTCCCACCACTTGTATTTTCAATTCCGGTGCTTTGATGTGTACATGGCCGGTTATGGCTTTTTCTCTTCATGAATGGAAATTTCCCCCTTCTTGGGTTTCTTGCTATCGTGTTTGAGTTATGCCTGGAAGTGTGCGTTTCGACCATTCTTCCTCCTCCTTCCGACGGTTTGGCCCCCAAGGGGGACCCTTTTCCCCTCCGTCATGGCCCTTGTCATGGGGTCCCTGACCTTCAACCTCACCTACTTCCCTGAAGGGGGAGGCCCCTCTTCTTCTCCCGAACGCCCAGCCACCAACACCGTCCCTGGCCCTTTCCTCTTTGGCTCCATCACACTTAGGAAGTCTTTGGCCTAGCCCCTCCAGTCCTTAGGCGATTTACCTTGCTCAGTCCTCCACCGGTCCACCCCTATCCCGGTGCAGCCTCCCCAACTCCCAGCGGTACACCCCATTGAGACCTTCGCCGGCACACCCCCATTGGGCCCTCACCGGTGCACTCTTCAACACCCTTCGTCGGCACGGCCTTGGCTGCCCTCCCCCGGCGTGCCTATGATAGCCCTCGCCGGTACGCCCCCTTTGGGCCTTCCACGGCACGGCCTTAGTGGCCTTCACCGGCACACCTTTGGCCTCCCTGGCCCGACATGCCTCTGAGTAGTTCTAGAGGTTTTTCCCCCCTTTACCCATCGTTGCTTTCAGGTTTTTCGAGGCTCTATTAAAGGTGTTGCCGCCTTCGGGTGCCCACCTCCAGTTGTCGGGTTCCGCCACTCCATGTGGGCGCGTTCCCTTTATCTCCCTTACGCTTGGGTCAAGGGGAGATACTGTCGAATTTTCGTTAGAAATAATAACACGTTGAGGAGACAAAAGGAAGCAACAAACAAATAGAATAATAACATACCAAAAGACAAAAAGAAGCAACGAACGAATGGAAGGATCGGCGATAGAACATTCTAGCCGGAATAAGGCACTGCGGATACCATGAGAAGAATTGGATTAAATGACTATGTGGTAAATTAAGTACTCAATCTGTAAAGAAAAGGTTGGGGGAAGAAGGAGAAAAGATTTGTATAAAACTACATAAAAATCAAAGGAAAGAAGAAAAAAAAAGCCTTAAAAGAGGTAAAGGAGGAGTGGGCCTTCACCGGTACACCTATTCCAGCCTTCGCCGATACACCCTACCAACCTCCCATGGCACACTCCCCTACTTCCTTGAACCTCTCCGGTGCACTCACAGCTACCTTCCCCGGTACACCTTCTACCCTCCTTGGCCGGCACACCTCCCACCCACCTTCCTTCAGCGGCACGCCACCCTTCTTCCTTCGCCGGTACACTGCCCGTGACCTTCCCCGGCACACTCCATGCCGCCTTCATCGGCACGTTGCCTACGACCTTCACCGGCACGCTCCTTCAGTCCTCTTTTGGCCCTTCAGCGGTCCACTCTCTCCCCAGAAGTATGCGTGTAATATATGATATATAATGATAATAATAATAATAATAGTAACAAATCAATAAAAATTATGATGACTAAATAAATTTGGATATATATATGAAATAAAAAAAATGGTGAAATAATAATAACAATGGAGAGAGAAATTTCTAATAATAATAATAATAAACAACATGGACAAATCATTTAGGATAAATACATAAAAGGGGAATAAGCAATAAAAAAGAAACATATATATAATTAGAAGCCCAGATAAAAGGAACGATAAAATCTACGTTGCAGCCTCGTCTCTCCTGTGACATGGTGCTGAAGGGAATAACAATGATGCCCCTGCAGGTCGGCCCTGAGTCACGGGGACTGCCTCAATACGGCCACGACCAGACCTCGCCCCGGGCCGACATTCTGATTAAACCGGACCCGTTTCTCAAGACCGGACCCTTTTCGAGCCATTATTAAAATTGACGCGCGCTCGGCAGACATTTGAACGGATTCGTCCCGGCTTCCACCACGTTTCTATCACGGACCTTTGTCCGAACATGAAAAAGGTCTATGAGTGACCAATATAGCCCGTGGCCTATATCCCGATGCGGATCTCAATGTGATTTGTTCCTGCTTCTTTCTCGCGCAGTTAGTATCAATCCTTTCGGCCGCAGGGCCCCTAATTTCGACAATTAATCAAGGGTGTTCCCTCGTATGGGGTATGTAAATGACGTCGTGACCTTTACGACACGACGGGATCTGGTCCCGACACGAACCACACAATTGTCTAACGAAGTCAGGTCGAGCGCACTACGGGCTCTTCGGAGCCCGAATAAATTGTCACTCCGGTGACTGGCACGCCCACGCACTCAATAAACTCAATAAACGAATAACCAACTATTTAATAAAAAAGTGCGTCCACAACAACCCAATAAGATGTATTTATGCTTCTAGGACGGTCAAGGGACGGCCCTGGGACAAGATCCACAAATCATAGACCGGAGTTAGAAGACTTTCGGAGCGCTTACACGAAGGTCGTTTTTGACGGCGCCGCCCCGGACCGGAAAGGGTCGACCCTTGGGGTCGACCCTCGAAGAGGGTAAAAGGTTGCCAAAAGCAATGGGTCGACCTTTGGGGTCGACCCTCGTGCCAGCCCATTCTGTTTAGGAATTTTATTTTCAGGGGTCGACCTTTGGGGTCGACCCTCGTGGCAACCAGAGGCCACTCGAAGCCCAAAAATCACTCTGGGACTCAAGGGTCGACCCTTTTGCACTGGGTGCACAAATATGCCAAAAATAGACCTTCTGCCTTTAAGGGTCGACCCTATGAGTTGACCCATGCAAGAATGGGTTAGAAAAACACTTAAAACCTCCATGAATCCAAGGGAATAAAAGTGATTAGATGTTACCATAATCCCATGAAGATTAACATGATTTCTTACCCTGAAAAACATAATGAAACAGTAGGTTAGATCGAAATCAAAATATTTGGATCATGCATTAACATATGGAGCTAGTTTTGAGACCAAGACCCAAATGACATGAAATATTTTTATGAAAGCATTAGCATGAGACACATAAATGCTTTGAACACACTTTCATCTCAAGAATATGCATAAGACATTTTGAAACCATTCAGTCCTCAACTAACAAATGAAGTCAATTGAGAACACGATTAATGAATCAATCTCAATCTATGCACATGGAAATTCACTTCCAACTCATGAATACTTACCATGGATTCAAGGGTAGTAACCAAGAGTTGAGGCTTACCATTGACTCCAAAGAAGTTTTTACAAAGTGGAACCTATATATTATATCAAAGTATTGATCATGCATTTGAAAGAGCATTTTCAATACAAATCAATCAAATCTCATATGAGTTCCAACTTCAGTCCAAAGCAACATTTACCCAGTCATCTGAGAGCATTTGGATCCATTGAGCCATGATCTTGCATGAGTGAAGGGAAGATGATGATCCGTTCAATAAAGACATACAATGAAATGGAAATGATTTTACACAATGCCATGCAACCAACTCAATATCAATGAATACTCAATGAGTCCACACTAGTATGGGCAAAAAGAACAAGAGCATTAGTCTCAACATTCCCACACTAAAATATGCATGAAAGCGCATGTATTCACTACAAGAAAAATCGCGGATAGCGACCGACCTAGCGGTCGCTATTCAGTCTTAGATCGGTCGCAAATATGCATTGCGACCGAACAGAGACTATCTAGCGACCGAATATGTCGGTCGCTATATACTAGTCGCTATATAGCGACCGACATAATTCGGTCGCAGTATCAGTCGTTACCAGAGACCGATTATAATCGGTCGCCTGACCGGTCGCTAATAATTCGGTCGCCATTCAGTCTCTATTCGGTCGCTACATTTGTTGTATTTTAAAAAATAAAATTAACCTATCGGATTAAGTCGGTCTCAATTCGGTCGCTATTCGGTCTCGAATTATGTTGTATTTTTAAAAATAAAATTAACCTATCGGATTTATTCGGTCTCAAGTCGGTCGCTAGTCGGTCGCTAAATTTAACCTTATTCGGTGGCTAATAGGTCGCTAGTCGGTCGCCAAGTATAATTATTTAATAAAAGAAATATAACGTATAGTCGCTATTCGGTCGCAATTCAGTCTCCATGCGGTCGCTAATTTTGCATTATTTTTTTTTTAAAAATTTATTTAAACTGATAAATAAATTACCTGATAAATAACAAATTCATAACATAAATATAAAATCAACTACACAGACAACAATATCGACAAATCTCAAATTCATCACATACAAACACCTGATAAATAACAATTTCTTAAAACAATAATAAATCAACTACACGGATCACAATCTCCACGAACCTCAAATTACACACAATTAAAATAAAATCACAAATTAATCATACATCCATAATAATAAAATGACAACATACACAACTAAAATAAAATCACAAATCCTCCACATATGTCTCATCCTGGTCGTCGTCTCGTCCAACATCATCCTGGTCGTCGTCTCGTCCAACATCTCGCGACGGATGATCCTGTATATCATTTAAAAAAATTATAATCAAATCCTTAATAAAGAAATCAAGCATTAACAAGACTTAATAAAGAAATCAAGCATTAACAAGAGTATGCCAATAGTTTAAGCCAGCTCATTTTCATATATATAAATACACACACACAATATAAGTTCAAATTTCATCTTGTATTTTAAAAATGAAGTTTGAGCGCCGAGCTCAAACCGGGCATCCGATTTGGATTCCGTCAGTTCTGACAAGTCACTTTCATCTCCCCGGTCGTATTGGAATGATCGGCACGGCCATCCGACCGGTATTTCAAATTTTAGACCCCCGGACCCGTCCTAACAGTTCATTTGAACTAAGTGTATTTTAAAAATGAAGTTTGAGCGCCGAGCTCAAACCGGGCATCCGATTTGGATTCCGTCAGTTCTGACAAGTCACTTTCATCTCCCCGGTCGTATTGGAATGATCGGCACGGCCATCCGACCGGTATTTCAGATTTTAGAACCAAATGCCCCGTCCTAACAGTTCATTTGAACTAAGTGTATTTTAAAAATGAAGTTTGAGCGCCGAGCTCAAACCGGGCATCCGATTTGGATTCCGTCAGTTCTGACAAGTCACTTTCATCTCCCCGGTCGTATTGGAATGATCGGCACGGCCATCCGACCGGTATTTCGAATTTTAGACCCCCGGACCCGTCCTAACAGTTCATTTGAACTAAGTGTATTTTAAAAATGAAGTTTGAGCGCCGAGCTCAAACCGGGCATCCGATTTGGATTCCGTCAGTTCTGACAAGTCACTTTCATCTCCCCGGTCGTATTGGAATGATCGGCACGACCATCCGACCGGTATTTCAGATTTTAGAACCAAATGCCCCGTCCTAACAGTTCATTTGAACTAAGTGTATTTTAAAAATGAAGTTTGAGCGCCGAGCTCAAACCGGGCATCCGATTTGGATTCCGTCAGTTCTGACAAGTCACTTTCATCTCCCCGGTCGTATTGGAATGATCGGCACGGCCATCCGACCGGTATTTCGAATTTTAGACCCCCGGACCCGTCCTAACAGTTCATTTGAACTAAGTGTATTTTAAAAATGAAGTTTGAGCGCCGAGCTCAAACCGGGCATCCGATTTGGATTCCGTCAGTTCTGACAAGTCACTTTCATATCCCCGGTCGTATTGGAATGATCGGCACGGCCATCCGACCGGTATTTCAGATTTTAGAACCAAATGCCCCGTCCTAACAGTTCATTTGAACTAAGTGTATTTTAAAAATGAAGTTTGAGCGCCGAGCTCAAACCGGGCATCCGATTTGGATTCCGTCAGTTCTGACAAGTCACTTTCATCTCCCCGGTCGTATTGGAATGATCGGCACGGCCATCCGACCGGTATTTCGAATTTTAGACCCCCGGACCCGTCCTAACAGTTCATTTGAACTAAGTGTATTTTAAAAATGAAGTTTGAGCGCCGAGCTCAAACCGGACATCCGATTTGGATTCCGTCAGTTCTGACAAGTCACTTTCATCTCCCCGGTCGTATTGGAATATAGTAACAGCAGCCCATACTGAAATGCCTCAGATGATCAGAATCACCTTCGCATCATCATTGGGAAACAGTGGTGGAGCTAAATCGCATTGAATTACTCATTGATAAATAGCAAACCAAAATATTGGAAAACCAATAGTTAATCCGTGTAGTCAGAAAGAAGGGATAATGATGATCGATCCAAAGTGATAGGGAAGTTTAACTGGTTCAGAATGGATAGCATACTCCCATGCGTTGATGCATATAAAACCAGTCTGTTTGAATCTACAAAGCAATCATCACACATTGACAGTTTAATTGGATCTACACAAAGCAATCATCATGGAATTGTGTCATTTAAGTCTACAAATAATGCCGACACACTTGATGATAACTCCTCAATAAATCAGACACCAATGAGTAAAGCTTGACATGATCGCTCTCCATGCACATAATGCCATTTGTGGAGCTATTAGGGGTGCTTTCGCCTTTCAGTAGGACTATATCAAACGGCAGAATAGAATTAACAACGAGCTTCTGTATAAACAGAGCAGTGGCATCCCTGCAAACCTTTTGAGAGTTGAGTCGAATGCTTATGGTAGGTTGAGTGCTTGTGGTACAAATTTATACTAAACCGAGGAGCAAAATTTAGCAATCTTAAGTTGGTAAGGGACCTTGAATAAAACATAGATGATCATGGTTGGTAATTTTACTGCCAGGATCTGTGTTCTTCATAAATTATGTGATACAACACAGCATATGCAAATGCAGACCTGATTGGATATCCATGCCTCCTTTAGTCCATGGATTGCTGCAATAATCGTTAGCTGTGCGCACCTTTCCGTTGACACATGTTTCTATACAGAAAAAGGAAAAGCAAAACTAGGTTTAAGGTTGAGAAGTGAAATTTACATGTAAAGAGTGAAAAAAGGCATGTAGTTATGCATAATGTGAACAGAATAATAAAGCCAAAATAGAAGACAAAGTATGTGCAATATTTACAAACTGCTGGTATGATTTCATGATGAGTCGGCCCACCATTGAAGCTACTTTTCTACTAAAACAACCCCACTGATAAAAAACAACCCCACTGATAAGTTAAGGATTAGTAAAAGATTACATATGATATCTATTGATCCAGGTAAGACATACAATGGGATCCCAGGAAATGTCATCTAATAGTAAAAATGAAGTGTCTGCATCGGCGCATGAACAGTAGTGAATACATTGAGTGTAACTTTTAACGTAATTAACAGCTGAGGTGGCTACTCTTTTGATGCAGGATTTGCGCAGTCTCACCAAAATGTAGTTCAATACAATAATTTAATTAATATTAATCGATTGGATTGCACATCTTGCTCACATTGCAACGTTCCCATTCTGAAGAAACTTTATGACAAATCATTGCATCTCTGCTTCTATTCTCTATCTAGATTAGCCGCATACTAATTCTGGCCTTTTAAGATTCAGCATACCAGCATTCTTGCCCAAAATAATATACCTCTTATATTTTTAAAGGAAAACTATGAGAGTTGTGCGCTGCATTTTCAACCACTAAGTAACAAAGCATTTATGAATATTATCCTCTTTCATGGGTATGATCACCTTTTTTCTTCAAACTTTAAATGTGAGAGTGAGAAGAGCACCATAACAAAATGTCAGTGACAAGTTGGATGTCAGGCCTCCCTGCCTTCACATGATGGCACGATGGAAAGTGGGTCAAGTTGCGCTGTTTCTAGGTTGTCAAAGTGAGAATTCATTAATTACTGAGATCCAGTCATCATAATTGTCCACAATGCAAGTTGAATATCAGTCCTTCAGCCTCCATGGCTGCTATATCATCCTAAATTTTCTTTGGTCAATCCTCTGTCCAGAAAAGAGCTAACAGCTTTTTATCAAAAGAGTACTGGAACTTGTGGAAAGAATAAAATATATAGGTCTGAAAAACTTATCTATAGAATGCATATCAACAGCATACAGTATATCAGAAGTAACATCCAGAGGACAGATGGAGTCTCCATATTGTCTGGAGAAATCGCTAGCGGAATAAGAGAACCAAGAAATAAGTATGCCACCCTAAAAAAAAAGGGAAATCTTCCAGAAAAGTATTAGAACACATTGGTGGCAAATACCAAGAGTTAAAAGAGTATAGTTCCCAACCTCTGATTCAACATCATATTTCGGTGGACCTGATCCAGAATATCTTGATGTATCAATTGGTCCAGGACAAACTACTGTAACTTTAATGCCCTTATGACATAGCTGTCATCATAGAGAAAATTAGACGATTAGGCAGATATCAATGCACTGTACAACCAAAGCACCTTTTAAGAGAACTTGGGAGAGGTATTGAACTGTTGAGCATGCTAAGGTGACAAAAAGGCAAGTGACTATAGCATAGACTCATTATTTAAATATTATGGATTGATTGGAAAAAGAATACATGAAATGAATTCATAGAAGAATGAGCGTTCAGCAATCTTTCATTCTTTTGGTGGTAATTTGTCCTGCTCATTGCTTGATTGCTTTCATTAATCTTACAAGACAGAAGCCAAATGGCTGAAAATGTTGTGTTATCAGAGATTAACGAAAGAATGCCCGTCAATAGGATTACCTCTGAACGAAGGGTATGGAAATATCCATTCAAAGCATACTTCGAAGCAGAGTACACGGCCTGCCCTGGTGTAGGAACTTTTCCAGCCGCACTGCTCATCTGCACACAGAAGTGATTCAGACACAGATAAAAAGAATGGAAACCGAATGAAAAAAGGAAATGAAATCAAACGCTTTATCCTCACAGAAGAAACAAATGACTTCTGAATTGAGTACGTGAGTGCAAACTTAAAAAGATGAATACGACTAGAAAACAATATGGAAAAACCTTACCACCACAAAATGGCCTTTGCCTCGTTTCAGCATGCAATGTGCAAGAAGCCGAGTGAGGGTGATGGTCCCCATGACGTTGGCACTGAAAATAGCCTATCTCACAGGAAAAATGGCTAAAGTGGTAAGACATTTTAGAGAAAAATTTAAAACAACAGCCCGCTGGGATTGCATTTTGATACCTGAAGATGTCCTTCTGTTACCTCCAAAGCAGATGATTTCTGAAAACAAAGGCAAGGCAAGCAAAGATGATCAGTACTTGATGATCAACACTATTTTCAGCTCCAACAAGTATTTTTCTGATGTGCTTGATTAGCTTAAAGATGTGGGATTCAAAGAAAAAAATCCAGAAGAAATATCATACAGGGCGTTCAGAAGCTGCATTGTGGATCATATAATCTACACCGGCACCAGAGAAGCAGGCCTCCGCCTTACCTCTCCCCTCCACCGGAGCCCCCTCCCCCTCCCCTCCACCGGAGCCCCCTCCCCCTCCACCGGAGCCCATCCCCCTGCGCAGCCCCCCCTCCACCGGAGCCCCTCCCCCTGCGCAGCCCCCTCCCCTCCACCGGAGCCCCCTCCCCCTCACCCCACCGGAGCCCCTCCCCCTGCGCAGCCCCCTCCCGTCCACCGGAGCCCCCTCCCCCTCACCCCTGCGGAGCCCCCTCCCCTCCACCGGAGCCCCTCCACCGGAGCCCCTCCCCCTCCACCGGAGCCCCTCCCCCTGCGCAGCCCCCCCTCCACCGGAGCCCCTCCCCCTGCGCAACCCCCTCCCCTCCACCGGAGCCCCCTCCCCCTCACCCCTGCGGAGCCCCCTCCCCTCCACCGGAGCCCATCCCCCTGCGCAGCCCCCCCTCCACCGGAGCCCCTCCCCCTGCGCAGCCCCCTCCCCTCCACCGGAGCCCCCTCCCCCTCACCCCACCGGAGCCCCTCCCCCTGCGCAGCCCCCTCCCGTCCACCGGAGCCCCCTCCCCCTCACCCCTGCGGAGCCCCCTCCCCTCCACCGGAGCCCCTCCCCCTCCCCTGCGCAGCCCCCTCCCCCTCCCCTGCGGAGCCCCCTCCCCCTCACCCGAGCTCCACCCCCCCTCCCAGACCAACCTCCCCCGCCACCCCCACCCACCGAAACCCCCCTCACTGGAACCCCTCCAAGAAGAAAAAAAATGAGAAATAGGGCATGGTCGATGGCCGGCGGGGAGGGAGAGGGGGGGGGAGAGAGGCGCGGGGCTGGAGGGAGAGGAGAGGGGGGGGAGATCGAGAGGGAGAGGACTTACCAGACCGAGGAGGGTGACGACGAGGACGACGGGGACCGACGAGGTCGACGGCGAGGATGGTGCGGGGCTGGCCGAGACAGCGAGCTCCGGCGTCCGTCCACCACCACGCCGCTCGCCACGCCCGTGGCCGCAAGGCAGAGGGGGGGGGGGGGGAGGGCGAGGGGGCCGGAGGGGGAGGGGAGAGCTCCGGTGGAGGAAGGGTTATCAATGCAGGGGGGAGATGGTCGCGGGGTAAATGCAGTCATATCAGCGACCGATTAGAGACCGAAATATATTCGGTCGCAATATCGGTCTCCAATTCGGTCGATTTTGAAAAAAAAGAGACCGGAATAAATTCGAGCTAAATATAGCGACCGATTGGAGACCGAAATAAATTCGGTCGCCAAAACGGTCTCAGATATGCGACCGATTATTTCGGTCGCCGAATTGGTCTCTATTTGGGACCGACTAGCGACCGATTTAATCGGTCTCTAATTCGGTCGCTATAGCCACTTTTTCTTGTAGTGATTCTCTCTTTGTAGCAGTACCTGCAAAGCAAGATATCAACATGTGAGTTCGTTTATCATGAAGACGTTCTCCACTAATCAAGCACACAATATTTCCACTAATCAAGCACACAATATTTCACACAATATATTGTGATGATCAAAACCATTATCAAAGAGAAAGAGGGAGAGACATGAACCCAACAAGCGACAACATCCATAGTCGTCACGCACCGTATAAGTTGCAGAAGAAAATGAAGAAATAGGTGAATAGTGAGTGTGCCGGTTCAAGTGCATTAATGGTGCCGGTTCATGCTGTTGGGGCTGCTGGTTCAATAGAAAGGGGGAATTAAATGCTACTTCATTTGTTAGGTGGAGAAGGGGGCTACCGTATTAGCTCTTGGGGGCATTAAATGCTACATTGGTTGGCAAAGGAAGGGAAGAGGGGCTTTGCCGTATCACCCATATAGGGGCTGCCGTATCACACGAACTAAAAAATAGAGTACCGAAAATTCATCACGGATATGTTTTTTCGTGAGGAGCTGGGTGAAGAAGAAGATGATGGGGACATCAATGGCTTATGGGATGTATTAGTGTGTATTTGGCTTGTATAGGTGTGTCTTATGGGTTGTATGAGTTTGTAATTGTGTATTTGTTTGATTTCTTTCATTTGGGCTCCCTTGTAAGGCTTTTAACAAGCCAATGGGCCATATCCCATGTAGAATACATCAATGGGTTGCTTTTAGAAGGGTCCATTAAGGGGTTAGTTCAAATTGGGTTCATATTGGTCTTTAACTCACTTAAAGGCCCAAGTGGGCTTTTCCCCCTCTCATGGACCACCAAGGTTTGGAAGGCCCAAGCTAGACATGGGTTAATGGACTTGAGTTGGTTGGTCTTGGACCAGCCTTGGCCCAAGAAGCCCATGAAGGGGGGCGCCCCCTTATTTGGCCTTATTAGGCTAGGTAGGTGAATTAGGTGTGGTTTGAATGGAAATGGTCTAAGGTGGAATGGAATATATTTAATGTGTTTTGACCACATGGGAGAAATAATTTCTTCCATCCCCTTAATACCCCTTTCAGATCTAGATCTGAGGTCATTTTGAGTCCTTTTAAATTTTGTATAAATCCTTATATTTTCACATTTTGTTGGAATTAATGAGAAGTAATTGTTGAATTTTCTTGGAGCTCTTGGAGCTGGTGCGCCCCTCTCTCTCTCCCCTCTGGAATTCCATCTCCCTCCTCTGTATTTCAGGGTTGTGACCCTTCTATCTTAGCCCCTCCACATCTAATTTCATTCTGTGCCACCGTCGCAGCCGTTCGTGCCGCCATCGAGCCACCGCGAGCGATCTACCGAAGTGCTGCCAAGGTTCTATTTTTCAGGATAGAGGTCCACTCCGTGAATTTTAGATCCTAGCTCCGATATCATCTGGAGCTTGGATTTTCAGGGTATTTTCTAGGGTTCAACCCCACTCTCCAGAAAAATTGAAAAAAAGTTCTCACCCCGTTTGCTATTTTCCCATTTTTGTGTTTTCCCACCCACCAGTTCTGTCTCTGTTCTGTCTTGCTTAACAGCAACCCTGAGTTTCCCATTTTCGGACCATCTTTTGATTTTTTCTGGAACCCCCAAAATTATTGGAGGTTCTACCCACCATCCCCTCCACCCACGAATTTTCGTGGAATTTCCACAGGCCTTTACATACTTTCTAAAATTCATTTTCAGATCCCATTTAGTTCTATCTACTTCTGTCGAGATCCGACCACCCGTCAGTCTAAAATATATTTCTCCACCTGAATCACAACAAAATCTTTCACAAAAATTATTTCTGTTTTCCTCTCTTTCCCCTCCATAACTTTCATGAAAAAATTGAGATCTGAATCTGAGGTCTACTTCACGGTCAAAGGTAGTTCTCAGGAAAATTCTCTGCTGCCTTGAGATTTCGGGCACTATCCAACAACAACTTCAAAAATGGACTAAGGCCAGATCCGTGCAGATTTAGTTTGTTTCTCTTGCCCTAGATCGAAGTACTTCAAAAGAGCTTTCCAACGATACCTTCTGTGCTTCGATCCAACGTCAGGATTGATCGCAGCAGCTGATCTTGCCGGATCGCGCGCCTGAAAATAGAAGCAGCAGATCCGTGGGCACTCTTTCCGATCGATGCCGATCGGAGCCGCCCAGCCTCCGACCGGCGAACCAGCGCGCCGCCATCCCAGGAAGCACCCCTCCAGGCGTCTCCACCCCATTGGTGCCACCCCGGTCCCACACGGCCCCACCGACCAGCAAGTGGGCCCCACAACCAGCAGCACACGCCGTCCGACCCGTGCCGACGGGGTGATCAAGTGCAGCCCGTCAACCCAAGATCGGTCCTCCCGGGCCCACTTATGTAGCCCTTTACCTCCCTGCGTGGAGTGGTTGATATTTCCTTACTGTAATTTAATTCATTACTATTACCGAGAGTTACCGAATTCGGCCGGGACCGTCTTCCCCACGCCGAGAGCGTGGAGGTATCGTATTCGCTCCTTGCTTGGCACCTTGCTATTTTCGTATATATTTCTTTATGCCGCTGCTTGAGAGCATGTTAGGATAATCTAGCTCGCTATATTTTTATATCACCGCTGCTGGGAGAGAGAGCGAGGCCGTCCCGTGACCCGATCCGGGCACAAAATTGTGAGTTGACCACCCTAGCTCTTACCGGTTTCTCAACCGTGCACGTCCGACGCTTCCCTCGATAAGGGACGATCGCGAGTTTGCATAGAGTACAAAGATCGTATATCCAATTGGAGTCGAGTCTGTGGTCTGTCCCGCATCAGAAGACATGAGCATGAAGGCTCATCTTCTTGACACCATTTTCTCCTTTCACCAAAACTCGGGAAGTAGAGGATGGGGAGCATTCGTCCTTCCCTTGAATAACCCCACTTCGTGGATTCGGAGATGATCGAGACACATTAATAGCACGAAATGAAACTCAAGGTCATATCCATAGTGTAGGATAAACCCCATGCCCGAGCTTCTACAAGGAAACTCACCTCTTCCCAGATCATCGGGCCATGCTCGCTCCCACAAAAGGCAAATCACGATGATGACGACGAAAAATAGCCCGCAGATAAGATAGGGAAAACTGAAGGAATAATAACATAAATAAAATTATGACCATGGGGATTGGAGGAGACATTCATTGCAAACACAAAAATCATTCGATAGATTCTTTTTTGATTCACTGAGTACATGAAGGAAGTAAATACATGAGAAGAAAATAAAATAAAGAAATACAAGGGGGAGAAACGGAGCAAGGGCTCCTACTCGCCCTTTCTCACCTCTCTCCCCTCTCCTCCTCTCCCTCTTTTGCTCTGTGCCCTCTTATTTTCTTTTGTTTTCAGGTGTCTTTCCAAGTGTTCCTCATGTATGCCAATCTCTGTGGATGCTCAAGTGGCGAGAGAGCTTGGATGCTTTTTGTTCTCCCATGTAGTCCCTTATATAGGGGTGCAGGGAGGATGAGGCAGACGAAACACTGTCGGGTGGTGTGGTTGGGCGCTGTCGGATGAACCCCTAGGGAGCTGCTAGTTCAACGTCTTGAGTGCTGCCGGATGGGGTTGGGGAAGGCTGTCGGTTCAGCTGTTGCCCCTTCTCCTTCTTCCTCTTATTTTCTTCTTCTTTTGTTTGTTTCTTTGATGCTAATACAACACCACTATTCTTCTTCTTTTTCTTCTGTTATCCTTTGTCTGTAGGATCTGCCGAGAACGAAAATGACGTCATCTGCAAATGTCATCAATTGAATTTGCATCTAGACTGAAGACATTTATTTTTGAAAAATAACAAACTAATTGAAAACAAAAAATAAATTAACGTCAAAGCATGGGACGCATATTATTATGCATCTTCCCGAAGAGGCACAGACTATTTGAAATGGCATCCAGGCAGAAGACGTTTCTTCTTGGAACAAAATATGGAAATAAAAGTTTCCTAAAAATAAAAGGAATTTGCGTCAGAGGTAAGGACACATATTAATGTGTCTTTCTAGAGAGGCACGAGTTCTTAAAAATATGTATTTTTAATTCAATGTAAAATTCGAATATGGTAAGGAATTAGCGATTGGGTAATAGATGCATATTAATATGTGCCTCTCTCAAAAGGTGCAAATTCCTTGAAATATGCATTTTTTAATTCAAAGCGAAATTCAAATATGGCGACGGGGTCATAGACGCATATTAATTTGTGTCTCTCCCAAAAGGTGCAAATTCCTTGAAATATGTATTTTTTAATTCAATGTAAAATTTAAATATGGTAAGGAATTAGCCCCCTAGGTCCTAGCCGCATATTAATATGCGTCTATCCCAGAAGGCGCAAATTCTTTGCAATATGAATTTTACTTCAAATTAAAATCCAGAAATAGACAGGGAATCTATGTCCCGAATATAGATGCCAATTAATACGCGCCTCTTCGAGAAGGCGCAAACTTTTTGAAATGCATCCATGCGACAAACGTTGATTCTCAATGACCATAGGCTCTTAGAAATGGCGTCCAAGCCAAAGAAGCTAATTCTTAAAAATACCATAAAAATAGAAAAACACCTTACTAAACCACTAATGAGGTCCACTTCAATGTATTATAACATGACACGAGATTTACTCAACTCAATATTAATTTTAGCATGTCAACAAATGCATCCCACTCGCAGGTGTCACAAGTGAGGGATGAGTGAGCGGCCTCCTTTTTTTTGGTTCAGCCATTGCTAATTATAGCAGCAAGACTAATTTGAACCACCTGCTTGGGGTCCTTATTCCTTTCCCTTTCGCTAAGAATTTTCTAAAGTAGGGCGTGCATTTAGGCTGGCGCCCTATAATTGACTGCCTTTGGTTAACGGTGCCCCTATTAAGGCCATACTCAAGAAACACTCAGTCATAGAGAAAGAAGGGAAGAAAATTCACTACAAGAAATTAGACTTATAGCCACGAATTTTACCTACGTTTCAAGAAAATGTAGGTATATATGACTTATTCTGACGTTTTTGAAACTGCGTTGGTAAATTTTCTACGTTTTATTATAGCGTAGTTATATGGTCATCTTATTCTGATGGTTCGTTGAGAAACATAGGAGAAGTTTATCTATTCCTATGCTTTGTGAGTGAATGTGAGAATAGGTCATAGATATTCTTTCACTTTTAACAAAGCGTAAGAATAAGTCATTTCAAACATAAATAAATAAAAAAGAAAAAACGTAGGAATTTAACTGACTCTGAAGGCGAGAAAGTTGCCGCCCGATATTTTTCATTTGTTTGGCATTTAAGACTCGATTTCTCCTGAATTTCACCTATCCTCTCCCTCTATCTCTTCCTCCCTTACCACTTCCCCTCTATTCTCCCTGGATCCTAAGGACACCGCCTTCGTCTCTGCCGCTATGGACGAGGCCTCCATCGCCATTGCCTTCATCACCGTCGAGCACAATCTAAAACCCCAGCTGCCTTCTCCATCTTCTTCCATAAACCATAACTCCCTGCACATCTCGGTGTTCATCAAGGAGGAGGGGAACACATTCTCTTTGGGTATAACTTCTGCAGGGACGACTGGAAGCTGGCCCAGCGGCTCATGGTCCACGGCTGCGACCCCCTCCCCCGACGGCGGTGTTTATCCCGCGCCCCGCAGCTCTACACCCGCCCTTCCCCATCAATGAGTCCCTGTGGTGCCTCCCTAATGACTGCAGCGTGTGCTGGAGCGGGTACCACTGTAAGAACTTCACCTGCCTCACCTGGAACGCCACCGGGAAGGGCTTCTTCAAGTGCGCCGACTACTTTAACCTCACCCACCACGAGGCCCCCAGGTGGATGGAGGTCGCCTATACCGACCACCCCTCTACCAACCATACCTCGTATTACCTCATCAAAGAAGTGCTCCAAATGATGGCCAGATCAGACATCCTGTCCCTTTTTTGTTCTCTGTACTCTGATATTTTGTCTCCTTTCACCTCTTGTCATTTTTGTGACCACTGTTCAGGCTGTGTTGGGGAGGTGCGTTCTAATAAGAACAATGAAAATAAGCATTACCTTTTCACTCGCAAGGATATTGTTGTCCGATATAACGATGATCAGGTTTGTTGTTTCTTATAATGTACATTGACACCTATTATTTGTTCAAGTACCTAAGCTTTGCCTTCAGATCGATAAGCACTCAAAAACTCGTCTTACTTCCGGATTATCCATGTAAATCTTACTCAAGGGGGCCCTAAACCTCTGGAAGTTGGGAGAACACTAGATATGACAAATTCTATCAGGTGTATTAAAATAGACATCACATTTGCAAGGCGCTTTGATGTTTATTTGGACTACCCTTCCTTTGAACATCAAGTAATCTTATTATCCATCTAATCTATCTTTTTCTCTCCCAGAAGATGGACCTCTGGTCTGTAATTACCAGTAGCTTCGACTATTATTTTGTACTTACTTGGCTTCTTATGTTTTTCAATAGAGGCTATAGGTTCTTCACTGTAACTCAGGGGCATTTTACTAAATAAGTGTTGCATGCACGATAATTTTGGGTTCAATTTTGAGTCATACTGGCATATCCTTAATTTTTTTATTTATTATTTTACCTTTCCCAGTATCATCATTTTTAAACCTCGCAATGCTTTTGAACTCACTCGAGTTTCTTTTGGCAGATCCATTGGTTCTCCATTTTCAATTCTTTTATGATGGTTATCTTCCTCACTGGGCTGGAATCCATGATGTTGATGCAAACTCTAAGAAATGACTATGCAAAGTATGCTCATGAAGATGATGATCTCGAGACTATGGTAACTATTTTTATTCCATATCATTGTCAACATCAGAGCCTTATCCCATTTATTTTGGGCCTGCTACATGAGTCCTCTTTGGCCACCTTAGTCAATCCAATGCATGTTTATCATTACACCTAAAAATTGCTAAGTCCTTTAAATAGTTGCCAAGGTTTGCAGAACTGGAACTAGTTCTGGGACTAGTCAGGGCCAATTCTGGTCCTGGTTTGCAGAACTGGGGTGTGATGGTGAGTAAACTCTAGGCAAGCTGGATCTGTTCTTTCTGAACCTAGGGTGCAAGAGTTTCCAGTGGAAGGGGGAATGCATAATTAATGTTTTTTAGGTTGATTGTCTCCATCAAAAAGAAGAAAATGCCAAATTCTAATATCAAGGATATGAATATTATTTTCTTCTTTTGGCAGGGAGCATCAGGCGTAAGCGATGCCATGATTGTGCTTATCTGAGCAAGGGACATGACGAAATGTGTTCCCTTGCAAGTCTACGGTGACATCAAGTCCAGGCTCTTCCTTTCTGGGGTCCTTTAATTCCAGTGCCGGGCATCTCTTGGATGAACCCTTCAGCCAATTGCAATGATTGACTGTGATAGCACACATGTCTCTTGCCACATGGAATACTTACATAATTATATTAGTTTCACTGTGTATCATGCTTAGTAATGTAAACATGTCATCAATGACCTATTTACATCATGATCTTTAAACTTTTTGATTTGTTGGATTGATTGAAGGATTCTTGACATGACATTGAATGCTCGTACCAATTCTTGGTTTGCCAATAGTTTCTTTATATATGAGGAGACTGTGGTTGTGCATCATTATGCTCAAGCTAGGTGTATACTCAAAAAACATATCAGTACTTCAATTTCCTAGAAGAGCAACAGTTTGGTGTTCCACAGATTCCTCATGATTTCTAGTAACATCTAGGTCCAGCTCTTTGTCTGAATCAGTTTGATCCCTTCATTGCATTCATGGGATTGATCCCTTAATATATATTTTTACTAGGTTAAAATGATTATGGTAATGAATAGACCTGATGTCCTAGACCCAGCACTTCTCCGTCCAGGTCGATTAGACCGGAAGATTGAGATACCATTACCTAATGAGCAATCAAGAATGGAAATTCTTAAAATTCATGCTTCTGGTACAGCAAAACATGGAGAGATAGATTATGAAGCAGTTGTCAAACTTGCTAAGGTTCATTGGTTCTCCATCAATAAGATACTAGTGTTTCTTTTACTTCCATTTTTTTTAAATTTCTGTTGACATCTCCTCCCTTTTCTTTCAGGGTTTCAATGGAGCAGATCTGCGTAATGTGTGTACAGTGGTTGGGATGTCAGCAATACGTGCAGAACATGATTATGTAATTCATGAGGACTTCATGAAGGTACATAAAAAGATGTTTTTTTGTTTATTGCATTCATGGATGCCTGTCATTTACTATCCCAGACAATCAAATATCATGATGCCTCAAGTTTGCCTTTGTTTTGACAATCCTTTTTTGAGTCATCATATTTCTCTTTAGCATATCAAATTTCTCCTGCAATTCTGTGCTGCATTTTTCTTAGACTTAGTTATTGATACTTTATATATCTCTGACCGACTGCAGTTACCGCTAGGATTGAGCATCATCACATTTTTTTTGTTCATTCAACTCTAGTGTGGCAATGTTGGCGACCTGAGTAAAAAAAAATGAGGTGGTGGAACGATAGATTCTCCTACACTCTAAAGAAGGTATATATTTGTGGGAGAATCATGATGCATGATGTGTGAAACTATGAGGAAAATTCATATCAAGTACATGCTAGATGAGGAACCTTAATGTTTTCAAAGGGTGTAATGACGGCGTTGAGGTCTCATTTAGTAACACCTACCTCTATCTGTCTCAATGTTGTCCTTGAGGTGGTCTTGGAAAGAGTTGTAGATAAGATCTCTCTATCTATTATCCATTATATGTGGTTGTTTCTGACAAGTAAATAATGTTATAGAAATCATTTGACAAAATATTAGTGATGGGTCATGAAAAATGAAGGGAACATTTGCCATTGAGCCTATGCTGGATGGGAAAATTGAATTGTCTAGTATTAGCCCAGGGATCTTGAATGGTTTGTTGGGGTGCCTCATTAAGGGTCTGTAGAATTCTGGAGACTTTCTATGCAGGTCTAAGGTTCTGTTGGATTCATATATATGTTTGGGGTTTCTTTCTGAGCTATGTTGTCTCAGGGGAGGCTTTCTTTTTGGAGGATTTTACATTTTAGAGTGGAGATGTTGTTTTATTATAAAGGGATATGGTTTATTGCTGCTGGTAGACAGGCTTTGAGGTGTATTCTTTGTGCTCTAAATTTTGTGAAAATGTGGTACTATCTACTTTCAGAAAAGAAAGCAATCTTTTATCACAACAATCTTGGGGAGACTTTGAAAGAATATGTAAAATCAAGGCCGTATGAAATACAGATGAGATAAAAATGTGGACCAGTGAATTCATGTGTATTCTTTTTATCCCATTTCGGCACTCTTTTCCTCTATCTCTAATGGCTTTCTAATTGGTTGTTCTTTTGGATTGATTACATCATGAATGTATTCTCTTCTACCACCTGACTTGTTGTGATATCACCACAGTGGACGCTACATGAGGTAGATGAGAATAAAAAAGAGTGTTGGCTGGTATTCTGAGATGTTAGTTTTAACTCATTATGGTCCATACATAGATGATCTGGTTCTTTTCTAGCTAACTTTGTCAACTATTTGTTCTTTACTCGGTAAAGCACAGTTGTGCCTTCACCACAATGTCCGCACGCACGAGCGGTTCCCTCGCTTGGGCCTAGGCTGCACCACTTGGGGGTCTTACCAAGCCTTCCCTTGCCCCAGCCGGTGGGCCCCATGATGTGCAAGCGGTAGGTGCCGTAGGTCCAAAGCACCACATGCTGAGGTTGGTGGCGGGGGTGGGTTTCTCCTGATCACCAAAACAGGAAAAAAAAGTCAGCTATTTGGAAATTGGATCTTGTATAATTCCTTGCTTTTTCCTTTTTTTATTGGTTGTAATAAGCTGAACTCTTTAGTATCTCAGTTTGGTAAGTTTTGATCTCTGAATATACTATGTGGGATTTTTAAATTGAAAGGGGAACTGAAATGGATTGATCATTTCTATTTTGGTTGTAAGATTTGGATAATGAAATGGAGGATTTTGTTCCTTTCCACTTTGAAATATGCTTAAAAAAGGTGCTTTAACATGCTAGTGTGTTGGGTGACTATAAGGGTTCATCTTTTTGAATATTATATGCTCAGTTTGTGTTCTTAATGAGATTTTGTTCAAGTTGTTCAGGTAAAAACTGGATAAAGACAATGGTCTTGACAGCATCACTCTTCCCATTTATGTGCTTTGGTATTGGATTCGTATTGAACACGGTGGCTATTCCGTTTGGAACAATGTTGTCCGTGTTCATAATTTGGGCTTTTATTTCATTCCCTCTGGCACTCCTTGGGACTGTTGTGGGTAGAAACTGGACTGTTTCTCCAAATAATCCTTGCCGTGTGAAGACCATTCCTCGCCCCATTCCTGAAAAGAAATGGTACCTAACACCATCTATAGTCTCACTGATGGGAGGACTGCTTCCCTTTGGTAGCATCTTCATTGAGATGTACTTTGTCTTCACATAATTTTGAAATTACAAGGTGCACAGAAAGAACTAGATACTACTTTTCCTTGTATTTATTACTCTGCATTGTTTGTAAGTAACTCTATGGTCAGAATGTCGTCTTCAATTTGTGTTGTTTCATTCTTGTGACATCTCTGCCACTTTTCTATTTGTTCAGGTGTATTATGTGTATGTTCTTATGCTGTTGGTTTTCCTCATCTCATAGTTGTCACTATCTGTGTGAGAATTGTGGGCACTTATTTCTTGTTGAATGCTGAAAACTACCACTAGCAATGGACTTCCTTCTTTTCTGCTGCCTCCAGGGCGGCCTATGCCTACCTTTACTCCATATACTACTACTACATGAAGACAAAGATGTCGGGCTTTTTCCAGACAAGCTTCTACTTTGGTTATACTTTAACGTTTTGTTTGGGCTTAGGGATTCTTTCCGGTGAGCTTTTTTACATTCTTTTTGTTTCTTTTGTAATATTCTGAAGTCATACATCTAGACACTGCTCAATTTTGTCCCCGACAGTAACATGTTTCTTCATTTGTTCAGGTGTTGTGGGTTATCTGGGTTCTTCCCTGTTTGTGAGATGGATTTATGGGAACATCAAATGTGACTGACTCAGGAGACAGATTTGGAGACGACATCACGTAAATGGGCATTGGAAAAAAAAAGAATACGCTCTGGGTTATATGCATGGTTAACCCCTTAATGCAAATCATTCTCCAAGTGCATGATTCTTCTTCATTTTGGGGCTTTTGTTGTCGAATTGCGGCTTTTATTTTCCTTTTAGGTGTTAGTACCATAGTATACAACTTGTTTGTGCTAGTAGCTGATTTTGGGTTGATTTAAACTTGAAGTTACTATATTACATGAGCTAATGAAGGCTCCTCTCCGTATTCTATCATTCTATGTCCATTCTTAAAATTGTTACTAGTACTCCAATTAGATTTTGCCACAGGAGGCTTATTTAGCTAGTGATACTCTCACAAAAAATGATCTTTATTAAAAGAGTGAAGTTCCGGCATCTCCTATGGATTTGAATTAATTGATTTTCCTTCTGTGGTGCATATTCAATTTATGACTTGCTTTCAGAAGTCCCCCTCTTTTTTTTTCTCCTGTATCTATTTGTTAAGATATGCATATGTTGTACATGAAGCTGCCCAAAACATGATGGATGGCATTGGGAATGATGGTCTTGTTGTTGATGGAAGAAGGCTTTTCTTTGAATATTGGTATGCACTGAAGGAAAATGGATTTTACTCTGTTAAAATGTATTTTTGATTTGCCCACAAATGAAACCTAGTTGTTTTTAAGTGTAGAGTTTTGGAGTTTGAGCAATGCATTGGACATTGAGAAATTTAGGCAGTTAAATACTGTTTCCTATTTAGTTGTTGTTTCCCTGCACATGTATTTTTTACTTTACCTCTTCTCAGAGCAGATTTGGGGAAGATGGTTTGCTTTGATGTGTATAAGGTGGTACTGGCCCATTAGGCTTGACGGGGAGAAAGTGAACCGATTTTTCACCACTGAACCGTATGCATGTGAGCCATCAAGTCTTCCACAGTATCCTCCATGCAAGGAAATGGAAGCTAAGTTGAGGGATGAAGTAGGGAGGAGGTTTAAGAGCTTGATGTTGTTGGTTGGTTCCTTTCATTTGAAGTTTCCTGCACCATTGCTCTTGCATTTTTTTCATTGTTCGACATTCATTTTTATCACGAGTTTAATTGTATCTAATTTTTTAAAATGTTTGAAATGGTCCAGATTTTGTCAGGTGTTGCTTCTGAGTAGCAAGTTATTGGGGAGGAAGTTTTTGTATGGTATTTGGTCCGCCATGTGTACTAACCTTTTTTTAATGTGGATTTTACCATCAATTTTATAAAAGTAGGAAAGGGGGATGTACAAGTGCAAAGGGAGTACTGAAAAAAAACTCCATTGATTTTTCTTTTTTACCCAATTATGGGTGTAAAACTTGGTTCTCCATTGATTTATTTCACAATTGATGCATTTGATTGCATTCCATTTTTCACTTTGCCTAAACATGTGGCTTCGATTGATATAGTGCTTTTGCCTTCTAAATTTGCTTTTGGTTAATGAACGAGTAATCATAGCATGGAAACCTTTTTCTTTCAGTCCACTTGATTTAAATTTCATGCCAAGGGACTTCTCTGGGTTGAGCGGGGGATGGGAAAACAAGGTCTACCCTTATTTGGCAGAGTTTGTAAGCTTAATCAATATCTGCCTCCTAAAACTTGGAAAGGCATTTGCACTCATGAGTTCGGTTGTTGCTTGTCTTGAATTCTGTCCTCCTTTAGATTCTATATTTTATTTTTTTGATCATGAAACAGATGTTTATCACTTGAAGTTAAAACAGAATTGGATGATAGAAAAAGAAGGGTAAAATTTTTAATTTGGGCATCAAAATAGGGTTCATATTTTTATTTTCCACTGTTATTCTACACAACCATTTATTAATGTTCTCATTATGTTGCGTTTTATATCTAATAGGATTCAGCATAGGTGGAGCAACTAAGCATTATTTACACCAACCATTTATTTATGTTTTATTTATGTTTTCAAGTTTCTATTATACCTAAGGTGATGTCTTGTGGTGTAAACTATGTTGTTATGGGACAGTTGGTTTGATCATATCATCTGGTTCTTTGCTTTGTGCTTCATTTTTTTTTCTTTATGAATCATTTCATTGATAATTTTTTTTTTGCAAAGGGACTGACAGAGTTATTTGGATTCAGCTCTGCTGAACCAGTGAAGGGCAGGTTGACCCACTGTTCTGGGTGGGTCGACCTGCTCTTCAGCAGGCCAGCAGGGTTGAATCCGGCCGCCTCTCTATTCTTTTTATGCATGCCCTTGCTATAGATTTTAACCCAAAATTTCATAGGGTTGCTGGACCCCATTCTTCCACCTCACATGCCATTGCATTTCTTCTTCTTTGGTTTCTTTATTTCTTGCATGTAGTCGATCCATTATAGGGGGCTCCCTATTTTATTGTATGCTTTATTGCATTTCTATCTTACATTGGTTTTCTTTGTTTTATTTTTTATTTATTTATTATTTTTTTATGGGGGGCAAACCTGCTGTGCAGAACAGACCTACCTGCAGGGAGTCGACTCCTTGAGTCGACTCCTGAGTAGGGTCTAACTGGGCTCTAACCAGGCCAAAGACTTTTGTGGGGCAATCATCTTCAATAGGATACTTGTCTACAAAGTGTGAAAAGGTGTTAGGAACTAGCGCAAGCGAGTACAGTTTACCTCTGCATCTTTAGGATCACCACTTTTTGGATGTCAGGACCTTCATTTAGAACCAGATTATTGTCCAATTTTTCTACTCTGGACCCAGCTTTGTAACTCAGTTCTATTGTGTAGTCTTCATTTAACGAATGAGGCGCTATGTCACTCCACAGAAGACAACATCTTTGACTTAGGGGCACTAGCTTCTATTTGTTCTTTCTAATCATCTGCAGGAGGAGCTAGAAGTTCAGATTCTATAGGTTGGCAATATTTTCTTTGGTTTGATGGCGATTGTGGATGGTCAATGTCAATTCTCTTGATCATCAACATGTCTACTCTTGCATGGAGAGGTCTGTGGAGTGTTGTTTCATTTAACCTTTTTGTTGCAATAAATGCAACATTGGATTGTTTCTCTGCTTTGATAATTTGATCGCCTTTACACCTTATTATGTTCTCTAATTCCTGTACCATGGATTTTTTTCATTCAATAACATCTGTAAATACAGCAGCTCATTGGTGGTCTCATCATGATCTGTTGCTGAACCCCAGTTACTGCCAGGGTGCTCACTTTCAGGGAGTTCAATTTAGATGCCATTTCTAGATGCATCTTTTGTACATCTTCTAAGACTCTTCTACCGGTTCACTATCAACCTCTCCTCCTCTATGAGAATTTTCATGGCTCTCTCAGCATGACCACCAATCCAAGAGTTACTCTAAGGAAATGAATCAATTATGCTATAAATATGATCAGATGCCTCTTCAAGAGATTGGCAGCCATTACATTAACTTGTGCATCTATTGCAGTGATCAGATCCAACAGCTCATAATGTTGGCCCTACAGGTTAATTAATTTACTACGACATTCGTACAGCGAAATGATCTGTTCATGCTGCTCCCATAATTCTGATCTCAAGATTGCTGTAATTTCATGTTCGTCCCTAGAGGACCCTAGTTTCTCCATCTCTTCCTCCAAACCTAGCATCATTTCTAATTGTTGAATTTTTTCTTTGGACATAATGCTTCTATTAAAAATCATTGTCTCCCACCTTTAAGGCATTTATCTTGAAGTTCATGACTTTTTCTGTTGTCATGGTTGTTCTTCTACATGTTGAATCCATGTGATGATTGTCTTTCCTTTTGCCAAAAAGTTCAAATTCAGATTTCAATGACTATGAGGCTGCTGATAATCTCTCGTTTACTTGTAAGTAATGTTCCTTGATGCCCATACAATTTTCTAGGTTGGCAACCACATCCAAGTGATTCCTATGAAGCTTTTCATGCTGCTCTTCCAAGATTTTGTATTTGCCAAGGAGCTCCTTCATATCAGTCTGAACTGACTACTTACAACAATGACTTCAGTGTCTGCAGTTAGCAAAAAGGTAATGTAATCATTCTAATTGAGTTTCTGATTCAGAAATTCGAGCATGAAGAAATGAATTTTCCCCACCCATTTTACTATGGAGTTCATCTCTGAGGAGCAAAGTTTTTGTAGTTCAGGTTTGTTTTCTGATTCTAAATCTGACACATGCTGCCTGAGAAAGATCACATCAAATTTTTTTATCAAAGGATGCAAGCTGCCTTTTTTTTTATTCAACATAGATGTAAGGTCTGAACCTGTTGCTTCCAGTCTTATCCTCATGTCCCTTTCCGATTGCAATTCCTTTTTAGTTATAATGCCAAATTTTATAAAATGTACGTGGACTCCATATTTACCTGTATGCTTCTATGATGCAAGATAGGCTAAAACCATATGTCACCAGTCCTTCTATGAGTAGCTTATAGCCTTCTCTAAACTTATTCCATTGGAAATTGCATGGAATTATCTGAAATTTTCCAAATCATTCTTGAATTTTTCAGGGGCCATGGGGATCTGAAGTTCACACTTTATATTGTTTTGGTGCATGCTGGCCATGGGACTCATTCTTGTCACTATTTCTATTTTGTTCGCACATCG
This sequence comes from Amorphophallus konjac, assembly GCA_022559845.1. Classification (NCBI taxonomy): domain Eukaryota; kingdom Viridiplantae; phylum Streptophyta; class Magnoliopsida; order Alismatales; family Araceae; genus Amorphophallus; species Amorphophallus konjac. The sequence continues at coordinate 362,907,628 of CM040126.1, forward strand.
AGTGGAATGTGGCATTCTCTCAATGATCACCAGCTTGAAATAACACTTTCTGTGCTATGCCTTTTTATTTACAACTGCCTGTCAAGTGTCCATGTGCCAATTTTTCAAGCTATGAGATATGATAAATGAATATGTATTCTCTTTCTCCTACTTTAGCAAAATTTTGCAGTAATTTAAAATTTGTACTTGTTTCATGGATTTTTGTTCAACCCTTAGCTCTCTTATCTCGATCTTTTGGAAGGAGAGTCAAAATAAGCCTAAAAAGTGTTCATATAGCAAACCTCATTTTCTATGGTGCTATGTTTATTAGATAAGTCTGTGCTATGAACTTTTTGTTATTGAGACAATTAAATGGTTCTTTATCTGTGCTACAGAGTCCATCTTTTCTGTGTTTTCATTCTTAAGGGCTATAAAATTTGTTTTGCCAGGTCTTACAGGGCACAAGGTTTTGCATCCTATACATGGCCTGGAAAATGAAGTGTTATATATGAAGCTTCATGATGGAATATCTTTGCTCTTTAGGTTATGCATATAAGTCCCAGCCTATTTTGGGTTCTTTCTCTTTTATTTGTTTCTATCAGTTGCTAAATTTAGTATAGAATTTAGACCATGGGTTCAAAAATCTATAATTGGAGTTAATAGAAGATAAGATGTAATGTTTAAAAATAGAATAACTGGTATACAAATACATACTTGGGCATGAGATTAGTTAACTTCCCCAATAACTGATCTATTGAAGGTAGTTAACTTCTCATAATTTTTTCATGTGTTTAATAAAGTGGTCATTTCTTTTTAAGAAATTTCCTAAGGTATTTTCATGAAGATGAATGGCTTATGGTATCAACAATTTCTTAATGCAACTCAATACATCAATTCCTCTGAGAAAATGTTATGCTTAGTGGCCATTAACATTCTATTATTTTGTGACACATGGACAAAAAGCAACACACGGTCATGAACGGAGGGTTCCCATTATCTTGTTTACTTGTGTGAAAATGCTTGCATTCTGTCCTCTGACAAGTGGATGCTATACCTTGATCAATAATAAGCTTCGGGATATGGACATATGAAGAGATGTCTTAGGTGCACTCCACTGAGCCATTCGCCTTGTCTCATTTGGGATTACTTCCTTGGCACATGCCTGGTACGGTGATGTCTACCATCTACAGCTCATTGAACAATGCCTACTGCCTAGCCCCTATGTGCTCTATGAGAGGACATCAGATCATGTTTTCATTTACTCCCCTTTTTTATTGCTGGATATTTATTTTCCTCTTAAGCATTTTGATATGCAAGTCTAAATTTATGTGTCTTTGAGTTTCTTTTTTTTCGTTAGTATATGAGCAAAGACTCTTATCTCAGTTTTATATATAAGCAAAGACTACTTTTGTGAATAAGGTTGCATTTTGAACTGACAGTGAGAATATAAACTAAGATGCTTTTGCAAAGACCGCTTCTGTGAATAAGGTTGCATTGTGAATAATGTAAAAGGCTGACTTTGATAGACATGATTACATGGTTTAGATGATACTTTGGTTGTTTTCTTGACATTGTGGCTCGTCATCTAGTTTGATTTCTTAGAGCAACCTTTGAGGTTGCACATTTCCACCTAGATCTAAATTAACAGGATACTTGAGCAGCATGAGAATGAAACAACTTGTGTCTTTTGCGCAGAAGTTTCCAAATGCAGATCCATTAGCACTGAAGTTGTTGGAAAGGCTTTTGGCTTTTGATCTGAAGGATCGGCCCACAGCAGAAGAGGTAAGAAGCGTTGTAGTTTGAAGTTAAAATGTGAGAGCATTTACTGTTAAACTTGGACTCATGTTAGTTGATGTTGGTGCTAAAATTATAAAAAGCATAATTTGAACGTGTACCACCAAATGGTAGCTAATGTGAATTTAATACATTTAGTACTTGTCCTTTACTCATTGCTGGGCAGCAAATGCGAATACCTTATGTAGATGTGAGTTTTCATTTTATGTACATGTTCAAGCACATTTTTTTTTGGAAATATGTTGTTCACTTTTGAGTGGTGTGATTTCATTTTATTTTTTAGATGTGAGTTTTGGGTCTTCATTTTTCAACCATGGTTTGCTTTTGGTTTTGTTCCATATAAATGATGTGAAATGGATTCTCAAGGTTGATAGTTCCTCATTGTATCCACATCCGATTGGCTTAGGAAGAACAAGTAAAGAGAATGATAATCTTGCTGTGTAGTGGCTAGCTGTAAAATGAGAGCCCTACGTAGGGGTAGGGGCAAGGTGATGTAGATGTTCATTCTTCAATATTTTTTTCTGCCTTTTTAATTTATGCAGGATGTATAATTGACCTTGACTTATGTATAATTGATGGGAACAATTACCTTTTGTCAGATTTTTTTCATAGTGGTTCAAGAATCAATATCTGTGAGTAAATTAATATATGTTCTTCGTGGATGAATATGTGAGTATATGAATGTATGTTTTGGATGGATGAATACATGTGAATACATGAATGCCTATTTTGTGCGGATGAACATGGATGTGAGTGAGACAATCAATGAATGTGAACATGAACGGATATATTATTATAGGTTATGAGAGCACATATACTAATAGGATTTTAAAAAAAACATATTCCTACATTTTTATTAACCGATGTTAAATCATTTTCCTATATTTTTTAATAAGTGATGTTAATCCTTATTCAAACGTTTTTTCTAGTACGTGGCAAAAGGTAATACCTACGTTTTTATAAACGTAGGTATAGCTTATTATATGCGTGTGTATACATGTTTTTAACCTACGCTTCTGTTGGACTATTCATATGCTTTGAAAGTGTAGGTATAGGTCAATCTATACTTACGTTTCATAGAAACGTAGGTATAACCTATAGTCACGCAAGCAAGCACCACGCTTTGAAAGCGTGGCAAGCAAACGTAGGTAAAGGATTTACCTACTCTTTTTGGATCTATACTTATGTTTTAAAAGTGTAGATGAATGCTAGTTTTCCTGTAGTGATTTGGGATAAGTCTGATATGAGCTTAGAAGATGTGGGGTGTGACTTCCTTTCATAGCACGACCCCTAGAGATTCGGTCTGTTATGTCGGGGTTTTTTGTCAATATCATCAAACCTTAATTCTCATTTAGGCACGCATACGACTGGGCTCAGAACGTCCCGCGGGGAACTGTATTGCCCTCTCGTCATGCCAATTTTTTTTGCTCACATTTTTTTTTGGATTTGAACTTTGGACACTTTCTTGACTTTGGACCTTTGACTTTGGTGAGCATTGAGATTGAGAATAAGGTTATAATAGACTGCCTCTATTTGAAACTTCTTGTTGTTGGGGTTGTGCTTAGGTTCGTTGTTTTGCCCGAACTGTTTCATATATGTTTGTTTTGATGATGTCATACCGTCATGAGTTCATTTGGTTCAAAAAGATGAAACTAGTCAAATGTATTTTTGCAACACTTTGTTCTTCATGATCTGCACATTAAATAATATCCTTTAGAATTCTATTTGTTGAACAAAACTATTTTCAGGCCAAATGCATGAGAAAAAGAAAGGACAGAAAAATTCAGTGAGCAACACAATTTTTTTTGTCAAGTTGAAAAGAAGCAATAGAAGAAGACAAGTCACCCGCTAGTTGAAAGGGCCTTTGGCTATGCTTTAGTGGTGACAAATAGGTGGTCATAGGTGAAAAATTGGCCACAAGGGTGAAAAAGAGTTTACTAAGGGTGAGAAATGGTTTATAGCACTGGAAGCCTTCAGTCGCGAAGAAGCCTAGTTGACTTGAAAAGAGTCTGGAGCCAACTCTAGAAGCCAGCTAGAGCGAACCGCTAGTAAGAAGGAATGGTGACCAAAGGGCAACGGCTGAGACAGAATAAGGGTGACAAATGCATGCCTAGTGGTAACAAATAGGCAACAAGGCAAACAAACAACACAGTAAGGGTGAAAAATAGGCCGCAACGCTGGAAGTGTAAAATTTCAAGAAGAAACGTCGACTCCATGGAGCTCTAGAGTCGACACAGGCTATGCTAAAATAAAATAAACAAGAAGACGACAAGGGGAGTGGCTAAGGGTGAAAAACAACTACTCAACGGTGACAAATAGCTGATTAAAGTAACAAATAGTCTCTCAACTATCACAAATAGCTTGTTGCTGAAAAATGAAGAATCCACAAGAGATGTTGACACAGCGTCAATGCAGCCAGAGTACAACCTGTTTGTGTGTCAGCGCAGACAAAGTCAACGCTAGTCAAGGTTAATAGTCAAAGTCAACTCATTCAAAAGTGACTCCAACCTAGTTCACTTGGAAGTTGACTTCAATCAAATTAAGCTCAGTCAAGTCAACGGTCAGGTCAAGGTCAAGACCAGTCAAAGTCAACAACCTGCCCGCATCAACAAACAAAAGAGAAGAAAAAGTTACACAAGCTAACAAAAGCTTCTAAGGGAAACAAATAAGAACACACAGGCGACAAATAGGCTTCAAGGGTGTAAAATGCCCGGCATGGGTGACAAATGGGTCGCAAAGCTACCAAAGTCGACGGTCCTTACCATGATACAAAGTACCTAAAGGCGACGGCCCACATACGCCCAAGGGCGACAAATACCTTCGCAAAGGTGACAAATGGACCGTTGGGGTAACAAATGACTAGGAAGGCTGACAAATGGCTTGGGATGTGAGCAACTTATGAGACTCGCGTGTGTTCGACCCCAATGATTGGCACGAGGACCCAGATGGCAGGCACGTGATCCTTGGAAGGTTGGCATGCTTTTTTTTGAGTATTCTAGAGAAAAAACTATTCCTTTTTACCAGGTGGGTGACTGGTATTTCACTAGGTTAATCTTCTTATTCAAGGCACTCCGGAGGCTCTGTTATAAAAACCCATCAACACTTGGAGCTCCTGTAGCTACCGTCAAAGAAAGAAAAAGCGCATCTGAGAAGAAGAAGAAGAAGAGCGCCACTATAAGAAGAAAAGGTTAGAGAGAACGAAGAAAATAGAGAGAGAGAGAGAGAGAGAGACTGCAGCCCAAATCGAGAGAAAACCAGTTCCATTTTAGAGAAAGATCTTGAAACTGTTTCAGAGATACATTTGTTTCCTTTCACTGTATTTTGATCCTTGCTTTCTTAGTTCTTATTTTTCCTTTGTTTCAATTCGCTAAGTGTTTCTTCAATGGTGCATTGTTGCATTAACTGGAGGGTGATCAGTCTTCACTAGTCACGTTCTGGTTCTATACCAGTTTACGAGGGGAGTACCTCATGTGCTGCCTTTATGCAGTGTGTCTGGTTCTACAGGGGAGAATCAGGGGTGTGCTCACCAGGTTGGGTGTGCACGGGTTCCTTCTGTGTCATCAGAAAAAGGGAAGAGGTTGTTCCTATGTTGGGCAAGCTGTGTGTTCAGCTGCTATAGCAGTTTCACTCGTGTTTTAGTGAAGCCTCATCCTGATCAGGTGATGGTGGATGTAGATTGTTGGAAGCAATCGAACCACCTAAAAATCCACGTGCATTTGTGGTTTGTTCTCCATATCTTCTATCCCCATTCTCTAGCTTTGTTGCGATATCTTGCGCTTAATGTGCTTGTGAATGTTTCTTTGTGGTGGACTAAACTAATTTGATATTTCATTTGTCTAGTTCATTTATATAGAATCTGAGCTTTAGCTTAAACCTTTTAAAATCGGTCTATTGAAGGGGCTGATCTATTCACCCTCCCTCTAGATCTGCATTGCCTTGCACATCAGTTGGTATCAGAGCCTGTTTCCCACAATGGGGTCCAACGACCCGGGAAGACCTAGAAATGGCAATACTTGCAGCTTTGTAGCTGAGGGGAATTCCATCAATAGACCACCATTCTTAAATGGGTTTAACTATCTATATTAGAAAAATAGGATGGAAGTATTTTTGCGAGCGCAGAGTCACGAGCTTTGGAGAGTTATTACCCAGGGTCCATTCTAACTTCTAGAAGATGAAAGTGCTTGGACCAGGGAACAGATTCGACTGTCAATAGTCAACTGGACTGCAATGAATATCATGCAGTGCGCAATTCATCCAGAAGAGTACTCAAGGATCTCTGCCAGTAAATCTGCCAAGCAAATGTGGGACAAGCTGGAACTGATTTATGAGGGAATGTCCAAAGTGAGAGATACTAAGGTAAACATGCTTACCTCGGACTATTAGTTATTTAGAATGTATCATAATAATAATGTGTTTGAAATGTATGCGAGATTTTCACAACTTACTAACAGTCTTAAGGCCCTAGGAAAACAATTTCCTGACAGTGAGCTCGTAAGGAAACTTCTTAGGTCCTTAACCCCTGTGTGGCACACTAAAGCCATAGTGATAGAAGAATCCAGGGATATGTCCACCATGACTATGAGTGAGTTAATGGGCTCATTGATGGCGTACGAGATCAACCTTAAGAAGAATGTTGAAGACAACCAGAAGAACAAGACCATAGCCCTTAAGGTGTCTTGGAGCAGTGATGAAAGTGATAGGGTAGGTGAAACAAGTGATCTAGAGGGGGAGTGAATAGATAAACCCCAAATTGTACTCTAAAGCAGCAAATAAATTGCAGAATGAAATCTCATGTGAAGTGAGCTACTAATTCAGTCTAAGAAGACCAACTAGAGTATCTGTAATAGAGAAATGATCAACCACATAGAATGCATGATAGAATTTGGATCAGCAACCGAGCTAATAGATTCGACAACTCAGTCTGGTACAAGGTAGAGGTTTGATTCAATAAACTCCTCACGCAAGAGGCAGCATTCCGGATAGGCTTAGCCTATCTTTCTAGCTACTTCTTTGATATACCTCTGAGTTATCGCACAAGGTGAAGATGGGTAATCACACAATAAGAGAAAGCAAACAATCACACATGAGGCAAAGTGATTTTTAAGGTGGTTCAATCTCAACCTTGAGATCTACGTCCACCCCTCACTCAATCGAGTGAGGCTTTTGCTAAAACATAGCTTTAGAATTCCGCTGATTCCACAGCTTACAACCACGAGCTTTACAACTTGATGTCCGAGGTGGAGTTCCTCGCCGCTGCCTCACAGCTTGTTTTGCTGACACACAGCTTTCATAAGTTTAAGATGAAACAAAGAAAAAATAGCAAAAACAATGACATAAACGAAAGAACAATATAGCTCAAAAGAGCAATCGACTTTGGATTTAATCCAAAAGTCAAATCACAAAGAGATCCTAGAAGAACTCTCAGCTTCACTCCAATGCTTCTGACACGATCCTCTCTCAAGCTTCTTCCATTTCCGATACTATGTTTTCTTTCTTCTTCTTCTTCTCAGCTCTTTCTCATCTTCAGCTCTCTTCGCTCGAACTCTGCTCTTCTCTCACTTTTTTTTCTTCTACTTCTACTCTTTTTTTATCTCATACTCTCGATCCCCTTTTATCCTGCGAGCATGAATCTTGTGGTCCCCACAAGATTCCATTCGGGCGTGTGGAGGGAGCACTCCCGCCAAGAAAAGTTCTGGAGTGTGCTACTCAAAAGTCCACGTGTCAGATAGGAAGGTGAGCACTTCCCATGTGGCAGATAATTCTGTTAGGCTGTCTGCCTTGGATCACGTGCCATACACATTCACTTTCGACTCACGTGACGAAACTAGGTCTTCAGTTGATCAGTTTCAATCAATAGCAGAATATGTTTTGAATTAGAGTTTTCTTCTTTTGATTGAAATCGAGTTGGCCTATATATTTCTGAGTTTTGTAGTCACGGTGTTTGACCAAATTTCATACCCATGTTGGATGCTTTCACTTTGAAGTTCTTGTCAAAATAGATATGAAAATTCATTATCATCCTCATTATTATGTAGCTTATGAGATATCATGATATGTGCTAAGGGAATGAAGATGTAAGCATTTTCATAAGGATCAAACAAACACATCACATTCCCGCCATTGCAATTTCGATCTCTTCGGTGTTTCTCCCTCCCTGCCGGCCATGGCCGGTGTGGCGGGGGGTCCTCCGACGCCGGCGGGGGCTCCTCAGGTACAACCGGAGATTATATACATCTCCACTCTTCCACGCAAATCATTTGCGCAAGCTCTCATGGAGTCCGAGAAGAGACCGAGTATATCAATCCCGATCAAGGAACCGGCGTTCACAGATCGGGGTGAACCAGCCGTCTTCTTCTCTAAGGCTGAAATTCATGCTTCAATGCAACTCCTGCCGTTCGCAATTGTGGCAAAATGCTCTTACGGTAGGCCTTCCTTTCCTGAGATTAAGAGATGTATGGTACAGCGGCTGGCAATTTCTTCGGGTTTCATTATCAGCAAATTGAGCCCCAGGCATCTTCTACTTCGATTTGATTGTGAGGCAGATTTTTTGAAGCTTCTTTTACAGAAAAATTTGTACATAAAAGGTTTCTTGTTTAGATTTTTCCGTTGGACCTCTGACTTTAATTTTGATGCTGATCCTCCGATGGTGCCAGTGTGGATAGGATTCCCTGGTCTACCGGCAAATTTGTATCATAAAGATTGCCTTCATTCTATTGCTGGAAATTTTGGTCTTGTTTTGAGAATTCATGAGCGGACTTTAGCATTATCAGACACGTCTGAAGCTCTAGTTTGTATTGAGTTGGATCTTTCAACTCCGAGGAAGGAGCGTCTGTGGATTGATATGGATGGTGTGGGTTATTGGCAAGAGGTCAGTTATCATCGAGTTCCTACCTTATGCTCTTTCTGCCATAAGCTAGGCCATTCAGCTGATGATTGCAAAAAAAAGACAGGTAAAAATGGCCGAACTCAAGTAATTCTTGATCAAGAGCCAAAAATTCCTAGGCAGATTTTCAGACCTCGGCAAAATGGTCCTCGAGATGTTCGAGATAATGTGACTCTGGAAAACAAATTTGAGGTACTTCTTCAGGCAGTGGAAATGCAAGAGCTAGATCCCAACTTAGTCCTTCCTCAGCAGAATGCATCTAATCAGGAGCTTCCTTCCTCCAGTAACACTAATTTTGGTGAAAAGATAGGGAACTGTAATGAGGGCAAGCAGAATACTAATAATTGTCATCAGCTCTCAGGTGAAGATAATACAGGACCTTCTAATGCTAATGATCTAGACTATTCTCAGGAAATTGTGAATCACCAATTATCAGTAGTTCATGAAGATATGGCCAGTGCATCTGTTGAGGAGTTTGCTATGTCAGTGATTAATTCTAATATAGAAGCTGGTAATCTGATTATGGGGGGAGATAACAATGACAAGTTACCTTTGCAGATTTCTTTGTTAGATAAAGTTGCTACTAAATTGAATAGTATCCCAGAGGAGCCCCTTTCAATTCTAACAAACATGTCAAGGATAGGAAAGTAGTCGGACAATACTACTAAGCATAGTTCTGAAGAGTTTCTTTTCTTTAATTCCAATGAAGTTTCTGCCTTAGCTGCTTCTGAAAATTCCAGGATGGTCATTCAATGCTACAAGAACTCAGTAAACCTCCCTCAAGTCAAAGAACCTAATGAAGTATCAGCTATACCTGGAGAGCTATTCAGCGATGCTCGTCTCACAAGAGCTAAAGCTAAGATACTGACCGCTAATATTTCTTCATACGTCCATGATTAACTCAGCTCTTATATGGAATGCTAGGGGTATGGGGAATCAGGCAACTGTCAGAAGTCTGGGACAGTTAATAAAAGCTCATAAGATTAGTTTGGCAGCCATATCAGAACCTCGCATTGATTTTGATCGTGCAACTAAGGTAGCTCACAAAATTAATCTTGACTCTGTTCTTGGGAACAATGGAGCTTCTTCTAAGATCTGGTTGTTTTACAATTCTGACATTTGTCTTGAGGTCATTGAGCAACATCCTCAGTACATAACTGTTGCAATGAAGGAGGAAAATTCTATAGGCATGTATTTCACTGCTATATATGCATCATGCAGTGCCAATACTCACAGAGATATGTTTGATGCACTCATGGCATTCAGTACAGCAGTGTCTGTCCCTTGGATCATCGGTGGAGACTTCAACTGTATTATCTCCCCTGAAGAAAAGATTGGAGGTTTGATGTCTTCTGCAACTGCAATGCTAGATTTCCAAAGTTTCATTACTGCTACATGCCTAATTGATGCTAGATTTTCTGGTTCGTCCTATACTTAGACTAATAACCAAATAGGGGCTTCTCACATTAGGGTGAGGCTAGACAGGGTTCTATATAATTCAGACTGGCTTAACTCTTCTTTCAATTTGTCAGTTCAACACCTTTCTAGAGGGGCCTCTGACCATGCTCCATTACTTCTCAAAATGTGTCCTAGACAAATTTTTCCTGGGAGATTCACTTATCAACAAATGTGGCACACACATCCAGAGTTTTTGGACTTTGTTAAATATCAATGGAACAAGCATGACAATTCATGTCATCCTTTTTTCTCACTGCAAAATAAGCTTAAGCACTTAAAGGCTGCTTTGAAAACTTGGAACAAAGAGGTCTTTGGAGATATTCAGATTGCTAAGGAGGCTGCTGAGACTCATTTACAAAGAAGTCAAGAAACCTTTGATGAAAATCCTACATTGGATAATAGGATAAAATTAAATAAAGCTAATGCTGAGATGAGGCTGGTTCTGCACAGAGAAGAGACTTTCTGGTTTCAAAAATCTAGAATACAGTGGCTCAGCTGTGGTGATCGCAACACTCAATTTTTTCATCATTATACCAAAGTCAGAAGGCAAAGAAACTTCATTCATAAACTGAAGATTAATGACATTTGGGAGGAAGATCAAACTATCCTACTAAGTGGAGCTATGAATTTTTTCAAGGCCCTTTTGTCTACTGAAAATCACACTATAAATGAACAGCTCATTTCAGTCATTCCTTCTATGGTCCCAGAAGATCAGAATACATATCTTTGCTCTATTCCAACGGCAGAGGAAATTAAAAATATAGTTTTCTCCTTATCTGGTAACAGTTCTCCTGGCCCTGATGGATATACTGGTAACTTCTATACATTCTGCTGGGAAATTATAGACAAAGATGTCATATCTGCTGTACATAGTTTTTTCAATGGTTGGGGGCTTCCAAAGGGAACTACTTCAACTACATTGTGCCTGGTCCCTAAGGTTAAAAGTCCCAGCACCTTTGCGGATTTTAGACCGATTAGCTTATGCAACTTTTCATGCAAGGTGGTTTCCAAAGTCATAAGTGATAGATTGAGGCGCATACTTCCTTTGATAATATCTGATCATCAAAGTGGCTTTGTGAGTGGAAGAAGCATAACTGATAACTTTCTACTGGCCAGAGAACTTTTCATGGATATTGATAGACCGGTTAGAGGTCACAATATGCTCATCAAATTAGATATGGCCAAAGCATATGACCGCATTGAATGGGATTTTATTCTCCTTGTTTTGAAAAAATTTGGATTCTCTAACAGGTTTAATTTTTTCATTGCTCAGCTCTTGATGAATTGTTGGTTCACAATTTCCTTCAATGGCCAAACTCATGGTTATTTTAAATCATCCCGGGGGGTAAGACAAGGAGATCCTCTAGCACCAGCTCTTTTCATTCTGGCTGAGGAGGTTTTAAGTAGGGGTATTAATCTACTTTTTAAGTCTGGCCAATGTCAGTATTACCACTTATCTCGCAATGCCATGCCCATTTCACATATTCTTTTTGCGGATGATTCCATTATATTCTTGAATGGTGGAATAACCTCAATAAAGGCCTTGCTGAGTTTTCTGAGAAAATATGAAGAATCTTCTGGTCAACAGATTAACTCTCGCAAGAGTTCATTCATTGTTTCTAAACATATGCACAGTCAAGCAGTTGAAAGAATTAGTCAGTTTACAGGATTTCAGCATAAAACTGGTAGCATAGTCTACCTAGGGATTCCTTTATTCAAAGGGAGGATTAAAGTCACTCAATTCAAATATCTGCTTGACAAAATTAATGCTAAGCTTGTAGGTTGGCAGAGTAAATTTTTATCACAAGCTGGTAGAATCATTCTTATTAAATCAGTGCTTTCTGCTGTTCCCATATATACTGCCAGCTCTGCCAATATACCATATACAATAATTAAGCAAGTGGAAAGCATATGTGCAAATTTTTTATGGCAAGGTCTTGAGTCTGCTCACAGGAAACATTGGGTGTCATGGACAAAGATATGCCGTCCTCAATCTGAAGGAGGTTTAGGCATTCGCAGTCTTAGGGACATTTAACTGTGCTCACAGGTTAAACAATTATGGTCTTCTCTGCATAACAATTCATTATGGGCTCGCTTTGTCAGAATGAAATACATCCAAGGACAACATGCCTCTGATTGCAAGGTTCCTTTCCCAGCAGGTATTAAAGCCAGAGATTTTGAAAAAGCTCGCTCTATCCTTTTGGTTGGTATGCGTAAAATTGTTTTCAATGGTGCTACCACAAACTTTATCAAAGATATTTGGTACAAGGGAATAACTCTGCTTGAGTATATACCTCAGCAGGTAATCTCACAGTTTGAGAATTGCTCTGTGCAAGAAATCTTGGCTAATCAGCAACATCCTATTTGGCATATGATTGAAGACACTAACCTCAAAACTGAAATGCACAGTTATGCTACTCAAGAAGGAGATGATATCTCTATTTGGTCATTTTCCACTTCGGGCAGATTTGACTTTAAGTCTACATATAACTTCATCAAAGATCAACACTCAGGTGATCACTCAGCTAAGCTTTGGTATAAAAAATTTCCACCTAGAGCCTCACTGTTCTATTGGAAAATGCTAAACCATGCTGTCCCAGTTGATGATAAAATTCAGAATTGTGGTATCCCTCTAGCTTCCCGCTACAACTGCTGCAATGCTTATCCTTCTATTGAAAATATAGATCATCTTTTTATCAACAGTGAGCTAGCATCTTATTTGTGGAACCATTTCTGCTCTTTAATAGACAGCTCTTATATGGGAATTACCTCTATATACAGCAGGCTTCAAATGATGATCAGTGAGTCTATTATATCCAATCCGCAGGGATTTATTAAGTTGCTCATGGCAATGCTGATCATATGGGAAATTTGGAAACAAAGATGTAGAAATAGATTTGAGGGTACTAGTATTAATTTCTCTCGGATTGCTATGCAGATACAAGAGGATGCCAAACAGATCCTTAGTCAGATCACATTCAAACAAGGCACCAACCATTTATACTTGCAGAACCTACATGATATGGGTTATAACATCAAACATAAGATACTTCAATTTCACACTGTATGTTGGCAGGCTCCTATTGTGGCTTTTTCACTGAATGTCGATGGATCTAGTAAAGGAAATCCTGGGATTTCAGGAGGAGGTGGCTGTTTTAGAGACTCCCGAGGTAAGATGTTATTGGGTTTTTCTTACTATTATGGCCAAGGTTCAAGCATGGTGGCAGAAGGGAGAGCTCTCCTAGATGGTCTTAGGTTGGCTCGTCTGCATGGCATTCCTATCTCAATAATATACACAGACTCCATGACTTTGACTGAACTATTAAAAGGAAAAAGTAGCCCACCGTGGTCTCTTCTTCCATGGTGGAAGCACATTCAAGAAATTCAATCTACATTTCAGTGCCCTCTTGTACATACATACAGGGAAGCTAATTAGCTAGCGGATTCTTTAGCAAAGCATGCAACCATTACGGGACACAATACAGAATTCTCATCCAAAAAGGAGCTGCCTCTATTGGCCAAAGGCTATGCTACGGCTGATGCCTCCTGCCTTCCAAATATTCGTATTCGACGATTGTAACTAATTTTTCATTGTTAGCCTTTTGTGGCAAAGGGGCTGCTCCCCCATGTACTCTTACCCAAAGTTTATAATCAATAAAATTTCATCTAATGGTGAGATGGTGGAGTGAGAACATTCCTTTCCTTTGGAAAGGGGTGCACTCTCCCTACATCCCATTAGATGTTGTGCCAAAAAAAAAAAAAAAAACACATGACAGAAAGCATGAGAAAGCATGAGATGATGCAGATGCATCGATGCGTGCATTGACCTATCTATTTAACATGGTGAACAAATGTAACAAGATAGCAACGACCTGTATACGATACAGGTTGACATGATAACAAGATAACATGAGATAAATGCACAAACATCTACAAATGCGTCGATGCATAAACTTGGTGCATCAACCTATATATCAGACCTGTTGAACGCATGAAGCAAAACACATCAATTGACTCAACTTGTATAGCAGACAGGTCGACCTGTTAGAACAACAGCTAGTACCGCAGGTACTGCTGCATCAATGTGCTAACTTATTGCATCAACCTTACAAAATGACCACATGAACTGCAGCATCGATCTGAATGCACTAAATGCATGTGTATGCATCGACCTACTTGACCGTGAATGCATGGATGCATCGACCTATCTACCTTCTCAACAATGAATGCATCGACCTGATAATGTAGACGCTAGCAACCTGTATACCACAGCATCGACCTAAATGTCTAACCCATGAATATGCATCGGCCTGATGTTCTTCACAATAAAGAATGCACCGACCTAATGGAATATAACACTACATATGCATCGACCTGATAGAACATAACACTACATATGCATCGACCTAATGGAATAATCAAGACTTATTCTCAAAAGTACAAGTCAATCAAACATCCTGAATATAGTTTTGCCCATATCATAAATCATAGTATGCCATCATCAAAATCAGGATTCCAACAATCTCCCCCTTTTTGATGATGGCAATACTATGATGGCAATACTAAGAATGCCATGAGTCAGGATACGCAGATGACATAAAAAATATATGCAACATGCACAGACGCAGAGCCATACAATCTCTCCCCCTTTGATAGTGGACAGGACTCAAACAACTCAAACACCTAACAAGCTCATGTTAGACTCATGAATTGCTCATGTCAGACTCATGACACCATGACACTTACTTTACTCTCCCCCTTTGCCATCAGCAAAAATAATCAACAGAAGGAAGGAGATCTTAGACACAGGGAGTAACAGGAACGGAGAGGACATTTAAGAGAGATCCAATGGAAGAGAAGCACACAAATGAATATGTTAACAATCTGAATCAACCTTCTGTTGTGACCGGTGCTATGGATTTAGAGGGGGGTGAATGAATCTCTCCTTTAAAAATTACTCCCAATTAAAACTTAGAACACTCAGAGATATAAAATTAAAAATAGATTCAGTTCTACCAAAACTGAAATACAGTGATGTGTTCAATCAAACAAGAAGCGTGCAATCAATTGGCTCACTGGACATAGAAAGACAGATCGAGCCTAAGCATTCATCTAGCGGACTTAGATATGACAATCATACAACAGTAGACGAAGGATTTTTAGGTGGTTCGGTCCGCAGACCTACGTCCACCCCACACTCCAACCAGAGTGTGGATTCCGCTGAAACACAGCTTAACAGCTTGGCCTCACAGCTTGCCTACATCAGCTGAGCATCACAGCTTGCTTCCATTGGGCAATACAACTTAGCCATCCGCTGGGCAATCAGCTTGGCCGTCCAGAGGATACCACACCTCTACAACTGCTGGGGACTACAGCTTAACCCGTCTAGAGGAATCCTCCTCTGCCTGCTGAGCAACAAAGTTTGCTCTGCTGACTAACATCTTGAAACAAAGGTAAAAGGAAAAACAAAGGATGATGAAACACAGAGACTGAAAGCTGTAAAAGATAGAACACAACGTGGCTCTCAAAGAGCTAATTGGCCTGGATTTGATCCATGGTCCAGTAGAGGCAAATCTTCAGATGAAGCTTCTTTTCTTCTCTTCTAACTCTTGATCTCTCTTTCTTTCTTCTTCTTCATCTCTTTTCTTCTCTGCTACCCTCTCTTTCTTTTTCACGAACTCTTTTTCTCTTCTATCTGGATCGTACAGACTCTTTCTGCTTCTACTCTTCTAATGTAACCTTTTGATCCTCTCTGCACGAGCATCTTCTCCAGAAGGAGAAGTCTTCTTTTTATAGCAGGAGCAGATAGGTGGGCGTGTGTCCTCCACAGTTTCCGCCCAAATGCCTTGACCATGTGGCAGCATTTCAGCCTGCTGCACTACACGTGTCATGATCCTGGCACTTCCTCCATTCTTGGATCACATGCCCTTCTAAAGCTCCTCGAGCAGCAGTCCTATCAGAACAGACTTGTTATCAGTGTGAATTAGTCTGAAAGGAAAGAAAGGATGCATCGAGTAAGTTTGATATTTGAACCGAGCCTGTATAGACTTGATGCATAAAATGTAGTGTGCATATAAGAAAGTATGTACAACGAGAATGAATGCACGGACATGTCATCCACGAGTGTACAGACTTTGAATGCATGTAATGCATTTTGCATATGGAGAAGTATGCACATTGAAAGTGAATATACAGACATGCCATCAACGAGTGTATAGACTTTGCGTGCAATGTACAAACGATGTACAGACTTTATGTGCCTAACGCTTAAGCCTGAATGCATCATGTATAGACTTGCTAAGACATCAAGGCAGTCGTGTGCAGACTTAGTGTATGTGCGAGACAATTCAATGCAGTATGCATATAGTAAAGTATGTACATTGATAATGAAAGCACTGGCATGCCATCAACGAGTGTATGGACTTAGTGTGCATGCAACACCAATGTACAGACTTGCTGGAGTGATGATGCATGAACTTAACCACTCGTACCAGCAATGGAATGTATAGACTTTGAATGCATGGTAAGGAGTGTATAGACTTTGTTTTGAAAGATTGCATAAATGCATATAGGGATGTCTGCACATTGAAGAGAGATGCTCAGACATGCTATCAAAAGAATGTATAGACTTTGCGTGCATGCGACAAGATGATGTACAGACTTGCTAAAATGACGCATGGTCATAACAGCAAAGAATGTGCAGACTTTGTATATGCATGAAACAACCGAATGCACTGACTATGCTCATGAATGTATAGACTTGATAGCATGCGGCGATGTATAAACATGTGAAATGATGCACGAACTATGCATATGCATGAAGAGCACTGGCTCTGGACTAGCCACCAAGGAATGTACAGACTTGAGTTGATGCAGTCTAGGGAAAACTCTGTACAGACTTTATTCCTTGAAAATGCATGAGTCTAGACATTCACTAACTCATGGCCACCATGAAACATAGTTATGAAATGCACAAGCCTAGACAATTAACCCTGCACTGACTATGTATGCATAATGAACACGCATCGACTTCGAACTAAAGCACCTGATGAATGCACCGATGCAATGTATGCTTATGGCAGATATTGAACTGATGCAATATATGTAGGAGAACTAACAGTGCAGTCTATTTACCAGATCATGCATCGACTATATGACGTGCAACAACAGTTAAAGTACCGATGCAAACTACACTTGTTATGCAGGAACTAGAGTTGCACCAATGCAGAGACAGACAATGCAATGAGATGAATGTGCCTACTCTTAAAACAATCAATCAATCATGCTCATAGTGCTTGCTGACATCAAACAATTCATACTCATAGTGCTTGCTGACATCAAAACCATAGGGGCACAACAATCTCCCCCTTTTTGATGATGGCAACACTATGAGTCACTATGAGACACACAGATCTAAGCTATCTCCCCCTTTGACTTCATCAAAAAGAGATAAAGATTGAGAGAGAAAATTAAGCAAGTGTGAAAAGATTGATATAAAATCTCCCCCTTTGAAGTATGCAGGATGAGCACTAGAAGAATAAAATATAAGAGCTCCCCCTATCAATATGAATGAATGACTACTCTCCCCTTAAATGCAGATGATGCAGAACTCCTCCTGACGTGCAGGAATGAACTCTGGTTAACCAATGAAGCAATCTGAAATCTGCCATCACAAGGAATCCAAAACAATAATGGTTGTGGCACCTCACATATGTATGGGCAGAATAAAGCAGGTGGAAAGTCCACAGAACCAGAACTTGTTACAGAAACAAGATGGAAGATTCCAACAGTGTGGAGAGTAAAACGAGACTGGTGATGTAAAAGAAGTAATTGTGGCCAAAGATAGAGTGATATCAATGGAAGAGTGGCACAGGATTTTTCAAGAATCGTTCAGTAGAGATTGAGCAGAATATGACAGTCACAGAGCAAGAAGTGACCAACGAGTGGATGATCAAGTTGTCAGAGGTGAACCTGATCAGAAGAAATTACTATATAGCGGGTACCACAATTATAAGTCCATGCAAGAATAGACTCTCCTATCATAAGGGGTTATGAATTAGCCTACATTACCCACCTGGTTTAAGCATGATATATACTGAATCTGTCAATTAAATTCATTACTCATATCAGAAACTAAGTTTTAATAAGGATTAACCAGCTAATCAAGCAATGCTCCAGATCAAACATCCTCCAACTTACACAAATACTCTCAATGACACCTTTGAGAGTCACACAGAGCAGAATTGAGATTAAACACCCTTACTAGAATGTGAGTTGACTACTTTTGCAAGACATTTTGTTTTGATTAGCACATTATACTTATCCTGAGCAATTTAAGTTGATCAACACCTTTTTACGTGAGGCACAACACGTCTTAGGTGAAGTGACCCAGTTATTCAGTGTGATAACTTTCATTGCCTCTCAACTTTGAGAGCAGAGTTAGCACTAGAAGTGTCTTTTTACATGAGGAGACACCTTGATCAGAGGCTAGACTCCCCAGTTACTCAACACAGACATGCTATTGCTCTATCAGATTTTTCAATAGATTTTTACCAGAGATAGCTATGGTACTTCATGACATAGAATTACTCTATTTCATTGATAGAGTATCCAGTTTCTCAGTGACCAAGTCATTGCTCTGAATTCAAATTTTCAATTTAGTCAACATTTTTTAGGTTAATGTTTAAAAACAATGCTCATTCTATGTGTCTCTACCAAAGTAGCCTTGATCTCATATTTTTAGAATTCAGATGAATGAGTCTAGATATTTTATGACATGGGTGGTTAAAAAATTATTAAACCTTATGATTCAGATACTTTCAATCATTCAAATTCAAATCCGAGAATACATTAGGCTTATACCAATTTGAATCAGTGGACATTCTTAACTCTGTATGATAGAAGTTTCTTCTTAGGTTTCAGACATATAAACAAGGTACACAACTTAGATTTCTCAACTCAGTCCAATCAATGCAACTGAACAACTTATCCACACCAGATCACAGAATTCTGCTACGAAAGAATTTGAACAGATTTTCAAGGATTTCAGCAGTTGATTAGTCAAAAGAGAAGAATTCGAGTGAAATACACAAGAGCAAGAGAGGAATTCACATATTTAGACATGAAGAGTCTGGATTGAAAAGGATTAATAGGTCAAAAATGCTCCTCCTGCCTGGATGCAATGGGTCATCTTATTAAATGAATTTTCTGAAAGACATCCATCTACTCCCCCTGACTGAATGCAGTGTATTCAATGAAAACCTAACACACCAAGTTCAGACATTACTATCCTCTTCCTAACATTATGATGCACTGACCTTCATGCTATTTGAACACAAGATGCACGGACTATATGCAAGACATGCAACTATCTATACTTAGTGCAATACATGCATCAATTTGAAACATCAACTATGCAAAGCGTGCGTATGACACTCAGTTGTGCATAACAATTGTTCAAACATCATAGCATTCTTTATTCAAAAATCAAAGACAAGCTGACACAGGATAATTTTTCAAACAATCCAACTCTCAAATAAGAACGAAATCAACACACATGAAAATGAAAGTGAACCGAATAGCTAGACAGGAAGGGTTCAAGAGGTGAACGACTAGTGAGACTCAAATACTCCCCCTGTCTAGATGCAATGAGTTATTCCTTTTTGGATTTTTCAATTTAGATGATATGCAATGCATCACACTATATATATGCACTATGCAAGGAGACTGGTCATGATCAGCAAGAACATCATGTGAAATCAATCAATTTTTCAAAAGGTTTCAATTAAGCACAGATAGATTAATCTAGTATGCAAGCATCTAAAGCAAACAATTTCTGATAATAGAATTTAGAACAAATTTTTAGAACTGACCTGAATAGTACAATCCTGGGGGTTTCATTCTTGAGTGCCTTGGATTATTAACCCCTTTATTCATCAACTTCCAAGGCACACCTGCAAGGTAAGATCAATTTGCGAATTTGGGGACACAAAGACTCTTGGGTCTTATTAGTTGAGTGACACCTCTAGCAGGTGCACTCCAGGGTTTCCAAGTCTTCCTATCATCAAAATTCAAATCATGGCAGTTATTCATGATATGTCCTATTCTCCCACAATAATGACAATTAATGGCAGAGTTCAAATTCCTTTTGACAGGATGAACATGAAATTTTTGTGAGTGGACATTCGTTAAGATATTTCTACCATGCAAATTGGTATTCCTTTTAACTTGCCAACACTCAAAGGCTCGATGATCGACTTTACCACATTCAAAACATACAGGAGTTTTTCTATTTAAGACAATTTTGTTCTCAAGGATATTCTCAGGTTTTGAACTCCTTTTTCCTCCCTGGGCATGCCAGCAGTGAGCTACAACATGGCCCAGCTTCCCACACTGGAAGCAATGGATCTTCTTCTTCTTATTGAATGCATGGGGTTTTTCATGAATAATCTTAGCACTCAATTCATCTTGAACCATTATTCTACATTCATGCATATGATGACCAGATATGCCACAGTAAAGACATGAGGTGATTCTTGTGTGTGCATGTGACTGGATGGGGAAATGTTTTGTACTATGCACTTGATCATGAGGTCTAACAGAGTCAGAAAAGGCCTTAACAGCAATAGTTGAGAGTTTGGTTTTCCTTTTACTTCCAGCCTTTTTCTGATTACTTTCATTCTTCAAGTTTTTATCCTCATTTGCAGTTCTCTGAACAGTGAATTGGAAAACTGATGAAGTAGAAGCTTTATCTTGTTATGAGCTTTTAACAAAAATATTTTTCATTTGATTCCCTTCAACCTTCTTCATAACTGGAATGTAACCCAATCCCTCTTTCTGGACATTCACATTTACTCCAAGTAATTTATTCAGATTAATCTTTCCCTTTACAAATCTTGACAAGGAGTCCTTTAGGTCTTCAATTTCAGAGTTAAGAGTCACAATGTTAGCTTCGTATTTGTTTAGCTCAGATTCACACACAATCAGCTGCTGTTGCAAAGCATCATTCAGGTTCTTCAGAGTTTCATTTTCTTGTTGAACCTTTATTTCATTGTTGTTCTCATTTTCCTTCACAACTGATTTTCCTTTTTCAAATGACAACCATCTTTCAGAGAAAACAGTATTAAGAACCATTAGCTTTTTATTTTGGTCTTTAAGATACATGTTTTCTTCAATCAGTTTTTCTCCACTTTCTTCAACCTCAATTTTCTTTACCAACAATAATTGGTTTTCTTCTTTCAGGGATTTGATTAATTCCTTTTACAAATTATCATCATGATCTATATCATTAATCAAATCTCTGAGAATGGTACATTCATTGCAAGAATTATTTTCACTAATGAGTTTGTTTCTAAGGTTCTCATTTTCAGATTTCAAATTGTTCAACTCATCTTTTTCTTTATTCATGTAGGATTTCAAGTTTTCATTCTCTGCCTTCAAACGAGTAACACCTTGAATCATTTCTTTTCTCATTTTTCTCTTTTCAGATCTGACTCTATCATATTTAATCAATAAATGCTCATTCATGGCAACTAAATCATCATAACTGATATTCTCTATCCTAGAGTTTACCTGAGAGGATGAGTCCTCGGACTGATCTCTGGCCATGAAGCACATTTCCTCATCTCTGCACGATCTCTCCAATATTCGGTTGATGATTTCCGATGCACTCCTGCACTCATCAACAAATGAAAAGCAATGAGAGTCTATTGCCCTTTTTGTTAGATCTAGGGCTTTTTGATTTTCTTCAGATTTCTGTCTATCTGAGGACTTCCATTCGGATTTGTCCTCGGGAACTTCATATGGATTGTGAGCTATGAGTATCCATAAATCAGAATTCATATGGATCACATAGTCTCTAAAATGACCGTACCAGCCATAGAAGTCTAAACTAGTGAATACAAGAATTTCAGCCATAAGTGCAAGATGAAACAGATCAGATCAAGAGCAATGCTAGTAGAGAGCTCAAAATAATCCGAGCGAACAGATCAACTTAGATCGCACCGAAGATAATTACGGATCGGATCTACAGGTCGCTGGACCCTCTGTGCAGACACCCTCTCTAATACCAATTGTTGTGACCGGTGCGATGGATTCAGAGGGGGGTGAATGAATCTCCCCTTTAAAAATTACTCCCAATTAAAACTTAGAACACTCAGAGATATGAAATTAAAAATAGATTCAGTTCTACCAAAACTGAAATACAGTGATATGTTCAATCAAACAAGAAGCGTGCAATCAATTGGCTCACTGGACATAGAAAGACAGATCGAGCCTAAGCATTCATCTAGCGGAATCAGATATGACAATCAAACTACAGTAGACGAAGGATTTTTAGGTGCTTCGGTCCGCAGACCTACGTCCACCCCACACTCCAACCAGAGTGTGGATTCTGAAACACAGCTTAACAGTTGGGCCTCACAGCTTGCCTACATCAGTTGAGCATCACAGCTTGCTTCCGCTGGGCAATACAGCTTAGCCATCCGCTGGGCAATACAGCTTGGCTGTCCAGAGGATACCACACCTCTGCAACTGCTGGGGACTACAGCTTAACCCATCCAGAGGAATCCTCATCTGCCTGCTGAGCAACACGGCTTGCTCTGCTGACTAATAGCTTGAAACAAAGGTAAAAGGAAAAACAAAGGATGATGAAACACAGCGACTGAAAGTTGTAAAAGATAGAACACAACATGGCTCTCAAAGAGCTAACTGGCCTGGATTTGATCCATGGTCCAGTAGAGGCAAATCTTCAGATGAAGCTTCTTTTCTTCTCTTCTAACACTTGATCTCTCTTTCTTTCTTCTTCTTCGTCTCTTTTCTTCTCTGCTACCCTCTCTTTCTTTTTCACGAACTCTTTTTCTCTTCTATCTGGATCGTACAGACTCTTTCTACTTCTACTCTTCTAATGTAACCTTTTGATCCTCTCTGCACGAGCATATTCTCCAGAAGGAGAAGTCTTCTTTTTATAGCAGGAGCAGATAGGTGGGCGTGTGTCCTCCATAGTTCCCGCCCAAATGCCTTGACCACATGGTAGCATTTCAGCCTGCTGCACTACACGTGTCACGATCCTGGCACTTCCTCCATTCTTGGATCACGTGCCCTTCTTAAGCTCCTCGAGCAGCAGTCCTATCAGAATAGACTTGTTATCAGTGTGAATTAGTCTGAAAGGAAAGAAAGGATGCATCGAGTAAGTTTGATATTTGAACCGAGCCTATATAGACTTGATGCACAAAATGCAGTGTGCATATAAGAAAGTATGTACAACAAGAATGAATGCACGGACATGTCATCCACGAGTGTACAGACTTTGAATGCATGTAATGTATTTTGCATATGGAGAAGTATGCACATTGAAAGTGAATATACAGACATGCCATCAACGAGTGTACAGACTTTGCATGCAATGTACAAACGATGTACAGACTTTCTGTGCCTAACGCTTAAGTCTGAATGCATCATGTATAGACTTGCTAAGACATCAAGGCAGTCGTGTGCAAACTTAGTGTATGTGCGAGACAATTCAATGCAGTATGCATATAGTAAAGTATGCACATTGATAATGAAAGCACTGGCATGCCATCAACGAGTGTATGGACTTAGTGTGCATGCAACACCAATGTACAGACTTGCTGGAGTGATGATGCATGAACTTAACCACTCGTACCAGCAATGGAATGTATAGACTTTGAATGCATGGTAAGGAGTGTATAGACTTTGTTTTGAAAGATTGCATAAATGCAGATAGGGAAGTCTGCACATTGAAGAGAGATGCTCAGGCATGCTATCAAAAGAATGTATAGACTTTGCGTGCATGCGACAAGACGATGTACAGACTTGCTAAAATGACGCATGGTCATAACAGCAAAGAATGTGCAGACTTTGTATATGCATGAAACAACCGAATGCACTGACTATGCTCATGAATGTATAGACTTGATAGCATGCAGCGATGTATAGACTTGTGAAATGATGCACGAACTATGCATATGCATGAAGAGCACTGGCTCTAGACTAGCCACCAAGGAATGTACATACTTGAGTTGATGCAGTCTAGGGAAAACTCTGTACAGACTTTATTCCTTGAACATGCATGAGTCTAGGCATTCACTAACTTATGGCCACAATGAAACATAGTTATGAAATGCACAAGCCTAGACAATTAACCCTGCACTGACTATGTATGCATAATGAACACGCATCGACTTCGAACTAAAGCACCTGATGAATGCACCGATGCAGTATATGCATATGGTAGATATTGAACTAATGCAATATATGTAGGAGAACTAACAGTGCAGTCTATTTACCAGATCATGCATCGACTATATGACGTGCAACAACAGTTAAAGTACCGATGTAAACTACACTTGTTATGCAGGAACTAGAGTTGCACCAATGCAGAGACAGACAATGCAATGAGATGAATGTGCCTACTCTCAAAACAATCAATCAATCATGCTCATAGTGTTTGCTGACATCAAACAATTCATACTCATAGTGCTTGCTGGCATTAAAACCATAGGGGCACAACACCTTCATTAACTAAGCATTCAGAGTTCAGATTCTTCTGGTATAAGAGTTTATATAATGCAACTTTGATAGAGATTTGGTTTAAGAATGATGAATCTAGAGTGTAGCAATCAAACTCTTTGAATAATTTTGCATTAACACTCAATAGCAATAAACCGGAACAACATAGATGATGTCAAGTTGAATCTTACTTCATCTTACTCATTCAAAATCAGTGATCTTCTTAGGAGTGACTAACGACATGTATTGAGATTAAACATTTTTGACAGTTCTGAATGTTCACCAATGGATACATCATGTTTTTCTTTGACAATTTACTCATAATTTTTCAGAACAATCAGGTATAATCCATACTTTTTTTTCGTAAGGGTACACATTGATTAGACGTCAGTACCTCTAGTTACTCAACAGGATTTATCATTCTGTTTCATTTTTTTATAACATTCAGGTATAATTTACACCTTTTTACGTAAGGGTACACGTTGATTAGATGCCAGCACCCATAGTTACTCAGTGAAATTAACCATTCTGTTTTAATTTTTGAATAGAGATAACTAGAGCACTTCATGACATAGGTTAACTTCATTTCTTTGATGAAAGACCCAGTTTCTTGGTGCAACTTAGCCATTGCTCTGCCTATTGAGTTTTTGACACATATTTTTGACATTTGCTGTCCTTTGATTTTTAGAAAAGTTTATGTCAAAAATAATACACAATCCACGTTTCTCAACCAAGCTTATCATGAACCTTAAAAACTTTCAGATTATGAGAGATTGTACAAAACATACCATGTGAGATATGGTTGAGGGCTATTAAGTGTAAACTACAGCTTTTTTCAAGAGTTCAATCATTAGACTCTTTAATTCAGTAGACTTAAACCATCAATTTATTCATGGTACATCACAGATTCTTATAAGAGAAGATTTCTTATTTCAGTAGCTCAGAGTAATGAATTGAAGGTCAGATTGTCATTATTTTAATGTTCAAATGAAGTGCAAGAGTTTTGCAAGACTTTTCAGTGTTTCTCAAGAATCTGATACCAAGAAAAAATTATGCAATTGAATAGGAGCGATAGGAGAAAGATGTGTAAGATACCAAGTGACACGATGGGTATGAAGGATATAGTTGTCATGTGAAGTGATGGAGACATTGATCCAACTGGGATTTAATCAATTCTGGAGACAATGAAGACTTTGGTTGACCGAAATGGATTTTTTGGTCGACCAATCAAGACAAAATCAAACCAGAGACATACAAGGAATAAGCCTAAAGAGGTGTCGACACTTAGTGTTGGCATCTATTTCACAAACCAGCAGACAGAACCCTTGCAGAAAAATGTTGACTCTTGGTGTTGACACTTCTTACGAGAAAATGCAGAAGAGTAGTTGTTCAGGTTGATGTGATCAATATCTACCTTTAGTCAAACAATGAGCTTCCAGACTTAAACTCTCACTAACAACATACAAAGTATGCAAGGGACACAATGCTTTCTTACATGAACTCCCCCTATCTTGGTGCACTGGTTGGTTTAACATAGAATGCAGCATGTGCATGAATTTTGGCAGACCTAGTTCAAAGACAAAATGCAAGTCCTAGATAAACCATTGACCCATGGTACATGGCGGAGGACTAGCCTCTACATATAGCGTGGGGTTCTAGACAGAAGATATTTTCCTTTCTCCCAACATACCATTTGGTATACCTATAGGGTGAAGATGTAGATAATGCAAGGCATTTTATGCATTAACAACCACAAACAACATCTACTGACAACAAGACCATATGCAATTCAGTAACCATGAAGAACTCAAGCAATCAGTCATCATGCTGAAGTTTACATAAACCAAGTTCTCTTCTTAAATATTTGAATCTTTCATTATAAAGAGATTTAGTAAAAATATCAGCAATCTATTTTTCTGATTCTACAAAATTCAATTCAATTTCATTTTTACTCACCTCATATCTCAAGAAATGGTGTCTTATTTCTATGTGCTTAGTCCGGGAATGATGAACAGGATTTTTAGTCAAAGAGATAGCACTGGTGTTATCACACAGAAAAGGAATACAACCAAGTTTAATGTGATAGTCAATAAGCTGGTGTTTAATCTAGAATACTTGGGCTGCATAGTTTCCTGCTACAACATACTCTACTTCAGCAGTAGAAAGAGCAATAGTGTGTTGCTTTTTAGATGCCCAAGACACTAGACAACTACCTAGGTATTGATAGTACCCACTAGTGCTTTTCCTGTCTTATCTACACCCTACATAATCTGCATCAGTGTAGGCTAGCAGATCTAGCTCACACCTAGCAGGATACCATAAGTCTAGTTCAAGGGTGCCAGATAGATATCTAAAAATCTTTTTCATAGCAGTCATGTGAGATTCCCTAGGACTAGCATGAAATCTAGCACATAGACACATAGAAAATTGAATATCTGGACGAGATATAGTAAGATAAAGTAAGGATCCGATCATACCTCGATAAATTTTGGAATCAACTAATTTACCTTCTAGATCAGCATCAAGACTAGTTGATGTACCCATTGGTGCAATGATTGCCTTGAGGTTCTCCACCTTGTACTTCTTCAACAGACCCTTGGTGTATTTTGCTTGAGTAATGAAGTTTTCCTCTGATGTTTGACATATCTGCAATCCAAAGAAAAATTTCAATTCTTCCATTAACCTCATTTCAAATTCATTAGTCATTAGTTTAGAAAATTCCTCACACATGGATTGTTTAGTTGACCCA
This sequence comes from Amorphophallus konjac, assembly GCA_022559845.1. NCBI lineage: Eukaryota > Viridiplantae > Streptophyta > Magnoliopsida > Alismatales > Araceae > Amorphophallus > Amorphophallus konjac. The sequence goes on from CM040126.1 coordinate 362,935,020, forward strand.
AACACTATGTCATCTACATATATTAGAACAACAAGAATATCTTTGTTGTCTACTTTAGTAAATAGAGTTTGGTCAACCTCACCTCTTGAAAATCCTTTACCTGTGAGAAATGAGCTCAGCCTATCGTACCAGGCTCTAGGAGCTTGCTTCAATCCATATAATACCTTGTCCAACTTGTATACATGGTCCGAGAAGTCAATACATTCAAAACCAGAGGGTTGTTTGACAAAAACATCCTCTTTTGTTAAGCCATTTAAAAATGTAGATTTGACATTCATCTACTGAAGTTTTATTCCTAGGCTACATGCAAACGCAAGAAGTATTCTAATGGCTTCTAGCCTGGCCACAGGAGCAAATGACTCTTCAAAATCTACCCCAAACTCTTGATTATACCCCTGTACCACTAGCCTAGCCTTATTTCTAATAATTTTTCCTTATTCATCAGTTTTATTTTTAAAAAACCTATTTTGTGCCTATAATGGAGCCATGTGTAGGTTTAGGAACTAGATGCCATACCTTGTTCCTTTCAAATTGATTCAATTCATCATGCATGGCATGAATCTAATGTTCATCTTTTAATGCATTTTAAATGTTTTTGGGTTCTATTTGTGAAACTAAAGCAAATAAATTGAGTTCATTTTCAATTCTGAAGTGAGACCTAGTTCTAGGGGCTTCATGCAGATTACCAATAATATTTTCTAATGGGTGATCTCTAAGTACTCTAATGTTGGTAAGCTGATTGTCTGAGCTACCACTTACCTCCCCCTAACATGTTGAACCTTTAGCCTCATCTTCCTCTCCCTGTTCTGCACTTTGATCTTCTTTAGTTTCCAAAATTTCTCCTTCATCCTTATTCCTACAAAGATGAGTTTCAAACTTGTTCGATATTTCATCAAATACAACATGTGGAGATTCAACTGTCTCAGATTTCATGTTATATATTCTGTAGGCTCGAGAGATTTCAGAGTATCCTAGAAAAATACCTGGTTCACTCTTAGCCTCAAATTTATCAACATCCCTTTTTGAATTAACATGGATAAAACATTTTGATCTAAAAACCTTAAAATAAGCCAATGAGGATTTCTTACCTTTCAATATTTCAAAAGGAGTATTTTGAGAGGAGGGTCTTACCAAAGCCCTATTGATAATGTAGCAGGAGGTGTTCACAACCTCAGCCCAACACCTTCTAGGCAAGTTACTCTCCACCAGCATAGTCCGAGCCATCTCCACCAAGGTCCTATTTCTTCTTTCAACTACTCCATTTTGTTTTGGAGTTCTTGGTGAAGAAAATTTATGGGTTATCCCATTAGTCCTGCAAAAATCATCAAATTGTGAGTTTTCAAACTCACCACCATGGTCTGAAAGAATATTCGATATGAAATGCTTACCATCCTAATTTATTTTATTAAAGAAATCCTAAAATTTACTGAAGGCATCATTTTTGTGAGTTAAGAAGAAAACCCAAGTGAACCAAGAGAAGGCATCTACAATAACAAAACCATACCTCCTACTAGTTAAACTAGCTGATCTAGTAGGTCCAAACAAATCCATATGAATCAGCTCAAAAGATTTAGAGGACATATTTTCTGATCTGGACTTAAATGACTTCCTAGTCTGTTTACCTTAAGTACATACCTCACAAATTTTATTGTTATTCTTGAATGAAATTTCAGGTAAGCCCTTAACCATGCTGAATTTATTCAGTTCATGCATCACTTTATAACTTGCATGACCTAACCTACGATGTCAAAGCCAGGCTAAGTCATCTTTATTCATAGTAAGACATAAATTTATATGTGCAGCATCATCTAAGTCAACCATATAAATGTTATTGACCCTTTTTCCAATGGATTTCATTGTTTCAGAATTAGGTTCATATATAGTGCATGCTTGTGAGTCAAAGACAACTCTATGGCCCTTATCACAAAGCTAACTAATGCTAAGAAGATTATATGCAAGACCTTCAACAAGTAAAACATCTTCAATGCTACATGATAAACACTTACCAACCTTACCTGACCCTATGATTTTCCCTTTAGTATTTCCACCAAAAGTAACATGACATGTGTCCTTCTTGACCAGCATGTAGAATTTTTCTTTGTCCCCGTCATGTGCTTGAAGCAGCCACTGTCAAGATACCATCTATTGTGGGTGGCTGCCAGACATACCTGCAAACACAATCAGATAAAAAATTTTGGAACCTAAAATTATTTGGGCCCCATAACAGCAAACAGATCATTCAAATAGAACAATAATTATTTTGGTATCCACATTTGTTTTTGTGATTCTCTTTGCATTGTGGATTTCTTGTTGTTTTGTTTATTCTACTTTTTGTGCTCAGTCTGAAATTTTGTTGATTTCTGATTTTTGACAGCTTGGTGATTTTTAAAGACATAGGTATTCTTGTGCCCATTGTTGAACCAGGGAGCATTGGATTTAGTGGGTGCACTAGAGAACTTGGTTTCACTACAAGAAAATTGGCCTTGAAAAACATAGGTATTGGTCCAAAAAATATAGGTAAAGTCTTTAGCCACGTTTACTTGCCACGCTTTCAAAGCGTGGTGCTTACTCGCGTGACTATAGGTTATACCTACATTTCATAGAAACGTAGGTATAGTTTGACCTATCCCTACGCTTTCAAAGCGTAGGAATAGTCCAGCAAAAAGCATAGATACATATCGACCTATACCTATGCTTTGAAAGCATAAGAATAGTCCAGTAAAAGCGTAGGTTAAAAATATATATACACACGCATCCGGATTGGCTATACTTACAATTCTATAAACGTAGGTATTATTTTTTTATCGCGTACTAAAAGAAACGTATGAAAAAGTATTAGCGTCATTATGTTAAAAAGCGTAGGAAAAAGAACTAGTCTCATTTAAAAAAAACGTAGGTATGTTGTTCTTTTGTTTTTTTATATATACTCATTATGCAATCATATTACACATGTACACATTCATATAATGTTTCCTACATGAATCTCACATTGAACACATCACTATTAACATAAAAACTCACAATCAACACATCAATATAAAGTCACATTCAACACATCAATATCAACATAGATCATACACGGCCTTCAAAACACCACTAATAACTTCAAGAGATTCATTTCTCACCTACACACAAATTTACTTTCCAATTAGTAACTATTTGCCAATAGAACAAGTTACACATGCACAGATACGTACTACATACATACACATAAATAGATAGTTCCCCTCACTCTAATGTAAAAGAGCAAGAAGGCCACTGATACATACATACACATACATATCATTGTGCAAAATGAAGTTCCCATGACAAAATGACAAAATGAAACTGCATTGCATGAAAGGGCAAGAAGTTCCCATGACAAAATGAAATTGCATTGCATGAAAATAAAAAGAAATCTTGCAAAATTTTCCCAGATCTATACCATAGTCTTCCTTCACCATCAACTACAGAGTGTAATATCTTTTCAGCACTATAATAGCAATCCTTAACATCAAATGCCACATATTCATCTTTAGAAATTTGGTTCCATAGGTCAGCATGTGCATCCTTGCAGTCAAAAGCCAAGTCTATTGCCAAAAATATCTGACAAGGTCAAAAGTAATAAGCATAAGCTAGAGAACTGATGTTGCAAATGTAAGCATGTAAAAGAGCAAGAAGGCTGACCTTAGAAGGAACAAAGGCTACTAAACTAGCCCCAACCACCCACAATTACTTGGCATGGAAAGCAAGTCCATCTCCCTACATGCTCAAGGAGTTGAAAACAAGATTAGCAAGTTATATATCTAGTGGAGGACACAACAACAAAATATTGATCAAATATTTATTTTTCATAACTAGACAACAACAGAATTAGCTTTTCATCTAAGATTTAAATAGATGTGTGTTACAAACACATGATCTTCAAATTAACAACATTAACAAACACATGCAAAAACTCTGAAACTGAAACTGGATCAACCGCATGAGGCATCATGTTCTTATTCTGCTTTCTTTTAAAAAAAACTTCCAAGTTGTACTAGAAGATGACAGTGTCTTTGTGATTGGGGAGTCCAGTCAACCCACCACGGTGCTGAGAATCTAGTCTAGGTTTCCGAAACGTATATTTCTTCGCTAGACTCTGTCATTTTAAACAATTATCAAACAAAGAATTAAAAATTAATGTGGAAAGGCCTCATCCTTCGATATCTTGACAAATCCCTGTCAATCTGATACACGGCTCACGTCCCCTCTTCTGGCATTCATCGGTAAACCCACGTCCACATACTTCTCTCCCACAAACGGTGTCTCTTCCTCTTCAAAAAATAAGCGAAAGACAGACACCGAAGAGCATATAAGGGATAAACATTTTTACATGGGGCATGCTTTAGTACTACACTTTGTCCCACCTTAGCATTTTCATATCAGTTGCTAATATCAAACAATTAAACATAAAGTCAGAGTCAAATTCAAATTTATCATTCTAGCACTTGGAAACATTAAACTAATTTAAGTTCAGAGCCGTCATTCGATGGAAAAGGAGTGACACATGAAGCAATAAAACATGTAACATGTAGCATTCTTCTTTTCAAATTTAGAACACTCACCCAGAAAAAAAAAACTCAGAGACTGTGCACAACACAAAGCACTTGTGTGTCCAAGACTTTCGGAACCTATGGCCTCCCCTTCCCTTCGAACAGGAGGTCTAAGTACCATGGGGCCATAGGCTCATTTGCTAGAACATAACATTGGAAAAACAGTTGGAAGCAAATCGCAAGTCTATATGATTGGCATTGAAAAACTGGATGTTAAAATAGAAGCCACGTGAAATGATACAACAATTGATTTTCCCAAGCAGCTGCAACGAGCTTTGGTAACCTTTAAAAATTTACATTGAATTAAGCTAAAGAATTTCTTAGCATCTCTGAATCTCGATATATATGCCACCTTTGGTACCTTTGGCTGCCTGGTAGAATAGGCCTGAGACGAGGAGCATATGTGCTGTTAGGACAGCAGCACCCTCCCAATTCTTCTACACAGTTGTGACAAGATCTGTCCATGAAAGGGGATTGAAGAAACGACAAAATTTAGTTGAACTACATTAACTAAAAGAGCGTTTCACCATCTAATAAACATGATATGGAAAGGTAGGAACCCACAACAAACATATGGCTAGTGTTCATATGTACCCTTTTCTATGCAACGTACAGAAAGTTTACCGTCTAGATATTGATTTGATGCTTTTACCACAGTATAAAAGTATGGTTGCCTATCATCTAGTTATTGTCTGTTAGGATTAAAACAAAATGCACATAGAATATGACTTACAGGAAAAGCAGGTTGTAGTCGAGGTTTGCACAGTTGTGATGTCTTAGCTCAGCTACATGAGATCGACATATATAACAGCTTGCAAAGGTACTATTTTCAAATACAAGTTCTGTTTCTCCTTCGGCTACATTCTCAGGCTTGTAAGTAGATGGTGGAAGTGAGAGACGGGAATCAAAAACAAACAGATTCCCCACCCATTCTACAGGGCCCTCACTCCTCAGATAATGTGAAACACCCCCACTTAAGGTAAACAAGTTTTGAAACCCTTTTTGTCTAGCATCCAAAGAACCATTTAAACATCAAAGATATCAGAGAAATAGAGCACTTGAGATCACTTAAATTGACATGACATTAAATTACAGCTGCAAAACCTATACCTTAAGATTGTGGAGTAAACATCACAGCGAATGCCACCTGTACAATACATCAGTATGTCTGTGTTCTCTTTGTCAATTCCATCTAAAGGGTTTGAATCAGTTTGCTGAATAACGGGACATTGAGAACATAATTATGCCAAATGAAGGCAAAAGAAACGTCACATGGATCTCTTGAGAAACTTGTTCATATCATTGCATCTTGAGAGATCATAGGACAATGTAGAACTTCTCACATGAGATGACATCACTATATAAGCAAAATATTTTCCATGATGGGGTCCATAAAGTGAGAAGCGAAGGGCATCGGCACACATGGGAGCTGATTTAGCATGCTGCACCTTAGGTGATAAAAGGGGAAGAGAAAATAGCATTTTCAATAGGAGGACTAGGACTCAACATCAGGTCGCTGAGCTCCTTTAAAATGACCAATACCCCACTCATAGTCTAATACCAAAACAATTGTGGGGAAAACTAGTTAAAGATAAATAAGGTGCATGTTTCTTGCCGTTCAAAGGCTTAAAAGAAATGTCAAATTTTTTCTATTTTTCAAAGTGAATAAAGAATATTCCTAATTTTTGTTCACCAAATTCTTTTGGAGACAAGCATTAATTACTAAGTTAAGGAGAAAGTAGTAAGATTCATAATATCTGATGCTTAATATCTAAAGGAAGAGAAGATAACAGTAAAACACACCTATCTTTATTGTGCAGCAGAGCACTGATGGAATAGAACGCTTCTAGGGCACGTCAACCCTACATGCACCCCTTGGCAATATTGGCATAATTGAAACATCGTTGCTTTGACTGTGTTAAGTTTCCAATGTTTAGGATATGGTTTCAGAAGGGCCAGATTAACTTCAGAGGAAAATGTTTAACAATTATGTCAGGCAAAAGAGAGAACAAAAGCAGTTAACAATTTGTTGTTTTAATTTGTGTAGGCAATTGCCATGAGACACTTCAGCCTTCTTATCATATTAATCAGTGTGCTAATCTTCAACACTACTGTGTTTAGGTTTACATGAAGAATCATAATTATTACTTTCATATTGCCAATTTGAGGTGCAGAGCTAATTTGGGATCCAAGAACCAATAACATAATAACTGAGGACCAAACACAATATCAACCTCTAGTTTGTGCTAAATTGGTGTGCAAATCAATTTTATACTAGAGAAAAAGACAACTGTAGGACCAATTAATGATATGTGCATATTCTGTACTGTGCATAAATCCCCCAAGCTAAGCACCTAGATCAGACAAGGAAAACAACTTTTAATCTTCACCCCTATGTCTAAGCATGTAATGGCCTTGATGGGTGGAGTAAAATCCCGCAACCTCGTGGCCAACCACAAGTGCTTTACCGTTTGCCCATCTACCCAGGGCTAGTGAAAAGTGTATCAATTAAATTAATCCAAGCAACATGTTGCATGAAAGAATTATCTAAAACAGCACACAACCAAAGCAAAAGAATTACACATATGAAACACAGGTGATCAGAAACTGAGTATAAAATATACAGGCCATTCTCTTAATAATGAAAGCAATAGAACCAGATCATTTTAAAGAAAATAATTGCACGAATGATTAAGGAAATGGTTGCAGTAGTATAACTTACCGTAAAATCAACAAAAGCGACTGACATGCCATCTTTTCCTAACATTTTAAGTATCTAGAAACCAGCACATCTAGACAAACAAAGAGTATGGCAGAACCTGAGCTCTTATACTTTATTAAAAGGCAAAGAAATCATAACTGCAAGAGGCATGTTTATTTTCCCAAAAACCATTCTACAGTGGGCTAAAGATCCATGATCAATGTTGTAATGGTCAATGGGAGAATATGCACATATCATTAAAGTTCCAACGACGTAATGTCCACATCTGCCCCAAAGTCTTTTTTTAAAAAATATCATTTCCCTAGAGAAACCTACACTGGCTAAGTATGGATCAAACAACCACTATAGGAACAATAGAAAAAGAAAGAGACATATCTAGTCCTTTAAGCAAAGCTGTAAATGGCTTCAATTTATTGAGATAAAATTTGTTTCAATTCCTCCTCTGTGCAAGTTGGACCCAAATTTGCAATAAACAACGTTGAACATGGTGGAATTTCGCCTACTGAATGTTCTTCTAAATGCTTCAGTGCCCCCCTAAAAAAATATCTCGACACAATTGCAACTTCAGTGCCCCCCCAAAAAAATAGAAGGGAACACTGAAGATCAATTGATTACAGTATAAGAGTGACATAAAAAATAAAATATGGAATGTCTAAAATGATTTTACAAGGCTTTAATTGAAGTTACACATGGAAATCTACAACATATAATAACAAAAAGAGAAAGATCTACATGCAACCCATATCTAACATTATTAAATTTTCCAAGCACATAACATCAATGAAGGGAAAATTTTTTTTTCATGATATATTAACACAAACCAAGCACATAAAATAGGATATGCTATAAATAGTAACTGTACCTGGCCCTTTTCAAAAAAAAAGTAAGACATTGTTTGCCTCAATTGCCCATTCAATAAATATATCATGTGAAAACCCTCCTAGCAGCCTGGCCATGGAGGTTAGAACAACCTAAATAACAACAATTATAGAGTTTAGAGGTTATTTCTCTCTTAAGCACAGTTTCATGTCCTGGCTGTTCAAGTGTTTTAATGTCCTGGCTGCTCCAATGGCACACCTCCTAGAGCTAATGTAAATAGATCCTCACCCCCAGTGTGGCAAATGATCAACAATCCATATCAAATAAAGTCTTTAAGCACTATATATATATATGAAATAAATTGGAGGAAAAAAGGATTAAGAGGTAGATTAACAATTAACTATAGTAGCTAGTATGCTGCACTCGCCTACAGCCTCCAATTTATAATAGGAAAAACTGGCTGCACTCTTCTTAAGATTCAGTCTTAACCCATTAGTAGATTCATGGAAATAGATGAGTTCTTCTTCAACATTAACCATTGTTTGTAACTGAAGGTTTTTGAATTGGAAAAACATTAGTGCCCATCAGTAGATTCATGGATTTCAAGAATTTCAATGTTGACTCCTTCAGGAATTAACAACGCCTCTTACCAACAGTCTCCTAGCATTCTTTGGGAATTCAAGGGGATAATCTGGTCCATAACAAGGGGCCATGGAATTGCTCACCTTGTAACATACCAAAGGCAATTTGTGGTGTCCTTTGTCAGGTTCATGAGCTCCAAGGGTGCACCTGATTTGATGGTAGTTTGGTCAATTGTTGGGACTATCTCTTGGTACATTTTCCAGTCTTGGTCCTTATTGGCTTATTTTGAATTATGGTAGCTCCTCGCGTTGTGTTGAGCATTCACCTGCACCACATCAGTGGGAATAACAAACTCTTGCCCAAAATAAATCTATTCGTCTGTTCATCTAGGGACAAAACCCTCTAGTTATACTCAATTATTAGTTTCTAAGATAAAGAGGCGTAAACAGCAGCACTGTGGGATTATTTCTACCCCTCATGGTTTCATTATTGGTCTAATTATGTGGTATCTAATTTGATGTTAATGACCAGTACTCCTATAACACCTCAATCATCATATGACAATGTATATATATATATATCTCACAAATAGCTAATTAAGCAGGTTAAATTGCAAGGGCTACAGACTTCCAATCCAAGATAATATGTAATATGTTCACCCTCTGCATGATGAAGACCACAGTCTTGCAATCAGGAAGAATGCTGATGGAGTGGCGTGGAAGAGAATACTTCACACCCCTGGAGGCTACAATCGAATCGGCCTTCGAATTGCTATTGGAGAGGAAAGCTGCACACACATTTCTCCTTGGTATCTCATGCACATGGACCTGCATATATACAAATTGCAAAGTATATATATAACATCTTCTTCTTGTGATGTTAATTATTGCACAAATGGACTAACATGCTCTCCTAAGAAGCAGATCATCGGCAGCTTCTACCTCAAGGCCCTGGCCCAAGGACTACACAGAGGAAGTCCCCCAGAGTAGAGCCTTGCTACACAGCTTCAACTTCAATGTGGTATGCAAGTCTTTGATGTGCCCCCACTTGGGTTCCTTCTTCAGACCTGTACGTCACAGCAAGTTATAATTAGATGAAAAATGTTTTGCAAAGGCTTCTTTGAAGCATCTAAAACTCATACCATATTCATCAAGTGGAGGGGGGGGGGCACCTCAAAAGCATTACAAATATACTGCTCTGCACAGGGTCGCAGAGTCCTACAAGAAACTACATGTTGAATTATTGTAATGCCAAGCTACCTGGAGCAAATTTATCTAAAAACTAAAGGGAAACATGCCAGCAACATCAATGACTGGACAATGAGATAGCCAAGTATTTCATGGCATGAGATAATGCAATTTCAAGAATGAACATGTGCAGATATATTAATGGAGCTTAGGCAAACAAACAACTATACAAACATGCAGAATGACCATTTGCCAAAGATAGAGATGAGTCCTACTAAACCAAACATGATGGGTTTAAGGAGCCATCAGAAATGCATAACCATATGTGCTAAACTTGGAATGAGTTTCAATATAGCAAATCCACTTATATAAACCTTATATGTGTATGTTCCCATATACAAGTATACATATAGATACAAGATATATACATATACATGTAGATGCATGAATATAAATTTACCTTCGTGGCACTTTTCTTCATTATTGACTTGTATCCATCCTTAGTGCTCTTTAAGATGTGTTGGACATGGCATTTCATTTGAATAGCTATGTGGTGTACAATTATCACCACACAACCTTGAACCATCAAAATTAGCACAAGCAGCTGAAAAATTAGCAGACCAGTTCTGAACCCTGCAGTTTCTGGAATCTATTTCAGATATGCAATCTTGCCATACTAAAATGCTACCTGTCCATTTCTTCTTCCTCAAATCAGATTCAACCATTTGTGTCTCTCGCCTGACAAATTTGTTAGATGATAGTATCTTTTGGTGCTCATGCAGTTTTGTAGAATCTGCTTTTGATGGCCTATATATGCCTGCAGGAACCCTAGCCGCATGCTCCATCGACAATGAGGGAGAGAGGGGACAAAGGAGAAGGCAGGAGGGGCGACCCTGAATCGCTTGGCCCGACACCGGTGATTTCATCACTGGACGCCGGCGAACGTGACCTCACAGCCCCGTCAAAGTGACTAGAATGCAGAAAAGAAAAAGAAGCAACAATGGTAAATAAAGGCTAATCACCTTTTCCATTTGCCACATAATCCGACTCTGCTAATGCACAATCATCGGCAACAGAAGCTTTACCACCCTGTGTCACCTCCTCCATGGATATGACAGAAGAAAAAAAATCAAATCTCAGTCATCAGATGAAGAAGAGCAGGGCTTTGATGAAGGAGAGTGACTCGATCGCCCTCCACACTCTGTAGCCTTGCAGAAGCCATACGGTAACCCTTCCAAGCGGCCACCTCCGCACGCAACAGGGAACATCCCATTGCAGCATCTGAAGTCCCGCGATCAATGACACCCAAGAGGGGGGTGAATTGGGTGATTACCAATTTTAGGAAAACTTTTGGCCTTTTATAAAATATGTGATACAAAGCTAGTTAGGAGATTCAAAGCTATTTGAACACAAATTGGATTTAACAAACTTTATATGATAAGATATAGATTAAGCAAGATAGATGAAGATAAATCCAGAACAACAATTTAAACTAACGTTTATGTATAATGGAGATAGAGGAAATGGAGCAAACCACACAATACAAGCATAATGCACAGCGGTTTTTAAGGTGGTTCAGATGCACGACGGCAATCCTACGTCCACCCCTCACCAAACCCGGTGAGGCTTCACTCGGGGATAAATCCCCAAACGGAGACGACGCTCCAACCACACACGCAGAACGACACCTGCACACACACACGGGGATGCGCCCCAATACACACACACACGGAGACAATGTCTCCAACACGATCCGACAACCGGATCACAACATACGCTGCGATAAAAGCAGCACTCCACACACAAATACTATGATCTGAATAAAACCACACAACACACGTAGATCTAAGAAGACCTACGCACACAAGAATCAAAAACAACACACACACACGACCACGGATCCAACACGATCCACACATACACAGATTCTTCAGTTTATGATGAACACAAATACAATACCCAAAACATAAATATGATGAGGATTAGTTTAGAAAACTCCTATTTTGGGTTCCCCTTGAATGCATGTTATGGATCTTGAACATATCTTCAATCTTCACTTGAACACCTCCTCTTGATCTCCACTTGAATCCCCTTGGATGGCTTACTTGCTTGCTTGCTTGCTTCTTCTTCTTTCTTCCTTGAGCAATCTTCCTTTGAATCCTTGCTTCCTTGCTTGCTCCAAGGATGTTGGCTTCAGATCTACCTTCAATAGGTTGAGGATGGATGAAGAACACTTGCTGCACGGAGTACTGTTCACGGCTACAGTACTTCTCCTCTTCCTCCACTTGGATAGCCTCTCATTTGATCTCCCTTGAAGCCCTCTTAGTTGATTAGGGTTTGTAGCACCAAATGAGAGTTTTATAACTCTTGAATGGCCCTTTGGACAAGCCCCAGACCAGATCCACGAAATCTGGTGTAATTGGGGGCAAAAGGATTAAAGAAATGGGTGGAAAGACCACCCTTCGAACTTGAACCAAAAGTCAACAAAAGTAGGCCTCGGGGCTGGCGGTCGACCGGTGGAGGGCTGGCGGTCGACCGGAATTTTACAGGTTTCAGTCCGTTGCTTGCTGGGAAAAACGGTTGACCGCCCCTGTCTGGGCGGTCGACCGCTGCTGGCGGTCGACCAGTCCTGGACCGACGGTCGACCGCTGGCAGGGGAAGCCCCAGGTTTCTCCCGTTCAGCCCTTTAAACCCTTGAGCAGCTCATTTACGATTATGGCATCACACTCCTTTGACCTTGAGGATTTGTACTGAGTATATGGACCTGCAAACACATGGATAATTGATTAGAACTATAGCTCAAACATCTATATGATAAATCCTTAAACTCCATGCAAACCATTGATTATGAAATCAAAATTTGTTCCGGGGGCTCCGCCCCTGGAAACCCCCGCAAGGGGCGCTGCCCCCTTGATCCCCGCGACCTGACCGGGCAGGTCGATCCACGGGCGAGGGCGCACGATGGCCAGAAGGGTTTCATGTTGAATGTGCATGAATGAGGTGTATACATAAGATACACAAAGTGAGATCGATGCTAAGCATGAGATACACAAGGTAAGAGTCTCACCAATGGTTCTTGATAGTAAATGACATATACCACCTGTTTTGGATTGTAGAGGAGCAGGGTGCTTATCCACAAGTTTAGTTCACCAGGTGACTTCCATGTTTGATCCTGCAAGCAAGATAGTTAAGGTTAATACCATGCTTGTTCACATTAAAGAGGTTATGAAACCTCTTGCCTCTTGTAAAAATAATTCAGTCAAGCATGAATCAAGACCATGTACCATTGCCATTTGTCATCTCAAACATATTTAAACATGAATGTGCAATCAACCATAAGTTTAGTTATCATCACTCAATCACACATTAAGTTTAGTTATCATCAAAACCATAACGCCAACAATCATCAAAATCAGAACTCAACAATCTCCCCCTTTTTGATGATGACAAACTTAGTGATGATGACAAACTTAGTGATGATACAATAGAATGGCACAAATAATCTTCCCCTCCTGTCACACATAATCATCAATTTTTCTCCCCCTTTGACATAATCAAAAAGCGGGATAATGCAAAACTTTCTCCCCCTGTGACATAATCAACAGTATCAAACGAGCAATATCAACAATCTGGAAGAAGCCAAACAAGGAAGAACAAGCTGATCTCCCTTTGAAATAGCAATAGCCCATCTTATCAAAACAGAAGAAGCAACAGCAAATCATGGACCGACACATCAATATAAGTCCAATTAGAGGAAACCAATTGCTTATTATTCTCAGAAATCAATATGACACTATCCAAAGTGAATACAGTCAAGCATGTATGGATACCAATTGAAAGTGATGAGTGGCCTCAAGGATATGAGCCAGTGTAGGAAGATATTCACAAAATAAGGTGTTCAGCATGATAGCATTCAAAATCTAGATCCCATGGTAGATTTTCACAATAGGCAAGAGCAGGAGGGCATACCAAAAGAATTTTCTTTGGTTTTCAAATTTTTGATTTTTGTATTTTAGTTTTAAATGCATAAAACTATGTATATGCAGATGATGACTCATGAAAAGCACATAATGCAACCAAACAGTTACATATAATCATACATGCAATCTCCCCCATACATATATAACAAGGGAAAGGGTATAAGAAAGATGCAAGAGAATCATGCTCACTAGAATGCACATGTGTAGCACATGGGAGATCGTGCAATCATATAGGAGATTTATGCAATTACTGATGCAGTCAATCAATTTTATGAATACATATTAAATCAAATTCATAGATGTGTAAGTGAGTAACATGAAAAATGATAGTTTCAACATGGATATTTAGATTTTCAGATCAACACAGGGAGACATTTCACAGACTGCACTTCAATTTTGAGAACAGCGTATTGGAGGCTTCGCTCTACCACAATGAGTTTTCACCATCATTTTTTTTTCAACTCAACCAGTATCATATGATAGGCAGAATTTTTCAACAGTGATCAGGTTCAAAATGATTTCTTTTTACGCGAGTAGACGCATGGAGCTCATGCCAGAATCCCCGGTTACTCAAAATACTGAACCATTTCACCTCATATTGAACAGAGGTACTAGTCCACACTTTTCAGATATGAACCACATCACGTCTCAGGTGACATGTGCCTAGTTTACTCAGTGAGACCAAGCATTGCTCTGCCGTTCATTTTCATTTCAGATTTTTTAACAAAGATAGGTAGGCAGCTTTTTCCTCAACTGTCTCTTCAACATATATGCAGCAAGTTTAACATCTCAAGAGTGTTGAAAAGAAATTCATATATCCTTATCTTTAACACTCATTTTCATATTTTGTGCAAGAAATATGCGAATTTGATTCAGCATGTATACCGAAAATATCATGAATACATAACAATACAACTCCCCCTACATAGATGCACTTTTACTCCCCCCAAAGTGTACAATATGAAGCACACCGATAATGACTCAATTGGAACATTATTTATCAAGAAGGCATAAGGTCATAGAAATTTCAAGGATGGAGGTGAATAGCATATAATAACACACAAGCACACATTTGGAGTTTATGCAAATGCACTGTGACATACATGTGAGCAATGTGATGTCAATTTGATACCAATTGAATGGGTAAATTGATACCAATTGAATGGATGCTAACAGAATGAACTAAGTGCGACTGATGCATGAGTTCTAATGCAATGCAAAAATTAACATGGGTGCAAGGTGTGTGTTTTTGGTTTTTCATTTGAGTGAACTAAATGCACCTAATGCATTAGATTCTGATGCATGTAACCTATAACTATATGAGAATGAAAGACATGATGCAAAAACAAGATGAGAGCTTTGATTTTTCAAGCCAGTGTGACAGCAATCTTATTGAGATCAACTACATTCTATTCATGAATCAGCAGCCATTCTTTATGACATGACCTTTTTGAATAAGGGTCCATAAATGATCAAAAATAAGCAAAGCAACCCGAATTTCAGAATTGTTCAAAAACATATTTTCAAAGGTCTTTCACAAGTTTTGAAATGGGAATTCATCCAAAAGTCAAATGTATGGATCATTTAATCACAGCATATTTTCAATTTTCATAACTCAGCTCAAGGATTCATTCAAGAGTCAATCAATCACAAGCCAGTCAAGATCTAGTACGAGGCGGAGATTTAAGTCCAAAGACCCAACTCAACGCATAGGGAATACTTCCAAGTGGATATAATCCACTCTTTCACAAACGCCATTTGATATACCAGATATGTAATTCAATTCGAGTGTGTTGATAAGGATAAATTACCTTGGTTCAGGAGACAAGATTGGAAGCCTTCAATTACTAAGATCACCAACCTCGCGGAGGTTGATATTTCAGATTTTACTTTCTTACCTTTGCCTTGAGAATCCTTTTTCTTCCAAGTCTTTCACCTATTGAACCCATCCTTTGTTAATAGAGATGCGCACTTTTCACACCATGTCTTGGATACTATCAAGATCACTTCCTATCTCCCGGTGGTGGATTGAGGAAATTTTTATCATTTTCATCCTTACAAGGTATTTCTCATTTGATTCAAGCTTGGTCACGGCCAGCCCATCAGCACTTAGATTTTGGGAGTGTAATCTGCATTCAAGAAGAATAGAGTTGATTTGTCAATTTCGATTTAAATTGATTAACAATGACATGACAAATTCATTTTAACAACCAACATCCCCTAGATAGCTCTAGATGCAATGCATGACTCATGTGTGAACCTAAACATTAATCCCATATGATGAATGTGGTTGCTCCCCCTTAGTGTGTGCATGAATGCAAGATGTTTAGTAACAGTCCAATGCCATATGCAACCTTTTGAGTAAATGACTCATAGTACCAGGCGGAGAACTTAGATCCGAAAATCACCTCACGCGTAGTGATAGCTTTCAGATAGGCATAACCTACCCTTCCACTTCTCACCATTTGATATACTATGTAGTCAAGGATGATGAAGGCAGGAGGATTGCTATGCATTATGACATGAATTCACAAAGTTCATGTTGTGACCCCTCTATGTTGATGATGTTGACACTTGCTTTATTTCATTGGCAACATCATTGTTTTGATTGATTAGCAACTGCTTTTGATTTGATGAAATTGCTCTATCAGATTGACTATGTGTTCTTTGCATTTTATACACTGCTGTCTGCATTTCTCACTGTCATGGGTCGACACATCAGAGGATGGGTGGACTCCTCCAGCATACTTGTTTAGACTGAGTCTATACACTGGAAACTCTCATATCGATTGAGTCTATACATCGTCCATTTCAGATAAAGTCCACACACTGCATTTCATTTGAATTGGTTAAGTGTGTACAGCGTCAACGCATGAAGTCTGTACATCAGTCTTAACATTCTAAGTCTGTACAGCCGTTGGCTTTGAACCTCAGAGTATGTACATCCGAATTGCCCTTGATCTGGTCAAGTGTATACACTCTTTCACTGTAGCTTTCACATATTCAAGTCTACACATCGTGAAAGTCTATACATTCATCACTTACCTTTCGCTCAAGGCAAAGTCTATACATTGGGGACTTTCCCTACGTTTCTTAGGTGAAGTCTGAACATTCGGTTCTGAAGCCTGAAGTCTATACACTCCAGCCTATTCCTACGTTCAAGGCTTCAGCTACACATTAAGTCTGTACATTGGCTTCGCTTCATCAAGTCTGTACATTGACTCGCCAACTTCTTTGAAGCTTGTACATTGACTCGCCAACTTCTTTGAAGTCTG
Source organism: Amorphophallus konjac (assembly GCA_022559845.1). Taxonomy (NCBI): domain Eukaryota; kingdom Viridiplantae; phylum Streptophyta; class Magnoliopsida; order Alismatales; family Araceae; genus Amorphophallus; species Amorphophallus konjac. The sequence goes on from CM040126.1 coordinate 362,952,159, forward strand.
TACATTGCTTCAGGAGCTTCAAGTCTACACATCGCTTCGCTTCATGAAGTCTGTACATCCATAGTGATATTTGAAGTATGTACATTGCTTCAGGATCTTAAAGTCTATACATCCATCGTGGAGCTTCAAGTCTACACATCGCTTGATGTCCTAAAGTCTGTACATCCACAGTGAAACTTGAAGTCTGCACATTGGTCTTCAAATCCAAAGTCTGCACATTGGTCTTCAAATCCAAAGTATGTACACTGGTCTTCAAATCCAAAGTCTGCACATTGGTCTTCGAATCCAAAGTCTATACAAAGGTCTTGACACTTGAAGTCTATACATTCGATGTGCAGAGTTGATGTCTATACTGTGCCTTGTGCTGATCAAGTCTACACAATGGTCGGTGGAAAGTCTGTACACTGGCCTCAGCTATTCAAGTCTATTCACTGGAATGTTTAGTAAAGTCTATACACCCTTCAGTTGAAATTCCAAGTCTGTACATCGGACTGTGTTAAGTAAAGTCTATACATCCGATTGTGCAGTGTCTTAGCCATCGTCTCACATTCTTCAAGTCTATACAATGGTCGGTGGTAAGTCTACACATTGGTTTTCATTCGAAGTCTGACACTCACCAGTGAACGACAAGTCCACACATTGGACTGTAGCTGCTTGTTCTTCAATGTCTGTACATTGGGTTTTCACATGAAGTCTGTACATCCGTTCGCTCTGCATCGTTATCAAGTTTGTACAGCCACTCTTCGTTCATCATGTCTATACATTGGTTTTGAGTGAGCATAGTCAAGTCTGTACACTGCACTCGAGTCCGTTGTCTTCAGTAAAGTCCATACATTGGCATCGGTCTTCACCTTGAGTATGTACAGTGGCTGCTTCATATAGGAAGTATGTACAGCCGTTGCCTCTTCATATGAAGTCTATACTTTGGGCAAGTCTGTACACTGGTTTGTTGTGCAATCGATGTTGTGTACAGCCGTTGCCTCTTCATAGGTGCTCAGGGTCGATATCGAGCACTGGTACTTGTTGCTTGCTCAAAAATTACTTCTCCGCCCCATCCCAACAATCGGTGTTGTGCAATCGATAAAAGGCCGTCCAGGCGTTCCACCATTTTATGTACTCTGGGGTCACCCGAGGAATACGGCCTGGGGCTGGCACCCTGAAAGTCACGGAGTCCGCCCGATGATAGAAGTCCCACCAGCTTCGGGCATGCTCGACGGTCGAACTCCCCCAGAGACTTCGTGAAGGCAGGCTGAACTGTGCATGATAGACAGGGATATGCTGATCATATCCGAAATTTCGGCCGAACCGGAAGGGGTAGTATGGTTCTAGCAGCAAATTGCCCCCCTTCCTGAATGCCAGCACGCTCGGGCGAATGGATAACGCCCAGTCCCTCAGCTCGGGTTCCAGCAACGGACGGACCACATTCTCCTGGCTGATGGGGTGGACGTACTTCTCCACCTGGTCATCTTTGCATTCCCTCTTATTATTTACCAGAGGGCTCGAGTGTGTGGCCAACATCCATAAGTGAATGGTGCCGGCTGCGTCTCGTGGAACCGTCGTCAGCCGGACCTGAATATCATATAGTCGCTGGGAGGTAGAGCCTGGCTCCACGCTGGCGAACTCCAACATCCTCGGCACCAGTCCCCAGTCTTGAAGAGCGCGCGGGGCGAACTCCGGAAACAATGAGCAAACCCACGCATTGAAGAAATGTAGTAGGCACACATACCGGGCCTGCCTCGGGAACTGATGGGTGCTAATGTCCCCTAGGGCCTTGTATATCAGGCAAAGAGTGGCCGGGCACAAGGACAACTTGATCCCCCACGCCAGTTGACATGCTGGGTAGATGGCGTCCGGCCGAATGATGGTCTCGTCCCCATACGGCATGGCAAACGAGCACAACCAGTACGTCAAGAACGCAACGCAATGTGTTAGAGGGTCAACCCCCATCGGGTTGGGGCCACTCCGACGTCCTCTGAAAGGTATCTTTACATCAGTCTTAGGCTTGGCACGCTTCTTACGGGCAACGGCAGTGTCGACACATGGAAATTCTTCATATTGCTTCAGCCCGTCGTAAAAATATTGCAGCCACAGGGTCATGCGCACCCTCTTTCTGTCCCCACGGGGGGGCTGCTTCCCACCGTGTGCCAGCTGGTACAACTCCCGGTATGCCTTCATGAGACACCGGTACGAATTGCCAAGGGAATAATAGCCATCCTCGTTAGTTTCATCTTTGATCAGATCCGGGAGGCACACTTCTTCATAAGGCTCCCCGTCAATAGGCAAGCCACTAAGGTGACTGAGACTCCACAGATCAAGTGAAGTCTCACCTTCCGTTGTATAGAAAGTGTTGGTTTCAGCACTGAACACCTCTATCATGCCGCAGCATAGACCCTTGGAGATGGGGTAGCCGTAGCGGGAGGCATAGACGCTGTGGTAAATGCCAGCCCGGACCAGTAACGGGGCGTAGTTGAACAGCACGTACTCTATGAATTCTACTGCCCCTTCCCTGAAGCTGTGAGCATCCTGGAGCTTCAACTCCCCGAACCAGCCCAGCGCCAGCTCGTGCTTGAATCTGACAGCCAGGCAATCCAGGATGAACGGCCCCTCCCTATAGCCCCATTTCAGAGGAGCCAAGAATAAACCAAAGCGAGGCGGCTCGCCTTGCACCCGTCCAGCAGACATGTCCCACTTCGCCGAGGTGAATTGAGGCGCTCGCACCAATCTGTATTCGGCCGGCAGCACTCCTTCGATCCCCAAGACAGGCTTCTTGCTTCACCCACCAAGTACATTGGAATGCTTCAGGGGACGTTGTACAGCAAGCTATCCCGGGCCTGCAGAATCGCACGCTCGACCTCTCGCACGGCCCGCAGCTCCCTCTTGTCCCGGGAGCGTAAGTACTTCAAGAAGCGAATGAGATGCTTGTCCTTCGAAAAGTCTTTCCGATACTCGCCCGTCCGGTCAAAAGTAAAACGGTTCTCTATCCGAGAGAGCCGTGGATAGTCTATCATTTCAGTGTCGGAGCCCGAGGACTCAGCCAGCGTCGCTATTTCTGCATGTTCCCTATCCAGGTCGTCCACATTAAGCCATGTGACGGCTGGCACCGGAGGCGGGGGAACAAAGCCGGCACCGGCAGCAGGAGGAGCAGATGAACCACTTGGGGCAGCCATCTATCTGCAAGATACAACAAACAAAAGATCAGAACAAGCAACAGGCAAAGAGAAGTGAAAACTATAAGGGGGCTCTACTACGAGTGAAGTGAATAAGACGCTGCCAATTTCAGATGAAATTTCGGCAGAGTTTCCCCTAGGCCAGAGGCGTAAGGGAAAACAAGGGTGCGCGTCCACAAGGAGTGACGGCCCCAACAAAGTCACGGTGGGCCCCGAGAGGCAACACCTGAAGTCCTCAGGTAGAAGAAGTCTTCCTTCCCCCCTTGCTGGTACACTGCCTAAGGCCCCTTCCCCGGTATGCCCTAAGCAACCTTCACCGGCATAGCCGCCTGTGGTCTTCGCCGGCACGCCCTGTGGTGGCCTTCACCGGCACACCCCCCGCGGTCTTCCCCGGCATGCCTTGGCTGGTCTTCCCCGGCATGCCTTGGCTGGGCTTCCCCGGCACACCTCGAGGTGGCCTTTGCCGGTACGCCCCTGGTGCCTTCCCCGACACACGTTGGAACGCCTTCACCGGCACGCCCCAGGCGGGCCTTCGCCGACACGCCTGGGAGCGGCCCTTCCTCGGCATGGCCCCGTGCTCCTTCGTCGGCACGCCCTTGCCCCTGCTTCCCCTGCACGGCCCCGTGCTCCTTCACCGGCACGCCCCAGGCTGCCTTCGCCGACACGCCTTGGAGCGGCCCTTCCCCGGCACGGCCCCTTGCTCCTTCGCCGGTAGGCCCGTGCCCTTCCTTCCCCGGCACGGCCCCCGTGCTCCCTCGCCGGCACGCCCGTGCCCTTCCTTCCCCGACGCACCCGCCTACCCCGTCTCTGGCACGCTCGGCGCTCCTCTAGCTGGCGCCATCCTCCACAGAAGAAAATAAGAGGAGGAGGGAAGAAGGAGGAAGAAGGAGAAGGGAAAAGAAAAAAAGAGGGAGGAGAAGTAGAAAAGAGATGGGGAGCCTAGGGCTCCACCGTCCCCCGAAGACGGAGAGGGAGAAGAAGAAAGAGGGGAAGAAGAAGGAAATGAAAGGAGAAAAAGGAGGAGAAGGAAGAGGAGAAGAGAGGCAGAGGGGGAGCGCCTCCACGGCGGTGCCCTCACCCTGGCGACGGAGAAGACGGCGACGACGGTGGTGTTGGTGTCCGGCGAAAAGGAAGAAGAAGACGAAGGGAGAAGAGGGGGGGTGTCTCGCCCGTTCGGTCACCAAAGAGAGAGAAAGACGGAGGGAAAGAGAGGGTTCAAAGGAGGGGGATGGCTCGCTGTGCCGCCCCCGCCCCTTTTATACGGCAAAAAAAAAGAGAAAAAAAGGGGAGAAAAAAGGAGAAGAGAGAAAGAAAAGAGAGGAAAAAGGGGAAAGGAAAGGAAAGAAAAGAGAGAAAAAAAAAGGAAAGAGAGAAAAAAAAAGAAGAGACCAAAAAAGAGAGAGAAAAAGAGAGAGAAAAATAATAAATAAATATAAATGTATATGCATACATACGTATATATATACGTACACAGGGGTGTGTGCACAAATATGTATATATGTACATATATCTGAAGGTGAGGCACGAGGATAGATGTCTCCATAGGCACGGTCCGTCCACACGTTCCTCTGAGCTGACAGGCGCCCGTATGGGTGAAGACGACCCCACCCCCGCATCGGCATTAGTCCCTCGCCAGTAAATAAGTCCTTTTCTGGCACAAGGCTTCGTGCCCTAGCCACCTTCTCTCATGCAAAATCGCCATTATGGGCCTTACGCCCGAATCGGCAAAATCTCTATCCTTGCGCTGGCATTAGTCCCTTGCCAACGAATAAGTCCCTTTCCGGTGCAAGGCTTCGTGCCCTAGCCACCCGCTCACACACAATATTGCCATTACGGGCCTTACGTCCAAATCGGCAGAAAATCTCCCGTTGCGTTGGTATTATCTTCTTGCCAACGAATGAACCTTATCTTTTGGCGCAGGGCTTCGGGCCCTAGCCAGCAATTACATATTATCCACTCGTCAAAAAAAAAAAGAATAAAAAGAGAGAAAAAAGAGAAAGGGGCTTAAAATAGAGGTGCCCCGCCGGACTTGCCCCTACATAGGGACAAGGGCAAAAATGGCAACAACCCAGCTGTGGCGAAAACTTGTAAAGGGCGCTGCAGGCAAAATCGGGTACCCCGCTACGTGAAAACCTGAGAGGGCACGTGGGCAAAAGCAAGAGGGGGCTGGTGCCGGTGAAAACCTGAAAGGGCGCTTGTATCGGTAATGTGGTTTTTAAAAAAAAGAAAAGAGAAGAGAAGAAGAGATCAACATACCACGTCAGTTCCCGACACCCTGTCAGCACTGATGAAGAGAAAAAGAGACAAGCATACCACGTCAGTTCTAGGCACCCTGTCGGCACTGATGAAGAGAAAAAGAGACCAGCATACCACGTCAGTTCCTGGCACCTTGTCGGCATTGATGAAGAGAAGAAGAGACAAGCATACCGCGTCAGCTCTGACGCCCTGTCGGCACTGACGAAGATAAGAAGAGACCAACATACCACGTCAGTTCCCGACGCCCTGTCGGTGCTGATGAAGAGAAGAAGAGACCAACAAACCACGTCAGTTCCCGGCACCCTGTCGGCACTGATGAAGAGAAGAAGAGACCGACATACCACGTCGATTCCCAACGCCCTGTCGGCATGATGAAGAGAAGAAGAGATCAATAAACCATGTCAGTTCCCGACGCCCTGTCGGCACTAATGAAGAGAAGAAGAGACCAATAAACCACGTCAGTTCCCGGCACCCTGTCGGCACTGATGAAGAGAAGAAGAGACAAATAAACCATGTCAGTTCTCGACACCCTGTCGGCACTGACGAAGAGAAGAAGAGACCAACAGACCACGTCAGTTCCCGACGCCCTGTCGGTACTGATGAAGAGAAGAAGCGACCAACAAACCACGTCAGTTCCCAGCACCCTGTCGGCACTGATGAAGAGAAGAAGAGACCGACATACCACGTCAGTTCCCGACGCCCTGTCGGCACTGATGACGAAAAGAAGAGATCAATAAATCATGTCCGTTCCCGGCACCCAGTCGGCACTGATGAAGAGAAGAAGAGACAAATAAACCATGTCAGTTCCCGACACCCCGTCGGCACTGACGAAGAGAAGAAGAGACTAACATACCACATCAGTTCCCGACACCCCGTCGACACTGACGAAGAGAAGAAGAGACAAGCATACCACGTCAACTCCTGACACCCCATTGGCACCGACGAAGAGAAGAAGAAACCAGTACACCCGCGGGCACTGCCCGGCTCATCCTTCGCCTGCGCCACCCGTGGGTGGGGGGCATTTGTGGACGTGCAAAATTGCACGCCCATACGTCTCAACTAGTCCAGCAATAACAACAACTTCAACTGAAGAAACTACGTAGAAGAGGGGCCATCCGGACTCCCCAAACGCACACACACTGCCGTGGAGCTGTCTCCGGACTCACGACAGTGAAGAGAAATCAACCACCAAGGGCCCCGCAATCCATGGGCCTCGAAGAAAATCAAATGGGCCACAACTCGCGCTCACAACGGGCTCAGAACTGCCCACTTAGCCCCTTCAGCGGCACGCCCTTTGGGCCCTTCAGCGGCACGCCCCTTCAGCGGCACGCACCTCAGGCCCCTTCAGCGGCACGCCCCTTCAGCGGCACGCCCTTTGGGCCCTTCAGCAGCACGCCCCTTCAGCGGCACGCCCTCAGGTTCCTTCAGAGGCACACCCTTTGCTCTCTTCAGCGGCACGCCCTTTGGGCTATGCAGCGGCACCCTTGCAATATCTTTCAGCGGCACGCTCTAATGGCCTCCCAGCGGCACGCTTGTTGAACCCGCCAGCGGCACGACGTAAAGGCATTTCAACCGCAGGTCTGGCAGACCAAATCTCGTGCCCATGCCCTACAGATCTTTGGCGCACAGTGGGCTGTCCGAGGTGTCAGCCGGTGGTTGGGCCACGCAGGCTACTCCTCTGCCAGCAAGGACGGAGAAGGTCAAACGCCATCATAACCCATCACTTCCCGCCTTCGTCGTTCGTGCTCGAGGGCTCCCACCCGCGGAGGTATAAAAAGCCCTCCTCTTCCGAACCAAAAAAAGGAGGGAGAGCAGGGGCAAAAGAGAGCAGAAGGAGACACAGAGAAGAAAACGGACAGAGAGAGAGAAGAGACTGGCCGCTGGAGAGAGCCACCGCCTCCGGAGGAAGAAGAAGAAGAAGAAGAGAAGAGGAAGAAGGGAGAGCTCCGCCATAGGATTTCCCCTGTTCGCCGACTGCCCAGAAGAGAGAGTAAGGGAGGGAGAGAGAGAGAGTGTGTGATGTATTAGGGGAAAGGGGAAAGGGCAGGGATCCGTCGCCCCTGTTCGACCCTAACTCCCCCATCTTTCTCCTCCTTTTCTTTCTTCCCCTCTCCCACCACTTGTATTTTCAATTCCGGTGCTTTGATGTGTACATGGCCGGTTATGGCTTTTTCTCTTCATGAATGGAAATTTCCCCCTTCTTGGGTTTCTTGCTATCGTGTTTGAGTTATGCCTGGAAGTGTGCGTTTCGACCATTCTTCCTCCTCCTTCCGACGGTTTGGCCCCCAAGGGGGACCCTTTTCTCCTCCGTCATGGCCCTTGTCATGGGGTCCCTGACCTTCAACCTCACCTACTTCCCTGAAGGGGGAGGCCCCTCTTCTTCTCCCGAACGCCCAGCCACCAACACCGTCCCTGGCCCTTTCCTATTTGGCTCCATCACACTTAGGAAGTCTTTGGCCTAGCCCCTCCAGTCCTTAGGCGATATACCTTGCTCAGTCCTCCACCGGTCCACCCCTATCCCGGTGCAGCCTCCCCAACTCCCAGCGGTACACCCCATTGAGAGCTTCGCCAGCACACCCCCATTGGGCCCTCACCGGTGCACTCTTCAACACCCTTCGTCGGCACGACCTTGGCTGCCCTCCCCCGGCGTGCCTATGATAGCCCTCGCCGGTACGCCCCCTTTGGGCCTTCCCCGGCACGGCCTTAGTGGCCTTCACCGGCACACCTTTGGCCTCCCTGGCCCGACATGCCTCTGAGTAGTTCTAGAGGTTTTTCCCCCCTTTACCCATCCTTGCTTTCAGGTTTTTCGAGGCTCTATTAAAGGTGCTGCCGCCTTCGGGTGCCCACCTCCAGTTGTCGGGTTCCGCCACTCCATGTGGGCGCGTTCCCTTTATCTCCCTTACGCTTGGGTCAAGGGGAGATGCTGTCGAATTTTCGTTAGAAATAATAACACATTGAGGAGACAAAAGGAAGCAACAAACAAATAGAATAATAACATACCAAAAGACAAAAAGAAGCAACGAACGAATGGAACGATCGGCGATAGAACATTCTAACCGGAATAAGGCACTGCGGATACCATGAGAAGAATTGGATTAAATGACTATGTGATAAATTAAGTACTCAATCTGTAAAGAAAAGGTTGGGGGAAGAAGGAGAAAAGATTTGTATAAAACTACATAAAAATCAAAGGAAAGAAGAAAAAAAAAGCCTTAAAAGAGGTAAAGGAGGAGTGGGCCTTCACCGGTACACCTATTCCAGCCTTCGCCGATACACCCTACCAACCTCCCATGGCACACTCCCCTACTTCCTTGAACCTCTCCGGTGCACTCATAGCTACCTTCCCCGGTACACCTTCTACCCTCCTTGGCCGGCACACCTCCCACCCACCTTCCTTCAGCGGCACGCCACCCTTCTTCCTTCGCCGGTACACTGCCCGTGACCTTCCCCGGCACACTCCATGTCGCCTTCATCGGCACGTTGCCTACGACCTTCACCGGCACGCTCCTTCAGTCCTCTTTTGGCCCTTCAGCGGTCCACTCTCTCCCCAGAAGTATGCGTGTAATATATGATATATAATGATAATAATAATAATAGTAACAAATTAATAAAAATTATGATGACTAAATAAATTTGGATATATATATGAAATAAACAAAAAATGGTGAAATAATAATAACAATGGTGAGAGAAATTTCTAATAATAATAATAATAAACAACATGGACAAATCATTTAGGATAAATACATAAAAGGGGAATAAGCAATAAAAAAGAAACATATATATAATTAGAAGCCCAGATAAAAGGAACGATAAAATCTACGTTGCAGCCTTGTCTCTCCTGTGACATGGTGCTGAAGGGAATAACAATGCTGCCCCTGCAGGTCGGGCCTGAGTCACGGGGACTGCCTCAATACGACCACGACCAGACCTCGCCCCGGGCTGACATTCTGATTAAACCGGACCCGTTTCTCAAGACCGGACCTTTTTCGAGCCATTATTAAAATTGACGCGCGCTCGGCAGACATTTGAACGGATTCGTCTCGGCTTCCACCACGTTTCTATCACGGACCTTCGTCCGAACATGAAAAAGGTCTACGAGTGACCAATATAGCCCGTGGCCTATATCCCGATGCGGATCTCAATGTGATTTGTTCCTGCTTCTTTCTCGCGCAGTTAGTATCAGTCCTTTCGGCCGCAGGGCCCCTAATTTCAACAATTAATCAAGGGTGTTCCCTCGTATGGGGTATGTAAATGACGTCGTGACCTTTACGGCACGACGGGATCTGGTCCCGACACGAACCACACAATCGTCTAACGAAGTCAGGTCGAGCGCACTACGGGCTCTTCGGAGTCCGAATAAATTGTCACTCCGGTGACTGGCACGCCTACGCACTCAATAAACTCAATAAACGAATAACCAACTATTTAATAAAAAAGTGCGTCCACAACAACCCAATAAGATGTATTTATGCTTCTAGGATGGTCAAGGGACGGCCCTGGGACAAGATCCACAAATCATAGATCGGAGTTAGAAGACTTTCGGAGCGCTTACACGAAGGTCGTTTTTGACGGCGCCGCCCCAGACCGGAAAGGGTCGACCCTTGGGGTCGACCCTCGAATAGGGTAAAAGGTTGCCAAAAGCAATGGGTCGACCCTTGGGGTCGACCCTCGTGCCAGCCCATTCTGTTTAGGAATTTTATTTTCAGGGGTCGACCCTCGTGGCAACCAGAGGCCACTCGAAGCCCAAAAATCACTCTGGGACTCAAGGGTCGACCCTTTTGCACTGGGTGCACAAATATGCCAAAAATAGACCTTCTGCCTTTAGGGGTCGACCCTATGGGTTGACCCATGCAAGAATGGGTTAGAAAAACACTTAAAACCTCCATGAATCCAAGGGAATAAAAGTGATTAGATGTTACCATAATCCCATGAAGATTAACATGATTTCTTACCCTGAAAAACATAATGAAACAGGAGGTTAGATCGAAATCAAAATATTTGGATCATGCATTAACATATGGAGCTAGTTTTGAGACCAAGACCCAAATGACATGAAATATTTTTATGAAAGCATTAGCATGAGGCACATAAATGCTTTGAACACACTTTCATCTCAAGAATATGCATAAGACATTTTGAAACCATTCAGTCCTCAACTAACAAATGAAGTCAATTGAGAGCACGATTAATGAATCAATCTCAATCTATGCACATGGAAATTCACTTCCAACTCATGAATACTTACCATGGATTCAAGGGTAGTAACCAAGAGTTGAGGCTTACCATTGACTCCAAAGAAGTTTTTACAAAGTGGAACCTATATATTATATCAAAGTATTGATCATGCATTTGAAAGAGCATTTTCAATACAAATCAATCAAATCTCATATGAGTTCCAACTTCAGTCCAAAGCAACATTTACCCAGTCATCTGAGAGCATTTGGATCCATTGAGCCATGATCTTGCATGAGTGAAGGGAAGATGATGATCCGTTCAATAAAGACGTACAATGAAATGGAAATGATTTTACACAATGCCATGCAACCAACTCAATATCAATGAATACTCAATGAGTCCACACTAGTATGGGCAAAAAGAACAAGAGCATTAGTCTCAACATTCCCACACTAAAACATGCATGAAAACGCATGTATTCTCTCCTTGTAGCAGTACCTGCAAAGCAAGATATCAACATGTGAGTTCGTTTATCATGAAGACGTTCTCCACTAATCAAGCACACAATATTTCCACTAATCAAGCACACAATATTTCACACAATATATTGTGATGATCAAAACCATTATCAAAGAGAAAGAGGGAGAGACATGAACCCAACAAGCGGCAACATCCATAGTCGTCACGCGCCGTATAAGTTGCAGAAGAAAATGAAGAAATAGGTGAATAGTGAGTGTGCCGGTTCAAGTGCATTAATGGTGCCGGTTCATGCTGTTGGGGCTGCTGGTTCAATAGAAAGGGGGAATTAAATGCTACTTCATTTGTTAGGTGGAGAAGGGGGCTACCGTATTAGCTCTTGGGGGCATTAAATGCTACATTGGTTGGCAAAGGAAGGGAAGAGGGGCTTTGTCGTATCACCCATATAGGGGCTGCCGGATCACACGAACTAAAAAATAGAGTACCAAAAATTCATCACGGATATGTTTTTTCGTGAGGAGCTGGGTGAAGAAGAAGATGATGGGGACATCAATGGCTTATGGGATGTATTAGTGTGTATTTGGCTTGTATAGGTGTGTCTTATGGGTTGTATGAGTTTGTAATTGTGTATTTGTTTGATTTCTTTCATTTGGACTCCCTTGTAAGGCTTTTAACAAGCCAATGGGCCATATCCCATGTAGAATACATCAATGGGTTGCTTTTAGAAGGGTCCATTAAGGGGTTAGTTCAAATTGGGTTCATATTGATCTTTAACTCACTTAAAGGCCCAAGTGGGCTTTTCCCCCTCTCATGGACCACCAAGGTTTGGAAGGCCCAAGCTAGACATGGGTTAATGGACTTGAGTTGGTTGGTCTTGGACCAGCCTTGGCCCAAGAAGCCCATGAAGGGGGGCGCCCCCTTATTTGGCCTTATTAGGCTAGGTAGGTGAATTAGGTGTGGTTTGAATGGAAATGGTCTAAGGTGGAATGGAATATATTTAATGTGTTTTGACCACATGGGAGAAATAATTTCTTCCATCTCCTTAATACCCCTTTCAGATCTAGATCTGAGGTCATTTTGAGTCCTTTTAAATTTTGTATAAATCCTTGTATTTTCACATTTTGTTGGAATTAATGAGAAGTAATTGTTGAATTTTCTTGGAGCTCTTGGAGCTGGTGCGCCCCTCTCTCTCTCCCCTCTGGAATTCCATCTCCCTCCTCTGTATTTCAGGGTTGTGACCCTTCTATCTTAGCCCCTCCACATCTAATTTCATTCTGTGCCACCGTCGCCGCCGTTCGTGCCGCCATCGAGCCACCGCGAGCGATCTACCGAAGTGCTGCCAAGGTTCTATTTTTCAGGATAGAGGTCCACTCCGTGAATTTTAGATCCTAGCTCCGATGTCATCTGAAGCTTGGATTTTCAGGGTATTTTCTAGGGTTCAACCCCACTCACCAGAAAAATTTAAAAAAAGTTCTCACCCCGTTTGCTATTTTCCCATGTTTGTGTTTTCCCACCCACCAGTTCTGTCTCTGTTCTGTCTTGCTTAACAGCAACCCTGAGTTTCCCATTTTCGGACCATCTTTTGATTTTTTCTGGAACCCCCAAAATTACTGCAGGTTCTACCCACCATCCCCTCCACCCACGAATTTTCGTGGAATTTCCACAGACCTTTACATACTTTCTAAAATTCATTTTCAGATCCCATTTAGTTCTATCTACTTCTATCGAGATCCGACCACCCGTCAGTCTAAAATATATTTCTCCACCTGAATCTCAACAAAATCTTTCACAAAAATTATTTCTGTTTTCCTCTCTTTCCCCTCCATAACTTTCATGAAGAAATTGAGATCTGAATCTGAGGTCTACTTCACGGTCAAAGATAGTTCTCAGGAAACCTCTCTGCTGCCCTGAGATTTCGGGCACTATCCAACAGCAACTTCAAAAATGGACTAAGGCCAGATCCGTGCAGATTTAGTTTGTTTCTCTTGCCCTAGATCGAAGTACTTCAAAAGAGCTTTCCAACGATACCTTATGTGCTTCGATCCAACGTCAGGATTGATCGCAGCAGCTGATCTTGCCGGATCGCGCGTCTGAAAATAGAAGCAGCAGATCCGTGGGCACTCTTTCCGATCGGTGCCGATCGAAGCCGCCCAGCCTCCGACCGGCGAACCAGCGCGCTGCCATCCCAGGAAGCACCCCTCCAGGCGTCTCCACCCCATTGGTGCCGCCCCGGTCCCACACGGCCCCACCGACCAGCAAGTGGGCCCCACAACCAGCAGCACACGCCGTTCGACCCGTGCCGACGGGGTGATCAAGTGCAGCCCGTCAACCCAAGATCGGTCCTCCCGGGCCCACTTGTGTAGCCCTTTACCTCCCTGCGTGGAGTGGGTGATATTTCCTTACTGTAATTTAATTCATTACTATTACCGGGAGTTACCGAATTCGGCCGGGACCGTCTTCCCCACGCCGAGAGCGTGGAGGTATCGTATTCGCTCCTTGCTTGGCACCTTGCTATTTTCGTATATATTTCTTTATGCCGCTGCTTGAGAGCATGTTAGGATAATCTAGCTCGCTATATTTTTATATCACCGCTGCTGAGTGAGAGAGCGAGGCCGTCCCGTGACCCGATCCGGACACAAAATTGTGAGTTGAGCACCCTAGCTCTTACCGGTTTCTCAACCGTGCACGTCCGACGCTTCCCTCGATAAGGGACGATCGCGAGTTTGCATAGAGTCCAAGGATCGCATATCCAATTGGAGTCGAGTCCGTGGTCTGTCCCGCATCAGAAGACATGAGCATGAAGGCTCATCTTCTTGACACCATTTTCTCCTTTCACCAAAACTCGGGAAGTAGAGGATGGGGAGCATTCGTCCTTCCCTTGAATAACCCCACTTCGTGGATTCGGAGATGATCGAGACACATTAATAGCACGAAATGAAACTCAAGGTCATATCCATAGTGTAGGATAAACCCCATGCCCGAGCTTCTACAAGGAAACTCACCTCTTCCCAGATCATCGGGCCATGCTCGCTCCCACAAAAGGCAAATCACGATGATGACGACGAAAAATAGCCCGCAGATAAGATAGGGAAAACTGAAGGAATAATAACATAAATAAAATTATGACCATGGGGATTGGAGGAGACATTCATTGCAAACACAAAAATCATTCGATAGATTCTTTTTTGATTCACTGAGTACAGGAAGGAAGTAAATACATGTGAAGAAAATAAAATAAAGAAATACAAGGGAGAGAAACGGAGCAATGGCTCCTACTCGCCCTTTCTCACCTCTCTCCCCTCTCCTCCTCTCCCTCTTTTGCTCTGTGCCCTCTTATTTTCTTTTGTTTTCAGGTGTCTTTCCAAGTGTTCCTCATGTATGCCAATCTCTGTGGATGCTCAAGTGGCGAGAGAGCTTGGATGCTTTTTGTTCTCCCATGTAGTCCCTTATATAGGGGTGCAGGGAGGATGAGGCAGACGAAACACTGTCGGGTGGTGTGGTTGGGCGCTGTCGGATGAACCCCTAGGGAGCTGCCAGTTCAACGTCTTGAGTGCTGCCGGATGGGGTTGGGGAAGGCTGTCGGTTCAGCTGTTGCCCCTTCTCCTTCTTCCTCTTATTTTCTTCTTCTTTTGTTTGTTTCTTTGATGCTAATACAACACCACTATTCTTCTTCTTTTTCTTCTGTTATCCTTTGTCTGTAGGATCTGCCGAGAACGAAAATGACGTCATCTGCAAATGTCATCAATTGAATTTGCATCTAGACTGAAGACATTTATTTTTGAAAAATAACAAACTAATTGAAAACAAAAAATAAATTAACGTCAAAGCATGGGACGCATATTATTATGCATCTTCCCGAAGAGGCACAAACTATTTGAAATGGCATCCAGGCAGAAGACGTTTCTTCTTGGAACAAAATATGGAAATAAAAGTTTCCTAAAAATAAAAGGAATTTGCGTCAGAGGTAAGGACACATATTAATGTGTCTTTCTAGAGAGGCACGAGTTCTTAAAAATATGTATTTTTAATTCAATGTAAAATTCGAATATGGTAAGGAATTAGCGATTGGGTAATAGATGCATATTAATATGTGCCTCTCTCAAAAGGTGCAAATTCCTTGAAATATGCATTTTTTAATTCAAAGCGAAATTCAAATATGGCGACGGGGTCATAGACGCATATTAATTTGTGTCTCTCCCAAAAGGTGCAAATTCCTTGAAATATGTATTTTTTAATTCAATGTAAAATTTAAATATGGTAAGGAATTAGCCCCCTAGGTCCTAGCCGCATATTAATATGCGTCTATCCCAGAAGGCGCAAATTCTTTGCAATATGAATTTTACTTCAAATTAAAATCCAGAAATAGACAGGGAATCTATGTCCCGGATATAGATGCCAATTAATACACGCCTCTTCGAGAAGGCGCAAACTTTTTGAAATGCATCCATGCGACAAACGTTGATTCTCAATGACCATAGGCTCTTAGAAATGGCGTCCAAGCCAAAGAAGCTAATTCTTAAAAATACCATAAAAATAGAAAAACACCTTACTAAACCACTAATGAGGTCCACTTCAATGTATTATAACATGACACGAGATTTACTCAACTCAATATTAATTTTAGCATGTCAACAAATGCATCTCACTCGCAGGTGTCACAAGTGAGGGATGAGTGAGCGGCCTCCTTTTTTTTGGTTCAGCCATTGTTAATTATAGCAGCAAGACTAATTTGAACCACCTGCTAGGGGTCCTTATTCTTTCCCCTTTCGCTAAGAATTTTCTAAAGTAGGGCGTGCATTTAGGCTGGCGCCCTATAATTGACTGCCTTTGGTTAACGGTGCCCCTATTAAGGTCATACTCAAGAAACACTCAGTCATAGAGAGAGAAGGGAAGAAAATTCACTACAAGAAATTAGACTTATAGTCACGAATTTTACCTACGTTTCAAGAAAATGTAGGTATATATGACTTATTCTGACGTTTTTGAAACTGCGTTGGTAAATTTCCTACGTTTTATTATAGCGTAGTTATATGGTCATCTTATTCTGATGGTTCATTGAGAAACATAGGAGAAGTTTACCTATTCCTATGCTTTGTGAGTGAATGTGAGAATAGGTCATAGATATTCTTTCGCTTTTAACAAAACGTAGGAATAAGTCACTTCAAACATAAATAAATAAAAAAGAAAAAACGTAGGAATTTAACTGACTCTGAAGGCGAGAAAGTTGCCGCCCGATATTTTTCATTTGTTTGGCATTTAAGACTCGATTTCTCCTGAATTTCACCTATCCTCTCCCTCTATCTCTTCCTCCCTTACCACTTCCCCTCTATTCTCCCTGGATCCTAAGGACACCGCCTTCGTCTCTGCCGCTATGGACGAGGCCTCCATCGCCATTGCCTTCATCACCGTCGAGCACAATCTAAAACCCCAGCTGCCTTCTCCATCTTCTTCCATAAACCATAACTCCCTGCACATCTCGGTGTTCATCAAGGAGGAGGGGAACACATTCTCTTTGGGTATAACTTCTGCAGGGACGACTGGAAGCTGGCCCAGCGGCTCATGGTCCACGGCTGCGACCCCCTCCCCCGACGGCGGTGTTTATCCCGCGCCCCGCAGCTCTACACCCGCCCCTTCCCCATCAATGAGTCCCTGTGGTGCCTCCCTAATGGCTGCAGCGTGTGCTGGAGCGGGTACCACTGTAAGAACTTCACCTGCCTCACCTGGAACGCCACCGGGAAGGGCTTCTTCAAGTGCGCCGACTACTTTAACCTCACCCACCACGAGGCCCCCAGGTGGATGGAGGTCGCCTATACCGACCACCCCTCTACCAACCATACCTCGTATTACCTCATCAAAGAAGTGCTCCAAATGATGGCCAGATCAGACATCCTGTCCCTTTTTTGTTCTCTGTACTCTGATATTTTGTCTCCTTTCACCTCTTGTCATTTTTGTGACCACTGTTCAGGCTGTGTTGGGGAGGTGCGTTCTAATAAGAACAATGAAAATAAGCATTACCTTTTCACTCACAAGGATATTGTTGTCAGATATAACGATGATCAGGTTTGTTGTTTCTTATAATGTACATTGACACCTATTATTTGTTCAAGTACCTAAGCTTTGCCTTCAGATCGATAAGCACTCAAAAACTCGTCTTACTTTCGGATTATCCATGTAAATCTTACTCAAGGGGGCCCTAAACCTCTGGAAGTTGGGAGAACACTAGATATGACAAATTCTATCAGGTGTATTAAAATAGACATCACATTTGCAAGGCGCTTTGATGTTTATTTGGACTACCCTTCCTTTGAACATCAAGTAATCTTATTATCCATCTAATCTATCTTTTTCTCTCCCAGAAGATGGACCTCTGGTCTGTAATTACCAGTAGCTTCGACTATAATTTTGTACTTACTTGGCTTCTTATGTTTTTCAATAGAGGCTATAGGTTCTTCACTGTAACTCAGGGGCATTTTACTAAATAAGTGTTGCATGCACGATAATTTTGGGTTCAATTTTGAGTCATACTGGCATATCCTTAATTTTTTTATTTATTATTTTACCTTTCCCAGTATCATCATTTTTAAACCTCGCAATGCTTTTGAACTCACTCGAGTTTCTTTTGGCAGATCCATTGGTTCTCCATTTTCAATTCTTTTATGATGGTTATCTTCCTCACTGGGCTGGAATCTATGATGTTGATGCAAACTCTAAGAAATGACTATGCAAAGTATGCTCATGAAGATGATGATCTCGAGACTATGGTAACTATTTTTATTCCCTATCATTGTCAACATCAGAGCCTTATCCCATTTATTTTGGGCCTGCTACATGAGTCCTCTTTGGCCACCTTAGTCAATCCAATGCATGTTTATCATTACACCTAAAAATTGCTAAGTCCTTTAAATAGTTGCCAAGGTTTGCAGAACTGGAACTAGTTCTGGGACTAGTCAGGGCCAATTCTGGTCCTGGTTTGCAGAACTGGGGTGTGATGGTGAGTAAACTCTAGGCAAGCTGGATCTGTTCTTTCTGAACCTAGGGTGCAAGAGTTTCCAGTGGAAGGGGGAATGCATAATTAATGTTTTTTAGGTTGATTGTCTCCATCAAAAAGAAGAAAATGCCAAATTCTAATATCAAGGATATGAATATTATTTTCTTCTTTTGGCAGGGAGCATCAGGCGTAAGCGATGCCATGATTGTGCTTATCTGAGCAAGGGACATGACGAAATGTGTTCCCTTGCAAGTCTACGGTGACATCAAGTCCGGGCTCTTCCTTTCTGGGGTCCTTTAATTCCAGTGCCGGGCATCTCTTGGATGAACCCTTCAGCCAATTGCAATGATTGACTGTGATAGCACACATGTCTCTTGCCACATGGAATACTTACATAATTATATTAGTTTCACTGTGTATCATGCTTAGTAATGTAAACATGTCATCAATGACCTATTTACATCATGATCTTTAAACTTTTTGATTTGTTGGATTGATTGAAGGATTCTTGACATGACATTGAATGCTCGTACCAATTCTTGGTTTGCCAATAGTTTCTTTATATATGAGGAGACTGTGGTTGTGCATCATTATGCTCAAGCTAGGTGTATACTCAAAAAACATATCAGTACTTCAATTTCCTAGAAGAGCAACAGTTTGGTGTTCCACAGATTCCTCATGATTTCTAGTAACATCTAGGTCCAGCTCTTTGTCTGAATCAGTTTGATCCCTTCATTGCATTCATGGGATTGATCCCTTAATATATATTTTTACTAGGTTAAAATGATTATGG
This sequence comes from Amorphophallus konjac, assembly GCA_022559845.1. Lineage (NCBI taxonomy): Eukaryota > Viridiplantae > Streptophyta > Magnoliopsida > Alismatales > Araceae > Amorphophallus > Amorphophallus konjac. The sequence goes on from CM040126.1 coordinate 362,971,018, forward strand.
TAATGAATAGACCTGATGTCCTAGACCCAGCACTTCTCCGTCCAGGTCGATTAGACCGGAAGATTGAGATACCATTACCTAATGAGCAATCAAGAATGGAAATTCTTAAAATTCATGCTTCTGGTATAGCAAAACATGGAGACATAGATTATGAAGCAGTTGTCAAACTTGCTAAGGTTCATTGGTTCTCCATCAATAAGATACTAGTGTTTCTTTTACTTCCATTTTTTTTAAATTTCTGTTGACATCTCCTCCCTTTTCTTTCAGGGTTTCAATGGAGCAGATCTGCGTAATGTGTGTACAGTGGTTGGGATGTCAGCAATACGTGCAGAACATGATTATGTAATTCATGAGGACTTCATGAAGGTACATAAAAAGATGTTGTTTTGTTTATTGCATTCATGGATGCCTGTCATTTACTATCCCAGACAATCAAATATCATGATGCCTCAAGTTTGCCTTTGTTTTGACAATCCTTTTTTGAGTCATCATATTTCTCTTTAGCATATCAAATTTCTCCTGCAATTCTGTGCTGCATTTTTCTTAGACTTAGTTATTGATACTTTATATATCTCTGACCGACTGCAGTTACCGCTAGGATTGAGCATCATCACATTTTTTTTGTTCATTCAACTCTAGTGTGGCAATGTTGGCGACCTGAGTAAAAAAAAATGAGGTGGTGGAACGATAGATTCTCCTACACTCTAAAGAAGGTATATATTTGTGGGAGAATCATGATGCATGATGTGTGAAACTATGAGGAAAATTCATATCAAGTACATGCTAGATGAGGAACCTTAATGTTTTCAAAGGGTGTAATGACGGCGTTGAGGTCTCATTTAGTAACACCTACCTCTATCTGTCTCAATGTTGTCCTTGAGGTGGTCTTGGAAAGAGTTGTAGATAAGATCTCTCTATCTATTATCCATTATATGTGGTTGTTTCTGACAAGTAAATAATGTTATAGAAATCATTTGACAAAATATTAGTGATGGGTCATGAAAAATGAAGGGAACATTTGCCATTGAGCCTATGCTGGATGGGAAAATTGAATTGTCTAGTATTAGCCCAGGGATCTTGAATGGTTTGTTGGGGTGCCTCATTAAGGGTCTGTAGAATTCTGGAGACTTTCTATGCAGGTCTAAGGTTCTGTTGGATTCATATATATGTTTGGGGTTTCTTTCTGAGCTATGTTGTCTCAGGGGAGGCTTTCTTTTTGGAGGATTTTACATTTTAGAGTGGCGATGTTGTTTTATTATAAAGGGATATGGTTTATTGCTGCTGGTAGACAGGCTTTGAGGTGTATTCTTTTTGCTCTAAATTTTGTGAAAATGTGGTACTATCTACTTTCAGAAAAGAAAGCAATCTTTTATCACAACAATCTTGGGGAGACTTTGAAAGAATATGTAAAATCAAGGCCGTATGAAATACAGATGAGATAAAAATGTGGACCAGTGAATTCATGTGTATTCTTTTTATCCCATTTCGGCACTCTTTTCCTCTATCTCTAATGGCTTTCTAATTGGTTGTTCTTTTGGATTGATTACATCATGAATGTATTCTCTTCTACCACCTGACTTGTTGTGATATCACCACAGTGGACGCTACATGAGGTAGATGAGAATAAAAAAGAGTGTTGGCTGGTATTCTGAGATGTTAGTTTTAACTCATTATGGTCCATACATAGATGATCTGGTTCTTTTCTAGCTAACTTTGTCAACTATTTGTTCTTTACTCGGTAAAGCACAGTTGTGCCTTCACCACAATGTCCGCACGCACGAGCGGTTCCCTCGCTTGGGCCTAGGCTGCACCACTTGGGGGTCTTACCAAGCCTTCCCTTGCCCCAGCCGGTGGGCCCCATGATGTGCAAGCGGTAGGTGCCGTAGGTCCAAAGCACCACATGCTGAGGTTGGTGGCGGGGGTGGGTTTCTCCTGATCACCAAAACAGGAAAAAAAAGTCAGCTATTTGGAAATTGGATCTTGTATAATTCCTTGCTTTTTCCTTTTTTTATTGGTTGTAATAAGCTGAACTCTTTAGTATCTCAGTTTGGTAAGTTTTGATCTCTGAATATACTATGTGGGATTTTTAAATTGAAAGGGGAACTGAAATGGATTGATCATTTCTATTTTGGTTGTAAGATTTGGATAATGAAATGGAGGATTTTGTTCCTTTCCACTTTGAAATATGCTTAAAAAAGGTGCTTTAACATGCTAGTGTGTTGGGTGACTATAAGGGTTCATCTTTTTGAATATTATATGCTCAGTTTGTGTTCTTAATGAGATTTTGTTCAAGTTGTTCAGGTAAAAACTGGATAAAGACAATGGTCTTGACAGCATCACTCTTCCCATTTATGTGCTTTGGTATTGGATTCGTATTGAACACGGTGGCTATTCCGTTTGGAACAATGTTGTCCGTGTTCATAATTTGGGCTTTTATTTCATTCCCTCTGGCACTCCTTGGGACTGTTGTGGGTAGAAACTGGACTGTTTCTCCAAATAATCCTTGCCGTGTGAAGACCATTCCTCGCCCCATTCCTGAAAAGAAATGGTACCTAACACCATCTATAGTCTCACTGATGGGAGGACTGCTTCCCTTTGGTAGCATCTTCATTGAGATGTACTTTGTCTTCACATAATTTTGAAATTACAAGGTGCACAGAAAGAACTAGATACTACTTTTCCGTGTATTTATTACTCTGCATTGTTTGTAAGTAACTCTATGGTCAGAATGTCGTCTTCAATTTGTGTTGTTTCATTCTTGTGACATCTCTGCCACTTTTCTATTTGTTCAGGTGTATTATGTGTATGTTCTTATGCTGTTGGTTTTCCTCATCTCATAGTTGTCACTATCTGTGTGAGAATTGTGGGCACTTATTTCTTGTTGAATGCTGAAAACTACCACTAGCAATGGACTTCCTTCTTTTCTGCTGCCTCCAGGGCGGCCTATGCCTACCTTTACTCCATATACTACTACTACATGAAGACAAAGATGTCGGGCTTTTTCCAGACAAGCTTCTACTTTGGTTATACTTTAACGTTTTGTTTGGGCTTAGGGATTCTTTCCGGTGAGCTTTTTAACATTCTTTTTGTTTCTTTTGTAATATTCTGAAGTCATACATCTAGACACTGCTCAATTTTGTCCCCGACGGTAACATGTTTCTTCATTTGTTCAGGTGTTGTGGGTTATCTGGGTTCTTCCCTGTTTGTGAGATGGATTTATGGGAACATCAAATGTGACTGACTCAGGAGACAGATTTGGAGACGACATCACGTAAATGGGCATTGGAAAAAAAAAGAATACGCTCTGGGTTATATGCATGGTTAACCCCTTAATGCAAATCATTCTCCAAGTGCATGATTCTTCTTCATTTTGGGGCTTTTGTTGTCGAATTGCGGCTTTTATTTTCCTTTTAGGTGTTAGTACCATAGTATACAACTTGTTTGTGCTAGTAGCTGATTTTGGGTTGATTTAAACTTGAAGTTACTATATTACATGAGCTAATGAAGGCTCCTCTCCGTATTCTATCATTCTATGTCCATTCTTAAAATTGTTACTAGTACTCCAATTAGATTTTGCCACAGGAGGCTTATTTAGCTAGTGATACTCTCACAAAAAATGATCTTTATTAAAAGAGTGAAGTTCCGGCATCTCCTATGGATTTGAATTAATTGATTTTCCTTCTGTGGTGCATATTCAATTTATGACTTGCTTTCAGAAGTCCCCCTCTTTTTTTTTCTCCTGTATCTATTTGTTAAGATATGCATATGTTGTACATGAAGCTGCCCAAAACATGATGGATGGCATTGGGAATGATGGTCTTGTTGTTGATGGAAGAAGGCTTTTCTTTGAATATTGGTATGCACTGAAGGAAAATGGATTTTACTCTGTTAAAATGTATTTTTGATTTGCCCACAAATGAAACCTAGTTGTTTTTAAGTGTAGAGTTTTGGAGTTTGAGCAATGCATTGGACATTGAGAAATTTAGGCAGTTAAATACTGTTTCCTATTTAGTTGTTGTTTCCCTGCACATGTATTTTTTACTTTACCTCTTCTCAGAGCAGATTTGGGGAAGATGGTTTGCTTTGATGTGTATAAGGTGGTACTGGCCCATTAGGCTTGACGGGGAGAAAGTGAACCGATTTTTCACCACTGAACCGTATGCATGTGAGCCATCAAGTCTTCCACAGTATCCTCCATGCAAGGAAATGGAAGCTAAGTTGAGGGATGAAGTAGGGAGGAGGTTTAAGAGCTTGATGTTGTTGGTTGGTTCCTTTCATTTGAAGTTTCCTGCACCATTGCTCTTGCATTTTTTTCGTTGTTCGACATTCATTTTTATCACGAGTTTAATTGTATCTAATTTTTTTAAATGTTTGAAATGGTCCAGATTTTGTCAGGTGTTGCTTCTGAGTAGCAAGTTATTGGGGAGGAAGTTTTTGTATGGTATTTGGTCCGCCATGTGTACTAACCTTTTTTTAATGTGGATTTTACCATCAATTTTATAAAAGTAGGAAAGGGGGATGTACAAGTGCAAAGGGAGTACTGAAAAAAAACTCCATTGATTTTTCTTTTTTACCCAATTATGGGTGTAAAACTTGGTTCTCCATTGATTTATTTCACAATTGATGCATTTGATTGCATTCCATTTTTCACTTTGCCTAAACATGTGGCTTCGATTGATATAGTGCTTTTGCCTTCTAAATTTGCTTTTGGTTAATGAACGAGTAATCATAGCATGGAAACCTTTTTCTTTCAGTCCACTTGATTTAAATTTCATGCCAAGGGACTTCTCTGGGTTGAGCGGGGGATGGGAAAACAAGGTCTACCCTTATTTGGCAGAGTTTGTAAGCTTAATCAATATCTGCCTCCTAAAACTTGGAAAGGCATTTGCACTCATGAGTTAGGTTGTTGCTTGTCTTGAATTCTGTCCTCCTTTAGATTCTATATTTTATTTTTTTGATCATGAAACAGATGTTTATCACTTGAAGTTAAAACAGAATTGGATGATAGAAAAAGAAGGGTAAAATTTTTAATTTGGGCATCAAAATAGGGTTCATATTTTTATTTTCCACTGTTATTCTACACAACCATTTATTAATGTTCTCATTATGTTGCGTTTTATATCTAATAGGATTCAGCATAGGTGGAGCAACTAAGCATTATTTACACCAACCATTTATTTATGTATTATTTATGTTTTCAAGTTTCTATTATACCTAAGGTGATGTCTTGTGGTGTAAACTATGTTGTTATGGGACAGTTGGTTTGATCATATCATCTGGTTCTTTGCTTTGTGCTTCATTTTTTTTTCTTTATGAATCATTTCATTGATAAATTTTTTTTTGCAAAGGGACTGACAGAGTTATTTGGATTCAGCTCTGCTGAACCAGTGAAGGGCAGGTTGACCCACTGTTCTGGGTGGGTCGACCTGCTCTTCAGCAGGCCAGCAGGGTTGAATCCGGCCGCCTCTCTATTCTTTTTATGCATGCCCTTGCTATAGATTTTAACCCAAAATTTCATAGGGTTGCTGGACCCCATTCTTCCACCTCACATGCCATTGCATTTCTTCTTCTTTGGTTTCTTTATTTCTTGCATGTAGTCGATCCATTATAGGGGGCTCCCTATTTTATTGTATGCTTTATTGCATTTCTATCTTACATTGGTTTTCTTTGTTTTATTTTTTATTTATTTATTATTTTTTTATGGGGGGCAAACCTGCTGTGCAGAACAGACCTACCTGCAGGGAGTCGACTCCTTGAGTCGACTCCTGAGTAGGGTCTAACTGGGCTCTAACCAGGCCAAAGACTTTTGTGGGGCAATCATCTTCAATAGGATACTTGTCTACGAAGTGTGAAAAGGTGTTAGGAACTAGCGCAAGCGAGTACAGTTTACCTCTGCATCTTTAGGATCACCACTTTTTGGATGTCAGGACCTTCATTTAGAACCAGATTATTGTCCAACTTTTCTACTCTGGACCCAGCTTTGTAACTCAGTTCTATTGTGTAGTCTTCATTTAACGAATGAGGCGCTATGTCACTCCACAGAAGACAACATCTTTGACTTAGGGGCACTAGCTTCTATTTGTTCTTTCTAATCATCTGCAGGAGGAGCTAGAAGTTCAGATTCTATAGGTTGGCAATATTTTCTTTGGTTTGATGGCGATTGTGGATGGTCAATGTCAATTCTCTTGATCATCAACATGTCTACTCTTGCATGGAGAGGTCTGTGGAGTGTTGTTTCATTTAACCTTTTTGTTGCAATAAATGCAACATTGGATTGTTTCTCTGCTTTGATAATTTGATCGCCTTTACACCTTATTATGTTCTCTAATTCCTGTACCATGGATTTTTTTCATTCAATAACATCTGTAAATACAGCAGCTCATTGGTGGTCTCATCATGATCTGTTGCTGAACCCCAGTTACTGCCAGGGTGCTCACTTTCAGGGAGTTCAATTTAGATGCCATTTCTAGATGCATCTTTTGTACATCTTCTAAGACTCTTCTACCGGTTCACTATCAACCTCTCCTCCTCTATGAGAATTTTCATGGCTCTCTCAGCATGACCACCAATCCAAGAGTTACTCTAAGGAAATGAATCAATTATGCTATAAATATGATCAGATGCCTCTTCAAGAGATTGGCAGCCATTACATTAACTTGTGCATCTATTGCAGTGATCAGATCCAACAGCTCATAATGTTGGCCCTACAGGTTAATTAATTCACTACGACATTCGTACAGCGAAATGATCTGTTCATGCTGCTCCCATAATTCTGATCTCAAGATTGCTGTAATTTCATGTTCGTCCCTAGAGGACCCTAGTTTCTCCATCTCTTCCTCCAAACCTAGCATCATTTCTAATTGTTGAATTTTTTCTTTGGACATAATGCTTCTATTAAAAATCATTGTCTCCCACCTTTAAGGCATTTATCTTGAAGTTCATGACTTTTTCTGTTGTCATGGTTGTTCTTCTACATGTTGAATCCATGTGATGATTGTCTTTCCTTTTGCCAAAAAGTTCAAATTCAGATTTCAATGACTATGAGGCTGCTGATAATCTCTCGTTTACTTGTAAGTAATGTTCCTTGATGCCCATACAATTTTCTAGGTTGGCAACCACATCCAAGTGATTCCTATGAAGCTTTTCATGCTGCTCTTCCAAGATTTTGTATTTGCCAAGGAGCTCCTTCATATCAGTCTGAACTGACTATTTACAACAATGACTTCAGTGTCTGCAGTTAGCAAAAAGGTAATGTAATCATTCTAATTGAGTTTCTGATTCAGAAATTCGAGCATGAAGAAATGAATTTTCCCCACCCATTTTACTATGGAGTTCATCTCTGAGGAGCAAAGTTTTTGTAGTTCAGGTTTGTTTTCTGATTCTAAATCTGACACATGCTGCCTGAGAAAGATCACATCAAATTTTTTTATCAAAGGATGCAAGCTGCCTTTTTTTTTATTCAGCATAGATGTAAGGTCTGAACCTGTTGCTTCCAGTCTTATCCTCATTTCCCTTTCCGATTGCAATTCCTTTTTAGTTATAATGCCAAATTTTATAAAATGTACGTGGACTCCATATTTACCTGTATGCTTCTATGATGCAAGATAGGCTAAAACCATATGTCACCAGTCCTTCTATGAGTAGCTTATAGCCTTCTCTAAACTTATTCCATTGGAAATTGCATGGAATTATCTGAAATTTTCCAAATCATTCTTGAATTTTTCAGGGGCCATGGGGATCTGAAGTTCACACTTTATATTGTTTTGGTGCATGCTGGCCATGGGACTCATTCTTGTCACTATTTCTATTTTGTTCGCACATCGAGTGGAATGTGGCATTCTCTCAATGATCACCAGCTTGAAATAACACTTTCTGTGCTATGCCTTTTTATTTACAACTGCCTGTCAAGTGTCCATGTGCCAATTTTTCAAGCTATGAGATATGATAAATGAATATGTATTCTCTTTCTCCTACTTTAGCAAAATTTTGCAGTAATTTAAAATTTGTACTTGTTTCATGGATTTTTGTTCAACCCTTAGCTCTCTTATCTCGATCTTTTGGAAGGAGAGTCAAAATAAGCCTAAAAAGTGTTCATATAGCAAACCTCATTTTCTATGGTGCTATGTTTATTAGATAAGTCTGTGCTATGAACTTTTTGTTATTGAGACAATTAAATGGTTCTTTATCTGTGCTACAGAGTCCATCTTTTCTGTGTTTTCATTCTTAAGGGCTATAAAATTTGTTTTGCCAGGTCTTACAGGGCACAAGGTTTTGCATCCTATACATGGCCTGGAAAATGAAGTGTTATATATGAAGCTTCATGATGGAATATCTTTGCTCTTTAGGTTATGCATATAAGTCCCAGCCTATTTTGGGTTCTTTCTCTTTTATTTGTTTCTATCAGTTGCTAAATTTAGTATAGAATTTAGACCATGGGTTCAAAAATCTTTAATTGGAGTTAATAGAAGATAAGATGTAATGTTTAAAAATAGAATAACTGGTATACAAATACATACTTGGGCATGAGATTAGTTAACTTCCCCAATAACTGATCTATTGAAGGTAGTTAACTTCTCATAATTTTTTCATGTGTTTAATAAAGTGGTCATTTCTTTTTAAGAAATTTCCTAAGGTATTTTCATGAAGATGAATGGCTTATGGTATCAACAATTTCTTAATGCAACTAAATACATCAATTCCTCTGAGAAAATGTTATGCTTAGTGGCCATTAACATTCTATTATTTTGTGACACATGGACAAAAAGCAACACACGGTCATGAACGGAGGGTTCCCATTATCTTGTTTACTTGTGTGAAAATGCTTGCATTCTGTCCTCTGACAAGTGGATGCTATACCTTGATCAATAATAAGCTTCGGGATATGGACATATGAAGAGATGTCTTAGGTGCACTCCACTGAGCCATTCGCCTTGTCTCATTTGGGATTACTTCCTTGGCACATGCCTGGTACAGTGATGTCTACCATCTACAGCTCATTGAACAATGCCTACTGCCTAGCCCCTATGTGCTCTATGAGAGGACATCAGATCATGTTTTCATTTACTCCCCTTTTTTATTGCTGGATATTTATTTTCCTCTTAAGCATTTTGATATGCAAGTCTAAATTTATGTGTCTTTGAGTTTCTTTTTTTTCGTTAGTATATGAGCAAAGACTCTTATCTCAGTTTTATATATAAGCAAAGACTACTTTTGTGAATAAGGTTGCATTTTGAACTGACAGTGAGAATATAAACTAAGATGCTTTTGCAAAGACCGCTTCTGTGAATAAGGTTGCATTGTGAATAATGTAAAAGGCTGACTTTGATAGACATGATTACATGGTTTAGATGATACTTTGGTTGTTTTCTTGACATTGTGGCTCGTCATCTGGTTTGATTTCTTAGAGCAACCTTTGAGGTTGCACATTTCCACCTAGATCTAAATTAACAGGATACTTGAGCAGCATGAGAAAGAAACAACTTGTGTCTTTTGCGCAGAAGTTTCCATATGCAGATCCATTAGCACTGAAGTTGTTGGAAAGGCTTTTGGCTTTTGATCTGAAGGATCGGCCCACAGCAGAAGAGGTAAGAAGCGTTGTAGTTTGAAGTTAAAATGTGAGAGCATTTACTGTTAAACTTGGACTCATGTTAGTTGATGTTGGTGCTAAAATTATAAAAAGCATAATTTGAACGTGTACCACCAAATGGTAGCTAATGTGAATTTAATACATTTAGTACTTGTCCTTTACTCATTGCTGGGCAGCAAATGCGAATACCTTATGTAGATGTGAGTTTTCATTTTATGTACATGTTCAAGCACATTTTTTTTTGGAAATATGTTGTTCACTTTTGAGTGGTGTGATTTCATTTTATTTTTTAGATGTGAGTTTTGGGTCTTCATTTTTCAACCATGGTTTGCTTTTGGTTTTGTTCCATATAAATGATGTGAAATGGATTCTCAAGGTTGATAGTTCCTCATTGTATCCACATCCGATTGGCTTAGGAAGAACAAGTAAAGAGAATGATAATCTTGCTGTGTAGTGGCTAGCTGTAAGATGAGAGCCCTACGTAGGGGTAGGGGCAAGGTGATGTAGATGTTCATTCTTCAATATTTTTTCTGCCTTTTTAATTTATGCAGGATGTATAATTGACCTTGACTTATGTATAATTGATGGGAACAATTACCTTTTGTCAGATTTTTTTCATAGTGGTTCAAGAATCAATATCTGTGAGTAAATTAATATATGTTCTTCGTGGATGAATATGTGAGTACATGAATGTATGTTTTGGATGGATGAATACATGTGAATACATGAATGCCTATTTTGTGCGGATGAACATGGATGTGAGTGAGACAATCAATGAATGTGAACATGAACGGATGTATTATTATAGGTTATGAGAGCACATATACTAATAGGATTTAAAAAAAAACATATTCTTACATTTTTATTAACCGATGTTAAATCATTTTCCTATATTTTTTAATAAGTGATGTTAATCCTTATTCAAACGTTCCTTCTAGTACGTGGCAAAAGGTAATACCTACGTTTTTATAAACGTAGGTATAGCTTATTATATGCGTGTGTATACATGTTTTAAACCTACGCTTCTGTTAAACTATTCATATGCTTTGGAAGTGTAGGTATAGGTCACTCTATACTTACGTTTCATAGAAACGTAGGTATAACCTATAGTCACGCAAGCAAACACCTCTTCTCTCTGTCCTCCCCAGGTAGTGAGTACTCCTTTGGCTTGGACCTCCCGTCCAGGTCATTGACTAGACCAACCCTTCTCTCTGTGCCCTCTGGACGGCCAGCAAACGGTCTCTGACCGAGGTCCCCCCTGAGGCCGGCACGAGCTTTCAATTTCGCGGTGAGACTAGGAAGGTACCCGCCCGGTACGGTGGAGTGGTCCCCTCGTCCTCCCCCTGGGAAGGCGAGCACTCTCCTGTGCCCTAACGTGGGTTCCTGCCCGGCTCTCCCAAAGTGAATCTTCACGGAAACCCGCACCCCACCGATGTGTCTCGGCACAGAAACAGGGGAGGGAGTAGGAAGAAGAAATCACTGTACATAAAAGAAAGGAAGGGGAAGAAAAGTCTCTCTGGGACAAACGCACACACAAGAACGCGCGAAGCCATAAATGTTTTTCTATATTCAAAAAAAGGGAGTTGGATTACAGGCACTTCGGGGCATACCCTTGTGTTACAAAAAGAAAAAAAATAAGGAAGCAACGCCTAGTCCAGGCCCCTGAAGATGTCCTCGAGAGGCAGGATCCCGACGCAAGGGAAGTTCGTCCGGTCACGGAGCCGCCCCCTCCGCTCTTCCAGCTGAGTAAGCTCCGCCTCCATGGACTCCACCTCGGCTTGAGCGGCACCGAAGGCTTCTCTCTCTCTCTCGGCCACTTCCTCGTTCACGGTGAGATCAAGCCTAGCTGCAGCGAGGTAGCCCTCTAATTTTATAATTCGGCTCTTCAAAGACGGGACCTTGCCCTCGCTCCCCTCCCAAGCCTCTCTATGGCGCTCCCTATCGCCTCGCCGTGTTTCCAAGGCTTGCAGATACTCGTCCGCCTGGGCATCCAACGCGGCACGTTCGTCAGGAGCCTGGGTCTCGAGGAAGTCACGACGCTTGATGTATTTCAATAATAGCAAGACCCACCGCGACCATTCCCCCAGCGGGCAGTCGAGTACTTGCAGCGCCCCGGTCAGCTGCATCACTATGGTGTGCACCTCCCGATACGACAAAGAGGGATCGGCGAGGAGCATCGCCCGTAGGGTGGTTAGCATATGGCGGACCGGTACTTCCGACGAGGTGTGGCCGACTGAAGGCGGGGCTGGGGGAGCAAATTCCACTATGCTGTCCACCTCCGTCCACAAGCCGGCATCCACCGTGACGGAAGAAGATGGAAGGGCAAGAGTCAAGTCGCCTGGCTGGCATGGCTCGACAGAGAGTTCTTGGCCAACCACCGCCAAGGAAGTGGCCGAGACCAGCGCTGGAGCATCTGGTGTCTCTATCATCCGCTGCTCCCCTGTCCCCTCTTCCCCGTCTCCGTCTGCTTCGGCCGCTGGCTCGACAGGCGAGGGTGCAGCCGTCTCTACCCTGGCCGAAGGAGGAGCCTCGAGCAGAGCTGGACCCGAGGATGCCATCCACGAACTTCTCTCTCGCGTCTGGGATCCCTCCAGGTGTGCGCGAAACCCCGTAAATATTCGCCTCAGGAGCGGGTCCTCCATCTGGGCCGGAAGCTTCGGGAAAGGTGGAAGTGGAATCATCAATCGGGGTAGACGCCCCGCTTCCACCAGTGCAGCAAGGCTCGCGGCCCCTAAGCCGGAGACGCGAGCCGGCCCCTCCACCGCGATCGGGGCAATGCTTGGTCTCCGTTTGGCTACGGCCTTTCGGACATGACCGGACGTCTTCTCCGGCCCCGGCGTCGCCTGACCATATGAAGGGAAATCAGTCACTCGCCACCAAGAATAGATCATGCGAGGGCAGGGGGGCGAAAAGGGGTCGTGGAACCCACACGCTTACCTTAGCCACCGATGTGCCGCTTTCAGGCGCGATCTCCCCCTCCTCCAGAGGCTCTCCCACCAAGGGCCCCACCGGCACATCCTCCTGAAGGGCCTCAAACAGAAGGGCCAGCCTGCCCATGCCAACAGCAACTTCCGTCGGGCGGTCAACTGGCGCAATTGGAGCAGCCTCTTTCGCGGCCTCCGGCTTGACTGATTCCTGCAAAGAACCGACACAAAAAAAAAAACGGCGTCGGTAGGTGACCACCAAGGCAGCCCTACGCCAATAAAAAAAAAAACACACGCCTACGGTAGCAGCCTCCATCAAGCTGAGCGCATTAGCAAATGAAAAGCCTTAAAGGCCGGTTCGGGCGGCCCGATGCCTCAAGACGCTATCTCGGCGGGAGCCGCCTCGTCGGAAGAATAGTCGTAGTCTACCTCTTCCCCGGACGGAGATCCGACTGCCGTTAACTTGGCCGGCGCCGGCAAAGGGGCCTCCACCTCGAGCTCGATAACCGGCGCCTCCTCTCGCGGACTGGGTGAGGCTGGCAGCCCAGACTTCGGCCTCTTCCGCACATACAGCTGCATCACCGGGGGGTGCATTCGGAGGCCGAATAGCCCAGCAACTGCTCCAGCCGCACCTGTCACATAAACGAAAAGACGGGTTACGTCAAACCCTGTCGGCTCCCAAAGAAGGAAAGCATTGAAAAGGGGCGACAAAGACAAATACCCTCTTCGACCTCGACAGACAAAGCCTTCTCCGGAGCCGCAGCCTTGCCCTCACCCGGAATCGACGCGGGCACCGTTCCCTCCACGCCGCCCCCAAGGAAGAAACGCATCGTCTCCGCGCGCGAACGCGGGGCCAGCTCAGGCGGGAAACCCACCACGGACGACGTAGGCGACCGCCGAGCCTCACCAGTATCATGACTCGGCCCGGTCCGGGCGGCCTCAAATGCCTCGAAGGATGGGATAGCGGCCGCCGGTAAGGCTACTGTCGTGCCCAGGGCTTCCTTGGCCCGCCTTCGCTTGGCCGCCTGTTCCCCGGCCACCCTGGCAGCACCCAACGCCTTCTTTACAGGCGACTCCGATCGAAGCCTTTCCTTGGCCTGCAGTGAGGGAGCAGGAGCCGCCGCCGAGGCCACCTTTGCTATGACCGCGGCCGCACCCATGACAGGCACGGACATAGGAGCCGACCCCTCCACATCAGGAGCGGGCGCGGACACGGGCTCTTCCACAAGGGCTGAGACAAAATAATACATTCAAGCGTCAGGGTCCTGCTTCAAGAAAAAAAAGAAGACTTAAAAGGGGCGCCGACGGTCGAAGGCACTGACCGGCGGGCGGGCTGGGCTCGGGCTGAGCAACTTCAAATTCCTCGAAGGTTGGGACCCGTAGTGCTGAAGGAACGGCGGTCGGGGCTTTGGCCGCCTCCGTCTTACGTCGCTTCGTGTCCCGCTGTTTGGCCGCCTTCGCGGCATCCATTGCTTTCTTCACGGGAGATTTCGCCCGGGGCCTCTTCGCGGCCTTGGGCAAAGGAGCCGTGGTTGGGGCCAGCGGCGCTGCTTCAAAATACGCAGGCTTCTTCACCAGCCGGAGGAGATTCCGGTACGTGGCCATCTGCGTGCTGTCGGGATGGTCTGTAAAGAAAAGAGGGAAAAGAACAAGCATGCATTTGTGATTAGTACTCGGCTCACCGCGAAGGCCGTATGCTAAAAGATAGAACCGAAGAGCAAGAAGGGACTCAATACCATGAGGGCCAGTGTACAGCCGCAGCGTGATCGGCCAGTAGCTCATGGATGTCTCCTTGTCCCGACGCGCCGCCTCCCGGACTAGCCAGCAGACATCTTCAATCGTTTGGCACCGGTCCGTGAGGTTGGCCAGATCCGCGTGCTTCTTTGAAGAGAGGTGACAGAAAAGATTGAAGTGGTCCACGCCCCACCCGTCAGCATAATAATAAGGGATGTGCAGGCGCTTGCCCAGGATGGAGGCCGTCAGATCTTCAATCTTCAGCCCATTCACCCGGAGGAGAACATAGAGCCATGTGGTATCCTTATAGTTCTCGGGCTGCCTCTCCTCCCGCCTCATAAACGTGCGGTACGGGCAAGCCGAATCCCTTTCTGGACGCCAGCTCCTGGCAGGAGTCCCCTCTTCCTCTATGGGGAATGGGTAATTGATGAGGTCCAGGCGGTCGCTCCCCACTTGGCACAGGTCCCTCAGCGTCTTCTGGTAATGATCCTTGGCCACCGGGGGTAGCTCCACCTTCGGCGTTGGCCTCTTATCCCGGGCTTCCCGGCGAGCCACCAGATATGCTGCCACCTCCTTCTCCTGTCTATTTTTGAGCCGAAGAAGATGGTCTGGCTCAATGTCAAGAACCGACATCGGCTGCCGACTAAGGAATTTCCTCTCGGCCCCATCCCAGCAATCGGTCTTGTGAAGCTGATAGAAGGCCGTCCGGCTATTCCACCACTTAATATAATCCTGGGTCACTCGGGGAACATGACCCGGGGCCGGTACTCTGAAGGAGGCGGAGTCCGCCCGGTGGAAGAAGTCCCACCAGCTCCTGGCGTGCTCAGCAATTGAGCTCCCCCGGACGCTCCGCAAGGGCAGGCCGAACTGTGCATGGTAAGTAGGGATATGCTGGTCATACCCAAAATTGCGACCGAACCGGAAGGGGTAATACGGCTCCAGCAGCACGTTCTCCCCTTTCCTGAACACCAGCACGCTCGGGCGAATTGACAGCGCCCAGTCCCTCAGCTCCGGCTCCAGCACTGAGCGGATCACATTCTCCTGGCTAATAGGGTGGACGTACCTCTCCACCTGGTCGTCTTTGCATTCCCTCTTGTTGTTCACCAAAGGACTCGAATGTGCCGCCAGAGTCCAGAAATGAATAGTCCCGACCGCATCCCGGGGGACCGTTGTCAACCGGCCCCGGATATCATACATCCGCATGGAGGTGGAGCCCTGCTCAGCACTGGCAAATTCCAGCATCCTCGGTGTCAGCCCCCAATCCTGGAGAACTCGCGGGGCAAACTCCGGGAATAGCGAACAGACCCACGCGTTGAAGAAGTGCAGTGGGCACACATACCGGGCCTGCCGCGGAAACTGGTGCGTGCTGATATCCCCCAAGGCCTTGTAAATTAAACAGAGGGTTGCCGGGCACAGAGAAAGCTTGATCCCCCATGCCATCTGGCACGCCGGGTAGATGGCATCCGGCCGGATAACTGTCTCATCGCCGTACGGCATGGCAAATGAGCATAGCCAGTACGTGAGATAGGCGGCGCAATGAGTCTGGGGATCCAAGCCCATCGGGTTAGGCCCGCTCCGACGCCCTCTGGACGGGATCTTCACGTCGAGCTTCGACTTCGCGCGTTTCTTGGGAGCCACGGCAGTACCGACGCAGGGGAATTCCTCGTACCGCTTCGGCCCGTCGAAGAAATACTCCAGCCACAGGGGCATGCGCACCCTCTTCCTGTCCCCGCGGGCGGGCTGTTTCCCCTTATGCGATGCCTGATATAATTCCCGGCACGCCTTCATCAGATACCGGTATGAGTACCCAAGAGAATAGTAGCCATCCCCGTTAGTCTCGTCCTTGATCAGGTCGGGGAGGCATACTTCCTCATAAGGCTCCCCGTCGATGGGCAGGCCGCTCAACTGGCTGAGACTCCATAAATCCAGAGAAGTCTCGCCCTCCGCCGTGTAGAAGGTGTTAGTCGCTGCGCTGAACACCTCTATCATGCCGCAACAGAGGCCCTTGGAAATGGGATAGCCATAGCGGGAGGCGTACACGCTATGATAAATGCCGACCCGGACCAGCAAAGGAGCATAGTTGAACAGCACATGCTCCGTGAACTCCACCGCCCTCTCCCGGAAGGTGTGGGCATCCTGAAGCTTCATCTCCCCGAACCAGCCCAGTGATAGATCATACTTGAATCTGATGGCCAAACAGTCCAAGATGAAGGGCTCCTCTCTGTAGCCCCACTTCAGGGGAGCCAAGAATAGGCCGAACCGAGGCGCCTCGTTGTGCACCTTCCCGGCAGACAAGTCCCATCTTGCCGGAGTAAACTGAGGCGCCCGTACCAGCTTGTCTTCGGTCGGCAGCACCCCCTCGATCCCCAGAACTGGCTTCCACTCCCGGGCCTCTCCCACCAGGTACATCGGAATACTCCGGGGAACGCTGTACAACAAGCTATCCCGGGCCTGCAGTATAGCCTGTTCGGCCTTCTTCACGACCCAGAAGTCTCGCCCTTCCCGCGAGCGAAAATGCTTCAGAAATCGAACCAGGTGTCTGTCCTTCGGGAAGTCCTTCCTGTACTCCCCGGTGACCCGGTCAAATGTAAAGCCGCTGTCAACTCTGGCAAGCCTCTGGAAATCCATGGTCTCCCCGTCGGACTCGGATGACTCTGCCAAAGCGGCTATTTCTGCATACTCTCGGTCTAGGTCCTCCACATTGAGCCATGTGACTGCCGGCACTGGACCCCGTGGGATAAGGTCAGCACCGATAGCGGCAGTAGGAGCAGAGGAACCACTTGGGGCAGCCATTTGTCTGCAAAGATACATAAAAAGAAGATCAGAATAAGTCACATCCAAAAGGAAGTGAAAGACGGTAAAAGGGGGGGGGGGCTTTGCTACAAGTCAAATGAACAAGATATTGCCAATTTCTGACGAAATTTTGGCAGAGTTTCCCCTAGTCCAGAGGCGTAAGGGAAAACACGGGTGCGCGCCCACAAGGAGTGACGGCCCCAACAAAACATGGTGGGCCCCGAGAGACAACACCAGAAGTCCGCCGGTCAAAAGAGTCTTCTCCCCTAAAGCCAAAAGTCCCCACATACTGCCTAAAGTGCCTTGGCCGGCACGCCCCTGCTAGTGCCTTCGCCGGCACGCCCCCAGGTGCCTCCCCCGGCACGCCCCTACTGGTGGCCTCGCCGGCACACCCTCCAGGTGCTTTCCCCGGCACGCCCCACTGGTGGCTTCCCCGGTACGCCTTGGAGCCGGCCTCCCCGGCACACCCTAGTGCCCCTTCACCGGCACGGTCCTTCAAGGCTTCGCCGACACACCCCACGCACGCCTTCGCCGGCACGCTCACGGGAGACCTTCCCCGGTACACCCCCTCACGGGAATCTTCACCGGCACACACGGCGAGGGGCTTCGCCGGCACGCTCCTGGGTGCCTTGCCCGGTACACCCTATGGCTACCTCTCCCCGGTACGCACTGATTAGTGCCTTCCCCGGCACACTTCTAGCTGCCTTCCCCGGCACGCCCTCAAGGCCGTTTCCCCGGCACACCCCAAAGGGACTTCGCCGGCACGTCCATGCCCTCTTCCCGACGCGCTCCAACGCCTCTTCCCCGGCGCGCCCTCACGACCACTCACCGGCGGCCGTCCGCAACCCCGGGGGGGGGGGGGGGGGGAAGAAGAAGGGGAGACAAAGTGATGAAAGAAGAGGGGGAGGAGGCCTAGGCCCTCACCGTGCCCCGAATGGAGAGGATGACAAAAAGGAGGAAAAGGAAAACAAAGGAGAAGAGGGGAGAACAGAGAAGAGAAGGCAAGGGGGGGGCTTCCACGATGGCGCCCTCACCGGAGCAGCAGCGACGACGACGGCCGCGGCGATGGCCGTGCTCGGAGAAGAAGAAGAAGGACGAAAGGAGGGGGGGCCGTCCGTCTGGTCACCAGAAGAGGAGAGAGAGAGAGAGGAGGCGAGGGGGTTCGAACGGAGTAGCCGTTCGAGACGCCCCCCGCCCCTTTTATAGATTCAAAAAAAAAGAGAAAAGAAAAAAAGAGAGGCAGAAAAATAATAAAAAAAGAGAAGAGGAGATAAAAAAGGGGAGAAAAAGAAAAGAAAAAAAGAGAAAAACAAGAGAAGCAAAAAAAAAGAGAGGGAGAAAATAAAAAAAGGGGGGAAAGAGAAGAAGAGGGATAAAAAAAGAGAAGAAAAGAAATATATACAATAAAAAAGGGGAGGAGAAAGAAAAGGAGGGGAAGAGACGAAAAGAAAAAGGGGAGGGAATAAAAAAATGAAGGAAAAAAGGGGGGAACAAAGGAAAAAAAACAAAACAAAAGGGAAAACAAATGGTATATATATATGTATACGTATATATATATATACTACGTGTTAAATAAATAAATAAATATATATATCTATATCTATATATATATATACGTGCATATACCTACATGCACATCTACCCATATACGTGGGTATGCGGGTCAACAATGCACAATAATGGATGCTTCCCGGAGAATATGCCATCCCCATAACCCGGGTCATGCAGACGTCCTCACACGCAAAGATAACTCTACCCCCGCAACCCTATCCTGGTCATTGCACCACTACCCTACCACCAAAACGAGCCCCGACCCTGGCATATCGCCTCGGGCCTCAGCCACCACCCACTCTATACAATTGCCGTCACAGGCCTTACGCCCGGATCGGCAGAGCCTCTATCCTTGCGTTGGCATTAGCCCCTTGCCAACGAATAAGTCCCTTTCCGGCGCAAGGCCCCGTGCCCCAGCCACCCACTCCGCGCAGTATTGCCATTACGAACCTTACGTCCGAATCGGCACAGATTCTCCCGTTACGCTGACATTCTATTCTTGCCAACGAGTGAACCTTACCTTCCGGCGCAAGGCTTCGTGCCCTAGCCGACACTTGCATATCACTCACTCAAAAAAAAGAAAAGAAAATAAAATGGGGTTAAAAATAGAGATACCCCGCCGGACTTGTCCCTGCACCGGAACAAGGGTAAAAATGGCAACGACCCGGCTATGGCGAAAACCCGAAAGGGCGCTACGGGCAAAATTGGGTACCCCGCCACGTGAAAACCCGAAAGGGCGCGCGGGCAAAAGCAAGAGGGGGCCGGTACCGGTGAAAACCCGAAAGGGCGCTTGTATCGGTAATGTGGCACAAAAAAGAAAGAAAAAGGAAAGAGACCAAGAGATCAACAAAGCATGTCAGTTCCCGGCGTCCTGCCGGCACTGACGAAGAGACCAAGAAACCAAGAGATCAACAAAGCATGTCAGTTCCCGGCATCCTATCGGCACTGACGAAGAGACCAAGAGACCAAGAGATCAACGAACCAGGTCAGTTCCCGGCATCCTGTCGGCACTGGCGAAGAGACTAAGAGACAACAAACCAGGCCAGCTCCCGGCTCCTGTCGGCACTGGCGAAGAGACTAAGAGACAACAAACCACGTCAGCGCCCGGCATCCTGTCGGCACTGGCGAAGAGACCAAGAGACCAACAAATCATGTCAGTTCCCGGCATCCTGTCGGCACTGGCAAAGAGACCAAGAGACCAACAAATCATGTCAGTTCCCGGCATCCTGTCGGCACTGGCGAAGAGACAAAGAGATCAACATATCATGTCAGTTCCCGGCATCCTGCCGGCACTGATGAAGAGACCAACATACTGCTTCAGTTCCCGACGCCACGTCGACGCTGATGAAGAGACCAACATACTGCTTCAGTTCCCGGCATCCTGTCGGCACTGATGAAGAGACCAACATACTGCTTCAGTTCCCGACGCCACGTCGGCACTGATGAAGAGACCAACATGCTGCTTCAGTTCCCGGCACCCCGTCGGCACTGATGAAGAGACAAAGAGAACAACATACTGCTTCAGTTCCCGACGCCTCGTCGGCACTGATGAAGAGACAAAGAGACCAACGAGCTACTTCAGTTCCCGGCACCCTGCCGGCACTAATGAAGAGACCAAGAAACAACATACTGCTTCAGTTCCCGACGCCACGTCGGTACTGATGAAGAGACCAACATGCTGCTTCAGTTCCCGGCACCCCATCGGCACTGATGAAGAGACAAAGAGAACAACATACTGCTTCAGTTCCCGACGCCTCGTCGGCACTGATGAAGAGACAAAGAGACCAACGAGCTACTTCAGTTCCCGGCACCCTGCCGGCACTAATGAAGAGACCAAGAAACAACATATTGCTTCAGTTCCCGACACCTCGTCAGCACTGATGAAGAGACTAAGAGACCGACATACTATTTCAGTTCCCGACGCCACGTCGGTACTAACAAGGAGACCAACAAACAAACCAGGTCGGCTCTCGATGCCTCGTCGGCATCGACAAAGAGAGAAGAGACGAAGACACCCACGGGCACCGCCCGGCTCATCCTTCGCCTGCACTACCCGTGGGTGGGGGGCATTTGTGGACACCGAAAATCACACATCTAAATGTCATGCTCGGCCCAGCATCGACAACGGCGCCGAGTGAAGAAACCCTGGAGAAATCAAGCATAAAAGGGCCCCACGGTCCGTGGGCCTCGAAGAAAATCAAATGGGCCACAACTCATGCTCACAATGGGCTCAAAATCACCCATTTAGCCCTTCAGCGGCACGCCCAGTTGAGGCTTCAACGGCACGCCCTGGTAGAACCCTCCAGCGGCACGCTCCCTTCAGCGGCACACCCTGCCGCGGCCTTCACCGGCACGGCCCCTTTGGACGCTCGCCGGCACACCCCCAGGGGGGGGGGGTTCAACGGCACACCCCCCATGGGGGGGTCTTCACCGGCACACCCCCAGGGGGGGGTTCAACGGCACACCCCCCCATGGGGGGGGTCTTCAACGGCACGCCCCCTGGGGGTCTTCGGCGGCACACCCTGCAGGGTCCCCAGCGGCATGCCCTTTGTTGTGCATCCCTTGGTTTTGATGATGACAATAGGATATGTTTGATTAATCAAGTTCTATATTGTTTCATAACAAATACAAGTGGTTTGATTGTTCCTTCAAAGTATTGGACTCATGACTATTTGATGATGACAAACAATGTTTCTGATCAACTCAATATAAATCTGATAGTTCAATTTATTTCTGATAAGTTAAGTAATTTCAGGTCCACTGAAATCCAAGTGGAATCCACAAATCAGAAGAAGTGTCAAAGGCCGCTTGTCGACCAGGAAAGTGGTTATGGTCGACCAACGAACCCAGCCAGAAACGTCTCAAGTCATCCATCTTCTGCATGTGTCTTGGCTGTCGACCAAAGCCCCACTTCTGGTCGACCACAGAACAGCCAGAACATCAGACAGAACTGACGGCCATCTGTAATTCGCCCCTTGTCGACCAGCGACAAGGCTGTGGTCGACCACGGGGGACGCAAGTGTCAGCCAGAATGGAACCGCCATCAGGACACTGCTTGTTGTCGACCAGGGACAGTGTCATGGTCGACCACGGGCGTTATAGCGTCCAGAACCGAACTGTAACCGAATTCCGTTTTGGTTCCTTAAAACCTGCAGATTGTTGTTGCAGGTTGTTGGGCAGTTCAAATGATGAGATTCCGCACGGGAATCAAGGAGAGAATCGTGCTTAGAAGTGGTCAAACTTATTGTAGTGATCGGATTTAACCTTCTCCCTGCTTTTTAGCAGATTGATGCGCGATCTGAATTTTGAGCGGGAAAAGCTTCAGACTTGGAAAAGAATCTGCATAAAAGTAGAAGGCCACGGATCGCGAAGGAAAGCACACAGAGGGAGCATAGAACCGAAGCTAAGAAACACACCTACATCACAGGACGAAGTAGCTCACCATCAATAAGATATCTGCAGAAGACTGAAGGCATTCTCATTTGCTGCAGAAGAAAGACTGGGCTTCAAGCTGTGCGACCTCCAGCAACAAAGCAGCTGAAGGCATCCGATTGGAAGCTCTACAGGGAGTCTAGTCTTGTTATTTATGTGATTAAGTCCCAGGCTGAATTCTTTACTTTGTTACACAAGTCCATATTCAGTCCTGTTGCATCATCCCACCTTCACATCATTTCTATTCATCCTTACACCAAGTGTCAAGCTGTGAGGCAGCGGATTTAAGCTGTGTGTCAGCTGGTACAAGCTGTGTGTCAGCAGGAACAAGCTGTGTGACAGCGGTGTCTTGTGTTTTGATTGAGATCAGAGGTTCTCATTAGTGAAGCCTTGCTTGAGTTAAGCAAGGGGTGGATGTAAGTCTCGGGAAGAGACTGAACCACCTTAAAAATCCTATCTTGTGGTTTGCTTATGTGTGTGTGTGCTTTTCTATGTGTTTGTTTTCTTCACTGATATCAACATCAATTCTGTAATTCGTTAATCACCTGCAACTCACTTAGCCAATAGATATTAAATCTGAAAAAGGGGGAAAGATCTATTCACCCCCCCTCTAGATCTATTCAGTCCGTACTCAACACCCTTCAGGCCGTTCAGCGGCACGCCCCCTGGGGGGTCTTCAGCGGCACGCCCACTGGGCTGTTCAGCGGTGCACCCCGAAGGGGTCTTCAGCGATACGCCCTGAAGTCCTTCAGCGGCACAGCCTCCAGAGGCTTCAGCGGCAAGCCCTTTTGGCTCCCCAGCGGCACGCCCATTTGAAGCCCTCCAGCGGCACGCCCTCAGAGGCTCCAGCGGCACGCTTGCTCAGCCCGCTAGCGGCACAGCGTGAAGCTTTTCAACGGCAAGACGACGTGCAGCCCACGCCCTACGCTTCCTTGGCACGCAGTGAGCCGTCTGAGGTGGCAACCGTCCATTGGGCCACATGAGCTACCCCCTGACGACCCAGGACGGGGCAGGTCAAATGCCATCATCACAAGGCCACTTCCCGCCTTCAACGGCCGGGCTGGAGGGCTTTGGCTGTTGGAGATATAAAAGACCCTCCGCTTCAATAGAGAAGGGGCGGATACAGAGGGAGAGGCTCAGACGGCAGGGGAGACACACCAAGAAGAGGTAGAGGAAAAGAAGAGAAGGGAGAATAGAAGAAGAAAAGCTCCAGGGAGCCTCCTCGGACGACCACCAGGAAGAGAGCAAGAGTAAGGGAGAGGGAGAGAGCTTAATGTAATGGGGGAGAGGGTGGGGACAGTGGCTAAGGTCTTAGGCTCCAATGCTTTCTTCCCTTTCGTATTCCATTCCCCCTTCCATTCTCCGTCTTGTATTCTTTTCCTTTTTGTCCATGGCTTCATTTGGGTGTTTCCTCTGTAACATGCATGTATGGCTACGACCTTTTGCCTCCCATGAATGAAGAATCACCCTCTTTGGGCTTCTCTTGCAATTTCTGTTGGTTTACCCCGCCTTCGCAATGCATGTAATGTGTTGCCCGTTTGCTCCGATCCTCCGGTTTCTTTCGAGCCGCCACATCAATGCCATGCCTCCCTCGCGAAGCCTGACCTCGTGAGCCTTTCACTCATTTCCAGCAGCCTTTCCTTGGCCTCAAACCCCCCCCCCCCTTTTTTTTCTGGACTAGCCTTACAAGTCTCCCAGCCCATATACTAGCCCTGTAAAACCTCCCAGCTCATGCACTCAGCCCTTTCAATCCTCCAGCGATGCACCTTTCCGACACTTGGCCGGCACACCCAATGGCCTTCAGCGGCACACCCAATCCTGGCCCTCAGCGGCACGCCCAGATTGGCCCTCAGCGGCACGCCCAGTCCTGGTCCTCAGCGGCACACCCAGTTCTGGCCTTCAGCGGCACGCTACCCCTTGACCTTCAGCGGTACGCTACCCTTGTGACCTTCAGCGGCACGCTACCCCTATGGCCTTCAGCGACACACCCTTCATTCCCTCAACAGCCCCCCTTCTTGGCTTCGTCCCCGGGCTCTCTCCTTCGCATTTTCCGAGGTTCTATAAAGGTGTTGCCCCTCCGGGGGGGGCCCACCTCCAGTTGTCGGGTTCCGCCACTCTATGTGGGCGCGTTCCCTTTATCTCCCTTACGCCTCGGGTTAAGGGGAGATGCTGCCGAATTTTTGTGAGAAGATAACAAAATAATTAAAAGAGGCAAAAGGAGGCAACAAACGAGCAGAATAACCAATGAAACCTTCCAATTCATCAAATCACTGCCGGCACCACGACGAAAACTGAGCTGAGCTAACTAACCACCCAGCAGCCCGAGCATCCGACCCGCAAGAAAAGAGATCGAACCGAACAAAGAGAACAAAACACGGGAGGAGTTTTATATAAAACCACACGAAAGTTAAGATAAGAAGAAAAGAAAAGTCTTAAAACAAATAATCGAAAACTGATCAAACCTCCACCATCACGCCCTCATTGGCCTTCAGCGGCACGCTCCCTTGGCCTTCAGCGGTACGCTCCTTTGGCCTTCAGCGGTACGCCCTCATTGGCCTTCAGCGGCACGCTCCCTTGGCCTTCAGCGGTACACCCCTTTCAAGCCTTCAGCGGTACACTCCCCCTGAACCCCCCAGCGGCACACTCCTCCTGGCTCTTTCAGCGGTACACTCCTTCCCTTCGCCGGTACACCCTCAGCCACTGTATAGACTTGGCCAACGTACAGACTTCATGATAACCAGTGTATAGACTTTGGGCAGTGTATAGACTCCACACCCCAACGTACAGACTTTATGCTGGGCAATGTATAGACTTTGAGGAGCCAGCGTATAGACTTGAGCCAGCCAACGTACAGACTTCATGATAACCAGTGTATAGACTTTGGGCAGTGTATAGACTTCACACCCCAACGTACAGACTTTATGCTGGGCAATGTATAGACTTTGAGCAGCCAGCGTATAGACTTGGGCCAGCCAACGTACAGACTTCATGATAACCAGTGTATAGACTTTGGGCAGTGTATAGACTTCACACCCCAACGTACAGACTTTATGCTGGGCAATGTATAGACTTTGAGCAGCCAGCGTATAGACTTGAGCCAGCCAACGTACAGACTTCATGATAACCAGTGTATAGACTTTGGGCAGTGTATAGACTTCACACCCCAACGTACAGACTTTATGCTGGGCAATGTATAGACTTTGAGCAGCCAGCGTATAGACTTGAGCCAGCCAACGTACAGACTTCATGATAACCAGTGTATAGACTTTGGGCAGTGTATAGACTTCACACCCCAACGTACAGACTTTATGCTGGGCAATGTATAGACTTTGAGCAGCCAGCGTATAGACTTGAGCCAGCCAACGTACAGACTTCATGATAACCAGTGTATAGACTTTGGGCAGTGTATAGACTTCACACCCCAACGTACAGACTTTATGCTGGGCAATGTATAGACTTTGAGCAGCCAGCGTATAGACTTGAGCCAGCCAACGTACAGACTTCATGATAACCAGTGTATAGACTTTGGGCAGTGTATAGACTTCACACCCCAACGTATAGACCTATCCAGTGTACAGACTTTGGGCAGTGTATAGACTTCACACCCCAACGTATAGACCTATCCAGTATACAGACTTTGGGTAGTGTATAGACTTCACCCCCCCAACGTACAGACTTTATGCTGGGCAATGTATAGACTTTGAGCAGCCAGCGTACAGACCTTGAGCCGCCAACGCACAGACTTCATGATAACCAGTGTATAGACTTTGGGCAGTGTATAGACTTCACACCCCAACGTACAGACTTTATGCTGGGCAATGTATAGACTTTGAGCAGCCAGCGTATAGACTTGAGCCAGCCAACGTACAGACTTCATGATAACCAGTGTATAGACTTTGGGCAGTGTATAGACTTCACACCCCAACGTACAGACTTTATGCTGGGCAATGTATAGACTTTGAGCAGCCAGCGTATAGACTTGAGCCAGCCAACATACAGACTTCATGATAACCAGTGTATAGACTTTGGGCAGTGTATAGACTTCACACCCCAACGTATAGACCTATCCAGTGTACAGACTTTGGGCAGTGTATAGACTTCACACCCCAACGTATAGACCTATCCAGTATACAGACTTTGGGTAGTGTATAGACTTCACCCCCCCAACGTACAGACTTTATGATGGGCAATGTATAGACTTTGAGCAGCCATCGTACAGACCTTGAGCCGCCAACGCACAGACTTGGTGATGGGTGAATAGGCAATGTATAGACTTAGACTTTATATATCACCCCCCCTCTTACCGACACACCCTCCAGCGGTACGCCCTTTTCAGCCCCCCAGCGGTACGCCCTTCTCAGGCCTCAGCGGTACGCCCCTTTGCCACCCAGCGGTACACCCAATACCTCAGCGGTACACCCCTGTTTTCCCCTCCACCGGCACGCTATATGCATATATATATACAACCTGATAAGGGCATTAACAATAGCAAATAAATTAATAAAAATTACGCTAATTGAAGGACTCCGAATGCGTAATATTAATCACAATAAAAGAGGCGGGAGGGGTAATAAAAAGAAAGGAGATAAATAATAAACAAATGACAATAATAAGAATGATCACGAATAAAAAGAAGAAAAATCACCCCGGACAAAGGCACGAACAAACAGTAAACATCGAATCAGAAATCCCAGAAGATATAACTAAGAAAGCCCCAGATAAAAGACGCTAACATCCACACTGCAACCCTCTCTCTCTCCGGGACCCGGGGCAAAAAGGGAATAACGACGCTGCCCTTTCAGGTCAAGCCTGAGTCTCGGGAATTCCCCCGACATGGCTGGGCTTTGATCTAACCTCGGGCCGACACCCTAATCGGACCGGATTTGTTTTCTCGTTCCGGATACCTTCCGAATCTTCATTAAAAATTGCCGCATGCTCGGCAGACATTTGAAGGGATCTACCTCGGTTTTCCCGTTGTGACTATGCCACGGACCTGTGTCCGAATACGAAAAGGTCTACGAGTGGCCGACATGGCCGATAGTTTATGGCCTTAATACAACCTTCAGTGTGATCTATCCCTATCTCTCTCGCATGATTAGTATCATTCTTTTCGGCCGCGGGGCCCCCTAATTTCGGTAATTAATCAAGGGTGTTCCCTCGTATGGGGGATGTAAATGACGTCGTGACCTTCATGGCGCGACGGGATTCGGTCCCGACACGAACCACACAGTCGTCTGACAAAGTCAGATCGAGCGCACCATGGGCTCTTCAGAGCCCGAATAAATCGTCACCTCGGTGACTGGCACGCCCACGCACTTAATAGACGAACCACCTGCGCCAGCGAATTTTTAGTGCGTCCACAAGACCCCATATGTTTATTTTGGTAGCGGATTTCACCGTTCGACGTGAGTCTCCTCATGTGTCTCAATGGAGATTCCCGGCTACTAGGATTTGTCCTTATTGTGATTCGCTTCACCATTTCGCGCGAGTCTCCTCATTTGTTTCAGTGGGGATTCCCGGCTACTCCGATCCGCGTTTCTCTCTCTCTTCTTTTTTTCCTCTCTCTTTTTTTTTTTACAGTGGGGGTAGGCAGCTTTTTCCTCACGATTACCTTTCACGCGAGTGCAGGAATTCAAGTCTCCGTAGAGTGCTAAGAAGAAATTCGGGCAATCCCTATAGTCGAAGGCTATTGAACACATTAAGTGCTAAGTGTGGGAGCATTGCCTCAGGTTTATTTTGTGAGCTGGGCTTAGCGATTCAGCCATGACTCTTCCCCTTGACGTGTGCACCTACCATAATTGGGTTCCCTTTGAGCGTGCGCCGTGACGCCCGTGCATCCGGAATCGGGGTGATATTATTTAGCAAGGAAGCACGGTCCTAGAAAATTCCAAGGAGGTGTATTATTCTATATTAAGCAACCATGCAAGCAGGGCAATCATGCACTCTCTTCTTTCTTTTCTCTTTCTTTTTTTTGTGTTCGTTTTGTTATTTTCTTTTTGTTTTGTTTTGTTTTGTTTTGTTTTTTTCTTTTTTTCTTTTTTTCCTTTTTTTTCTTTTTGTTTGTTTGTTTTTTTTTGCATAAGAAAATATTACTATTACGTAGAAGTGTAGTGGTAGTAAGGGTATTGGGAAGCAGACCACGAACGGCTGAAAGGACACTGGGGAAGCGGGCCGTGAAGGCCGAAGTTGATATTAGAAGTAGGCCACAATAGCCAAACATCGAGGGGAGCGGGCTGTGAGAGCCAAATTATGGGAAGCATGCTGCAGGAGCCGAAGTTATGGGAAACGAGCTACAGGGGCCGAAGTTACGGGAAGCGAGCTACAGGGGCCGAAGTTACGGGAAGCGGGCCATGAAGGCCGAATTCTGGGAAGCAGGCCATAAAGGCCGAATTCTGGGAAGCAGGCTGCGAGAGCCAAAGATATTAGAAAGCGGGCTGCAGAAGCCGAAATTGGGAAGCGGGCCGTGAAGGCCGAATTCTGGGAAGCAGGCCGCAAGGGGCCGAATTCTGGGAAGCAAGCTGCGAGAGCCAAAGATATTGGGAAGCGAGCTGCAAAAGCCGAAATTGGGAAGCGGGCCGTGAAGGCCGAATTCTGGGAAGCAGGCCGTAAAGGCCGAATTTTGGGAAGCAGGCCGTAAGGTCAAATTTTGGGAAGCAGGCCGTAAAGGCCGAATTCTGGGAAGCAGGCTGCCAGAGCCAAAGATATTGGGAAGCGGGCTGCAAAAGCCGAAATTGGGAAGCGGGCCGTGAAGGCCGAATTCTGGGAAGCAGGCCGTAAAGGCCGAATTCTGGGAAGCAGGCTGCGAGAGCCAAAGATATTGGGAAGCAGGCTGCAGGAGCCGAAATTATGAGAAGCGAGCCGTGAAGGTTAAATTCTGGGAAGCAGGCTGCGAGAGCCAAAGATATTGGGAAGCGGGCTGCAAAAGCCGAAATTGGGAAGCGGGCCGTGAAGGCGGAATTCTGGGAAGCAGGCCGTAAAGGCCGAATTCTGGGAAGCAGGCTGCGAGAGCCAAAGATATTGGGAAGCGGGCTGCAGGAGCCGAAATTATGGGAAGCGAGCCGTGAAGGCCAAATTCTGGGAAGCAGGCCGTGAAGGCCGAATTCTGGGAAGCAGGCTGCAAGAGCCGAAGATATTGGGAAGTAGGCTAAAAAGCCAAGGGACATTGGGAGCAGGCTGACAAGCCGAGAGATGTTAGGAGTAGGTTGTAAAGCCGAAAAGATATCAGAGAGCGCGGTGGGACGGGTGGATTAATCATGACAGTGGGCCTTGGCCGGAATGACTGAGCCAAAGGGCGTCGGGTAGTAGGATACGTGAGCCGAGGAGAAGGGTTTGTGAAGCGGTGGGTTCGAAGACCACGTCTGTCCCATGTCTCTTTTTTTTCTTCTTTTATGTGGGGAGACAGGTGCAAAGACCATGTCTGCCTCGTGACTCTTCTTTCTCTTCTTCTCTTCTTCTATTAGGGAGAGGCGGTGTAAAGATCATGTTCGCCTCATGTCTCTTTTTTCTCTCCTCTTCTTCTTTTGTAGAGAGACAGGTGCAGAGACCATGTTCGCCCCGTGACTGCTCTTTATCTTCTTCTCTTCTTCTTTTATGGAGAGGTAGGTGCAAGGACCATGTTCACCCCATGACTGTTCTTTCTTTTCTTCTCTTCTTCTTTTATGGAGAGGCAGGTGCAAGGACCATGTTCGCCTTGTAACTGTTCTCTCTCTTCTTCTCTTCTTCTTTTGTGGAGAGGTAGGCGCAAAGACCATGTTTGCCTCGTGACTGTTCTTTCTTTTCTTCTTTTGTGGAGAGGCGGGTTCAAGGACCACGTCTGCCTTATGTGTCTCTTCTCCTTTTCTTCTCTTCTTTTGCGTGATGAGGCGGGCTCGAGGACCGCGTCTGCCTCATGTGTCTTCTTTTGGTTCTGCTCTTCTTCTTTTGTGTGAAGAGGTGGGTCAGGAACCATGCCTGCCTCATGTGTCTCTTCTTCCTTTTCTTATCTTCTTTTGTGTGATGAGGCGGGCTCGAAGACCACGTCCGCCTCATGTGTATTCTTTCTTTTCTTCTCTTCTTTTGTGTGATGAGACGGGCTCGAAGGCCATGTCTGCCTCATGCGTGTCTTTTTCTTTATTCTGCTCTTCTTTTCTCATTAATGCTTCCACGCTGGAGTGTATTTCTCTTAACGTGCCCCCAGGTTGGGGTGTAACTTTATTTGGTATGCATCCCCCTGAGGGGTGTGTTTTGCCTCTTTGCCTCTGTGCCCCTAGGCGGGGCGTATTTTTCAAGGCTTCTATGCCCCCAGGTGGGGCGTGCTTCTTCTTCTGATGCCCTCGAGCCGGGGAGTCTCCTCTATGGCTTCTATGCCCCCAGGCGGGGTGTATGTTGCTTTATATGCCCCCAGGGCGGGGTGTAATTCTTGCTTCTTATGCCCCCGAGGCGGGGTGAACTCTTCTTCTTTGCTTATGTGCTCCCATATCGGGGTGTATTCCTTTCTTCATATGCTCCCCCTAAGCCGGAGAATGTTGTTTGTTTTGCTTCAGATGCCCCTAAATCGGGGTATAGTTTTGTCTCATATGCCCCTGGAGCGGGGGTGTATTTCTCTTCATGTGCCCCTGGGAATGGGGTGTACTCTTCACGGCTTCTATGCCCCCAGGCAGGGTATGTTTCTTCTTCATGTGCCCCTGGTACGGGGCGTAGCTCTCTTCAAATGCCCCCGGGACGGGGGTGTATCTTTTGCTTCTTATGCCCCCTTGAGGCCGGGGTGTATCTTTTGCTTCTTACGCCCCCCTGAGGCGGGGGTGTATCTCTTTACGGCTTCTGTGCCCCCGAAGCAGGGTATGTTGTTTCTTCAAATGCCGCTTGGGCGGAGTATATCTTTCTTCTTATGCTCCCAGCTCGGGATGTATGTCTCTTTGTTTCTGTGCCCGGGTCGGGGTAGATGCTTCTGCTTCTTATGCGCCAAGGGCGGAGTGTATTTTTGTGCCCCCAGGCTGGGGTAGGTGCTTCTGCTTCTTATGCGCTAAGGGCGGAGTGTGTCTCTTTCTGTGCCCATAGGCTGGGGTACATTCTTCATGTTTCTCATACCCTTTTCGCAGGGCATATTCTCTTGCTTCTCATGTCCCTGGATCGGGGCGTATGTTTCTTCTTCTGACGCCCCTAGGTCTGGGTATATTCTTTCTTCATGTGCTCCCAGGTCGAGATGTATGCCTCTTCGCTTCGGTGCCCCCGGGTGGAGGTGTACTCTGTCTCTTTGCTTCTGCGTCCCCCAGGCGGGGTATCCCCCCTTTTTTTATATGCCCCCGGCACGGGGTGTATTCCGCTTCTAGTGCCCCCAAAGTGGAGTGTATTGCTGCTTTCGATGCGGGGTGTGGTTCTTGCTTTTTATGCACCCGAGGCGGGGTGAATTCTTCTTCTTTATTTACGTGCCCCCATATCGGGGTGTATTCCTCTCTTCATATGCTTCCCTAAGCCGGGGGATGTTGTTTGTTCTGCTTCAGATGTCCCCCCCGGGGGGGTGCATGTTGCTTCATGGACTCCGAGCCTGGGGTATGCTCCTTCAAAGGTCCCTAAGCTGGGGTGGATTCTCTTTTCTTCTCATGCTCCCAAGGAGGGATGTAGCTTCTTCAGTACCCCTAAACCGGAGCGTATTCTTTATGTCTTCTATGTCCCCTGGCGGGGTATGCTTCTTCTTCAAATACCCCTAGGCGGGGTGGACTTCTCTTCATATGCCCCTTAGTCGGGGCGTGTTCTTCATAGCTTCTAGGCCCTCGAGGCAAGGTATGCTTCTTCTTCAAATACCCTCGAGACGGGGGTGTGTTTCTTAGCTTCATATGCCCCGGACGTGGGGTATATCTTTTGTTTCTTATGCTCCCGAGCCGGGATGTAGCTTCTTGGCCTCATATGCTGCCGAGGCGAGGGGTATGTTGCTTTACGTGCCCCCGGGGGAATGCATTTTGCCTCCGTTGCCCCGTGGCGGGGGATATCTCTTGGCTTCTTACGCCCCCCAAGGTGGGGTGTGTTTTCTTCTTGTGCCCCCGGGGTGGGGTATATCTTTCGCTTCTTATGCCCCCCCTTGAGGCGGGGTGAAGTCTTTGCTTCAAATGCCCCTAAATCGGGGTATAGTTTTGTCTCATATGCCCCTGGAGCAGGGGTGTATTTCTCTTCATGTGCCCCTGGGAATGGGGTGCATCTTTGTTGCTTGTTGTGCCCCCAGAGGGAGGTGCCTTTCTCTTCATGTGCGCCGGGCACCGGGTGTATCTTTGATTTTTTTTTTATATGCCCCCGAGGGGGGGGGGGATTCTTCTTCTTCTGCCCCGACATGCTGGGGAATGTCTGCTTCTTGTGCCCCCAAAGTGGGGTGGATTCTCGACGGCTGCTGTACCCCTGTTGGTGGGGTGTATGCTTCTTCTTCAGATTCCCCTAAGGCGGGGTGTATTCTTTGTTGCTTCATGTACCCCCGAGTCGGGGTGGATTCTTTTCATGTGCCCCCATGGCGGGGTGTACTCTCTTTATGTGTCCCCAGGAGTGGGGTGTGGTTTGCTTCCTGTGCACCCAAGCATGGTGTATCGCTGCTTGCAATGTACCCCGAGGCGGGGTATCCTTCTTCTTCAAATACCCCTTAGCCGGGGCGTATTCTTTATGGCTTCTATGCCCCCATAGCGGGGTGTGTTTCTTCTTCAAATGCCCTTAAGATGGGGTGTACTCTTTTCTTCTTATACTCCCAAGGCAGGATGTAGCTTCTTCAAATGCCCCTGAGCTGAGGCGTGTTCTTTACGGCTTCTATGCCCCCAGGCGGGGCATATTTCTTCTTCAAATACCCCTAGGCCGGGGTGTATTCTTGCTGCTTCTCATGCTCCCGAGGCGGGATATGACTTCTTCAAATGCCCTTAAGCCGGGGTGTAGCTTTTGCTTTGTGTGCCCCTCAGTCGGGGCGGATTCTCTTCATGTGCCCCTGGGAATGGGGTGTATTTCTTTTTTTTGCCTCCTATGCCCCCGTAGTAGGGTATATATCTTCTTCTCATCCCCCATGGCAGGGTATATGCATGCTCTCTTCGGGAGTGGTGGTCGTGCTTGGCCTCATTGCTATAAAGCATTCCCCACAGCGGGCAACCATTCACCAAGCTACAATTGTGGCTCCCTGGGTCTTTTAACAACCACTCAGGGGCCGTTTTGTGCTGGATGGAGGCCGCAGAAAGGAGGAACGAGCGGGGTCATTGCACCGCGGACTCGGGACCTCCTAGAGTCGGGCGGGATGCCGGGTTTCTTCTTGCTCTTTCAATCGGCGATGCTGGCCAACTTTTCTTCCTTTCTTCTTTATTTCTCCCCTTTTTTGTATGATTGACCAGGGTGGAGGTGCAGGAGAGCGCTCACCCCCTCAGGTAGGGGATGAGTGGTTCGCTCCACCGCACCAACCCCACAGTGATAATCTTTGTTCAGCACGGGTCTCGACGGACGTGACCGTACAACCCTCTCTTGCCAATTCTTTCTCTTCTTTTTTTGCTTCTTTCTTTTCTCTTTTTTTTTCTTCTTTTCTTCTCTTCTTCTTCTTCTTTTCTTCTTTTCTTCTTTTCTTCTCTTTCTTCTTGAGGGAAAAAGGGGGCTTGATTTCCCCTCCCTTCTCTTCTCTTTCTCTTCTCCCTTTTTTTATAACAGCCCCCATGATTCCTGGAAGCTGCATATGCTTCGAAGCAGCGTCCTCGAGGCCGCGAAGGTAGTTGCATCGAGTCTGGATTTTCTCCCCATAGGGCTGGCGAAGATAGCACCTGCAATTCATCAAAGCAGGCAAACATCGTTTATTAGGGGGCCATGAGGCCCTGAATCCCGGCGAAGAGATGAAGGGTAGTTTTCGTCCCACTAGGCGTGCCAGAATAGTGGACGCACTTTTCGTTCGTTTATTAAGCTCGTCTATTCGGGAATGGTTGATTCATCTATTAAGTGCGTGGGTGTGCCAGTCACGAAGTGACAATTTATTCGGGCTCCGAAGAGCCCACGGTGCGCTCGATCTGACTCGGTCAGACGATTGTGTGGTTCGTGTCGGGACCAAAACCCGCCGCGCCATAAAGGTCACGGCGTCATTTACATCCCCCATACGAGGGAACACCCTTGATTAATCGCCGGGATTCAGGGCCTCATGGCCAAGAAATCAATTGCATGGAAGGTCTATTACGAGGTATTGAAATCCTCGCGCGAGGGCGAGAAGAAAACCCTTCGCGGTCGTGTCAGTCGTGTACTGACCATTTAATGTTCGGACGAATGTCCGGCTCGAGAAGATCGCGGTTATCGCGGGAAAACCGGAACGCATGTATGCCGAGGTACGGCAAATCTATTGTTCGAAGAGCGGAGAACGTTCGGCTAAACCTCGGTCAGAGCGGTCAGAAACTAGTAAATCTGTTGGCCCGGTGCAAGAGCAAGCTGCGACCATACTGCGGTGGGCCCCCCGCGGTCGAAACAAGACTTACATGAGCGTCATTAATATTTCCGGTGCCAAGGGGCAACGAGGGAATATCCCTTGAATCGGCTGAAAAGCCCTGTGTCTAGGGAAGCGGACGTTCGAAACGTGTCGGTCATTCGGGAGACCGTTTAATATTCGGATGGGAGTCCGGCTTGAGAATATTGTAATCGTCGCAGGAGGACCTGGGACATGTGCATGCCGGGATACGGCAAGTTTATGATTCTGAGACACCGAAAACATTCGGCCAAATCTCGGTTAGTGTAGCAGGAAACCGGTGAATCTATTGGCCCGGTGCGAGATCGAGTCAAGACCATACCGGGGGCGCCTCCCGTGGTCCGAACGAGGCTTGCGCGGGCATCATTAATATTTCCGGTGCCAGAGGGCAACGGGGGAGAGTCCCAGGACTAGACTCCAAAACCGAAAACGTGTTCGAAGGGAGCGGGCTGTAGACCGAGGATATGAGCCGAACGGCGACCACAATTGGGACGGACCCGAGGTCTGAGTGTGGCCCACGGAGGTCTTATTGATATTCCCATGAAAGGGGTCCAGGGGTGGCGGAGGAACGTCTCGTTCTATTCCGATTTCATCGGTCACTCACGGACCTTTTCATGTTCGGGCAAGGGCCCATGTTGAAAGTACGACGTGGGTGGAAACGACCCCGTACAAACGTATGCCGAGTTTACGGCAGTTTCAATGAAAGAACGGGAACGAATCCCATTAGAATGAATCCGATTTAATGGGCTATTGGCCCGGAGCAATGCCGGCTCACGACCATGTCGGGGAGGGAGCCGTTGGCCATATTGGTTGCTCACGGGTCTTTTCATGTTCAGACACAGGTCCGTAATCGAAACGCGGCAAAAACCGAGGTGAACCCGTTCAAATGTCTGCCGAGCGTGCGACAATTTTAGTAGTGGCTCGGAAGGGATCCGGCCTGAGAAACGAGTCCGGCTTAATCGGAATGTCAGCCGAGGCGAGGTCGGGCCACGGCCATTTCGGGATAATTCCCAAGACTCAGGCCCAACCTGGAAGGGCGACATTGTTGTTCCTTCAGCACCGGGTCACGAGAGAGACGGGGCTGCAAAGTGGATTTTACCATTTTTTTTGGGTTTTAAATTATATATGTATATAATTTATTGCTTATTTCCCTCTCATGTATTTATTCTAGACGATTTATCCGTTTTGTTTATTATTATTACTATTATATTTTCTCTCCTTTTTTGTATATTATTATTTTACATTTTTTGTTTATTTCATATATATATTCAGATTTATTTATTCATCATAGTTTTTATTAATTTTATTATTACTATTATTATTATTATACATATTCTTCTGGAGAGAGAGAGTGGGCCGCTGAAGGTGGAAGGGTGCACCGCTGAGGGGGCTGAGGGAGTGCGCCGCTGAAGGTTCGCGGGAGGTATACCGGGGAAGGGCTTGGCCAAGGGTGCCGGCGAAGGGGCAGGTGTGGTGGCTATGGGAGGCGTACCGATGAAGGAGCCTTAGGTGTGGTGGCTATGGGCCTGGCCGAGCGTGCCGGCGAAGGGTTGAATAGGGGAGAGCGTGCCGGTGAAGGGGTCACGGGAGCGTGCTGTCAAAGGAGCTTGAGGGCGTACCGCCGAAGGGTTGGAGCAGACGTGCCGCTGAGCGCAGGGGGAGCGTGTCGGCGAAAGGCCAAACGAGGCGTGCTGGGGGAAGCTGGGATGGGGCGTGCCGCGAAGGGCGTTGTAGGGTGTACTGGCGAAGGGCGTGTGTCTGCACATTGGCCGGTCGCTGCGACATAAAGTCCGTACATTCATCAGCCCAAAGTCTATACGTTGTCTATTCAACCAGCACACAAAGTCTATACATTCTTCAGCTCAAAGTCTGTACATCGGCTGCATTCATCAGCTCAAAGTCTATACATTGGCTACATTCATCAGCTCAAAGTCTATACATTGGCTAGCCCAAAGTCTGTACGTTGGCCAGCTGATCTATACATTACAGTTCAAAGTCTATACATTGGAGCTCAAAGTCCGTACATTGGCCAGCCCAAAGTCTGTACGTTGGCCAGCTCAAAGTCTATACATTGCAGTTCAAAGTCTATACATTAGAGCTCAAAGTCCATACATTGCAGTTCAAAGTCTATACATTGGAGCTCAAAGTCCACACATTGGAGCTCAAAGTCCGTACATTGGCCAGCCCAAAGTCTGTACGTAGGCCAGCTCAAAGTCTATACATTGCAGTTCAAAGTCTATACATTGGCAGCTCAAAGTCCATACATTGGCCAGCCCAAAGTCTATACGTTGGCCAGCTCAAAGTCTATACATTGCAGTTCAAAGTCTATACATTGCAGCTCAAAGTCCATACATTGCAGTTCAAAGTCTATACATTGGAGCTCAAAGTCCACACATTGGAGCTCAAAGTCCGTACATTGGCCAGCCCAAAGTCTGTACGTTGGCCAGCTAAAAGTCTATACATTGCAGTTCAAAGTCTATACATTGGAGCTCAAAGTCCATACATTGGCCAGCCCAAAGTCTGTACGTTGGCCAGCTCAAAGTCTATACATTGCAGTTCAAAGTCTATACATTGGAGCTCAAAGTCCGTACATTGGCCAGCCCAAAGTCTGTACGTTGGCCAGCTCAAAGTCTATACATTGCAGTTCAAAGTCTATACGTTGCAGCTCAAAGTCTATACATTGCTCGTGCAGCCGACACCCGAAGTCTATACATTCTTCAGCTTATTCAGCTCAAAGTCTATACGTTGTCCCTTGGCTGCGGCTCGAAGTCTGTACATTGCTCATTGCTGTGTTTGTACGTCAATCTGCCAAGTCTATACATTGAGTTTGAGACGGTGCATGAGGGTGTACCGGCAAAGGGGGGGGAGAGACAATGGAAAGGGGTGTACCGCTGGGGAATGGAGTGTGCCGGGGAAGGTGGAAACCAGTGTGCCGGCGAAGGGTGTTTGAAGTGTGGAGGCAGGGTATGATGGTGAAGGGCCAGATAAGTGTACCGTTGAAGGTTATTGGAGTGTGCCGCTGGCGGCACGACAGAGCGTGTCGGTGAAGGTTGGAATCTTCTATTATTTATTTTTAAGGCTTTTCTTTTCTTCATTTATTGATTTTTATATAGTCTTATATAAACTTCTCCTTTCCTTGGTTCTGTTCAGCCTTTTTGCTCACAAGTCAGACGTCTGATATGTTATGTCGTTATTCGGTTCAGTTCTTTTCACTCTACCGGTAGTGGCTCGATTAGTCGGAAAGTTTTATCGTTGATCGTTCTGTTCGTTTGTTGCTTCCTTTTGCCTTTTTAACATGTTGTTATTTTCTGACAAAAATTCGGCAGCATCTCCCCTTGACCCGAGCGTAAGGGAGATAAAGGCCACACGGAGTGGCGGAACCCGACAACTGGAGGTGGGCGCCCGGAGGCGGCAACACCTTTATAGAACCTCGGAAAACACGAAGAAAACGATGAACGGGAGGCTTCTAATACTGGACAGGTGGACGGGGGATTGGCCAAGGCGTACCGACCAAGGACGAGCATAGGGTGTGCTAGGCTAGGAAGGCTAAGGGTGTACCGCTGAGGCACAAAAGGGGGAGGTGTACCGCTGAGGGCTATTATGGGGTGTACCGGCCAAGGTACCGGAAGGGTGTGCCGCTGGAGGAAAGTGCAGGTGCACCGGATAGGGCTCCAAAAGGGGTTGGCCTGTTAAAGGGGCAGGGTGTTAGGCCGATCAAACCCACAGGGACTTCTGGCAAGGGGGAAAAAGGTTCAACGGGGCAGACACAGGTGAAGGCACTGGGCTTTACGGGAGGAGGTTCGTGACCTCAAACCATCCAAGATGGTGCCGCATCCGGAGTAAATCGTCGGCATGAGGGATGAACGCAAACACCGGGAAGCGAAGGGAAAGACGACCAAACACACTGTGGTCCAAAACAACGAGACAAACAGAAAACCCACTGAGGGGGGGAAGATCTTTATTAATGGGGAGACAAAGGGCCGTAGCCACCCGTGTACATCACAAAGCATGCCCGAGCTAAGGGTATGGGCAAGAAAGAAAACTAAAGAACGAAAGAACGGAGAGGCGGGAAAACAAAGAACAAAGAGAGGAGGAGGTGTTGGGGATCGAAGCAGGGACGATCGTCCACTGCTCTTTCCCCCACCTTCCCCTACTACATCAAGCCCTCTCTCTCTCTTACTCTCTTCTCGTTGCCTGGTGGCTGTCGGTAGACTCCACGCCGGAGCCTCTCCCTTTTCTTCTCTCTTCTTCTTCTTCTCGTATGCAACTCCGTCTATTCGTCTCTGCCCGTGGGTCTCTTCTTCGTGTCTCCCTCCTTTTTCTTCGCCGGAATGGGAGTGGTTTTATACTCCCAGCCGCGGGAGCCTTCGAGCACGGCAGTCGGAGGCGGGAAGCAGCTTCATCATGATGACGTTTGACCTTTCCCGTCCTGGCTGTCAGGGGAGTAGCCTGCGTGGCCCAACCGTTGGTTGACACCTCGGACAGCTCACTGCGCGCCAAGGATATGTAGGGCATGGGCTTCACGTCGTTTGGCCGTTGAAAAACCTTCACGCTGTACCGCTAGCGGGCTGAAGAAGCGTGTCGCTGTAAGACACTATAAGCGTGCCGCTGAAGAGGGCAAAAGGCGTGCCGCTGAAGGCCCAGAGAAGCGTGCCGTTAAAGGGCACAAAGAGCGTGCCGTGGGGGGCCCTTCATAGTGTGCCGTTGGGGGCATAAAAAGTGTGCCGTGGAAGGCTCGAAATAGTGTGCCGTGGAAGGCTTGAAATAGTGTGCCGTGGAAGGCTCGAAATAGTGTGCCGTTGAAGGCCCGAAATAGTGTGCCGTTGAAGGCACATGGGGCGTGCCGTTGAAGGCTTGCAGGGCGTGCCGTTGAAGGCCATTGGGGCGTGCCGCTGAAGGGCGTTGGGGGTGTGCCGCTGAAGGCCAAGGGCGTGCCGCTGAGAGGGGCCAGTGGCGTGCCGCTGAAGGGCCTTGGGCGTGCCGTTGAATGGCTAAATGGGCAGTTTTAAGCCCGTTGTGAGCACGAGTTGTGGTCCGTTTGATTTTCTTCAAGGCCCATGGATTGTGGGGCTCTTGGTGGTTGATTTCTCTTCACTGTCGTGACTCTGGAGACGGCTTCACGACAGTGTGCATATTTGGGGAGTCTGGGTGACTAGTCTCTCCGAGGTTTCTTCACTCGGTGCCGTTGTTGATGCTGGGCCGAGCAGGATATCTGTGCGTGCAATTTTTGGTGTCCACAGAGAGTTATTACACATGGTCCATTCTAACTTCTAGAAGATGAAAGTGCTTGGACCAGGGAACAGATTCGACTGTCAATAGTCAACTGGATTGCAATGAATATCATGCAGTGCGCAATTCATCCAGAAGAGTACTCAAGGATCTCTGCCAGTAAATCTGCCAAGCAAATGTGGGACAAGCTGGAACTGATTTATGAGGGAATGTCCAAAGTGAGAGATACTAAGGTAAACATGCTTACCTCGGACTATTATTTATTTAGAATGTATCATAATAATAATGTGTCTGAAATGTATGCGAGATTTTCACAACTTACTAACAGTCTTAAGGCCCTAGGAAAACAATTTCCTGACAGTGAGCTCGTAAGGAAACTTCTTAGGTCCCTAACCCCTGTGTGGCACACTAAAGCCACAGTGATAGAAGAATCCAGGGATATGTCCACCATGACTATGAGTGAGTTAATGGGCTCATTGATGGCGTACGAGATCAACCTTAAGAAGAATGTTGAAGACAACCAGAAGAACAAGACCATAGCCCTTAAGGTGTCTTGGAGCAGTGATGAAAGTGATAGGGTAGGTGAAACAAGTGATCTAGAGGGGGAGTGAATAGATAAACCCCAAATTGTACTCTAAAGCAGCAAATAAATTACAGAATGAAATCTCATGTGAAGTGAGCTACTAATTCAGTCTAAGAAGACCAACTAGAGTATCTGTAATAGAGAAATGATCAACCACATAGAATGCATGATAGAATTTGGATCAGCAACCGAGCTAATAGATTTGACAACTCAGTCTGGTACAAGGTAGAGGTTCGATTCAATAAACTCCTCACGCAAGAGGCAGCATTCCGGATAGGCTTAGCCTATCTTTCTAGCTACTTCTTTGATATACCTCTGAGTTATCGCACAAGGTGAAGATGGGTAATCACACAATAAGAGAAAGCAAACAATCACACATGAGGCAAAGTGATTTTTAAGGTGGTTCGATCTCAACCTTGAGATCTACGTCCACCCCTCACTCAATCGAGTGAGGCTTTTGCTAAAACATAGCTTTAGAATTCCGCTGATTCCACAGCTTACAACCACTGAGCTTTACAACTTGATGTCCGAGGTGGAGTTCCTCGCCGCTGCCTCACAGCTTGTTTTGCTGACACACAACTTTCATAAGTTTAAGATGAAACAAAGAAAAAATAGCAAAAACAATGACATAAACGAAAGAACAATATAGCTCAAAAGAGCAATCGACTTTGGATTTAATCCAAAAGTCAAATCACAAAGAGATCCTAAAAGAACTCTCAGCTTCACTCCAATGCTTCTGACACGATCCTCTCTCAAGCTTCTTCCATTTCCGATACTATGTTTTCTTTCTTCTTCTTCTTCTCAGCTCTTTCTCATCTTCAACTCTCTTCGCTCGAACTCTGCTCTTCTCTCACTTTTTTTTCTTCTACTTCTACTCTTTTTTTATCTCATACTCTCGATCCCCTTTTATCCTGCAAGCATGAATCTTGTGGTCCCCACAAGATTCCATTCGGGCGTGTGGAGGGAGCACTCCCGCCAAGAAAAGTTCTGGAGTGTGCTACTCAAAAGTCCACGTGTCAGATAGGAAGGTGAGCACTTCCCATGTGGCAGATAATTCTGTTAGGCTGTCTGCCTTGGATCACGTGCCATACACATTCACTTTCGACTCACGTGACGAAACTAGGTCTTCAGTTGATCAGTTTCAATCAATAGTAGAATATGTTTTGAATTTGAGTTTTCTTCTTTTGATTGAAATCGAGTTGGCCTATATATTTCTGAGTTTTGTAGTCACGGTGTTTGACCAAATTTCATACCCATGTTGGATGCTTTCACTTTGAAGTTCTTGTCAAAATAGATATGAAAATTCATTATCATCCTCATTATTATGTAGCTTATGAGATATCATGATATGTGCTAAGGAAATGAAGATGTAAGCATTTTCATAAGGATCAAACAAACACATCACATTCCCGCCATTGCAATTTCGATCTCTTCGGTGTTTCCCCCTCCCTGCCGGCCATGGCCGGTGTGGCGGGGGGTCCTCCGACGCCGACGGGGGCTCCTCAGGTACAATCGGAGATTATATCCATCTCCACTCTTCCACGCAAATCATTTGCGCAAGCTCTCATGGAGTCCGAGAAGAGACCGAGTATATCAATCCCGATCAAGGAACCGGCGTTCACAGATCGGGGTGAACCAGTCGTCTTCTTCTCTAAGGCTAAAATTCATGCTTCAATGCAACTCCTGCCGTTCGCAATTGTGGCAAAATGCTCTTACGGTAGGCCTTCCTTTCCTGAGATTAAGAGATGTATGGTACAGCGGCTGGCAATTTCTTCGGGTTTCATTATCAGCAAATTGAGCCCCAGGCATCTTCTACTTCGATTTGATTGTGAGGTAGATTTTTTGAAGCTTCTTTTATAGAAAAATTTGTACATAAAAGGTTTCTTGTTTAGATTTTTCCGTTGGACCTCTGACTTTAATTTTGATGCTGATCCTCCGATGGTGCCAGTGTGGATAGGATTCC
The DNA here is from genome assembly GCA_022559845.1 of Amorphophallus konjac. Taxonomy (NCBI): domain Eukaryota; kingdom Viridiplantae; phylum Streptophyta; class Magnoliopsida; order Alismatales; family Araceae; genus Amorphophallus; species Amorphophallus konjac. The sequence continues at coordinate 363,013,240 of CM040126.1, forward strand.
CTGGTCTACCGGCAAATTTGTATCATAAAGATTGCCTTCATTCTATTGCTGGAAATTTTGGTCTTGTTTTGAGAATTCATGAGCGGACTTTAGCATTATCAGACACGTCTGAAGCTCTAGTTTGTATTGAGTTGGATCTTTCAACTCCGAGGAAGGAGCGTCTGTGGATTGATATGGATGGTGTGGGTTATTGGCAAGAGGTCAGTTATCATCGAGTTCCTACCTTATGCTCTTTCTGCCATAAGCTAGGCCATTCAGCTGATGATTGCAAAAAAAAGACAGGTAAAAATGGCCGAACTCAAGTAATTCTCGATCAAGAGCCAAAAATTCCTAGGCAGATTTTCAGACCTCGGCAAAATGGTCCTCGAGATGTTCGAGATAATGTGACTCTGGAAAACAAATTTGAGGTACTTCTTCAGGCAGTGGAAATGCAAGAGCTAGATCCCAACTTAGTCCTTCCTTAGCAGAATGCATCTAATCAGGAGCTTCCTTCCTCCAGTAACACTAATTTTGGTGAAAAGATAGGGAACTGTAATGAGGGCAAGCAGAATACTAATAATTGTCATCAGCTCTCAGGTGAAGATAATACAGGACCTTCTAATGCTAATGATCTAGACTATTCTCAGGAAATTGTGAATCACCAATTATCAGTAGTTCATGAAGATATGGCCAGTGCATCTGTTGAGGAGTTTGCTATGTCAGTGATTAATTCTAATATAGAAGCTGGTAATCTGATTATGGGGGGAGATAACAATGACAAGTTACCTTCGCAGATTTCTTTGTTAGATAAAGTTGCTACTAAATTGAATAGTATCCCAGAGGAGCCCCTTTCAATTCTAACAAACATGTCAAGGACAGGAAAGTAGTCGGACAATACTACTAAGCATAGTTCTGAAGAGTTTCTTATCTTTAATTCCAATGAAGTTTCTGCCTTAGCTACTTCTGAAAATTCCAGGATGGTCATTCAATGCTACAAGAACTCAGTAAACCTCCCTCAAGTCAAAGAACCTAATGAAGTATCAGCTATACCTGGAGAGCTATTCAGCGATGCTCGTCTCACAAGAGCTAAAGCTAAGATACTGACCGCTAATATTTCTTCATACGTCCATGATTAACTCAGCTCTTATATGGAATGCTAGGGGTATGGGGAATCAGGCAACTGTCAGAAGTCTGGGACAGTTAATAAAAGCTCATAAGATTAGTTTGGCAGCCATATCAGAACCTCGCATTGATTTTGATCGTGCAACTAAGGTAGCTCACAAAATTAATCTTGACTCTGTTCTTGGGAACAATGGAGCTTCTTCTAAGATCTGGTTGTTTTACAATTCTGACATTTGTCTTGAGGTCATTGAGCAACATCCTCAGTACATAACTGTTGCAATGAAGGAAGAAAATTCTATAGGCATGTATTTCACTGCTATATATGCATCATGCAGTGCCAATACTCACAGAGATATGTTTGATGCACTCATGGCATTCAGTACAGCAGTGTCTGTCCCTTGGATCATCGGTGGAGACTTCAACTGTATTATCTCCCCTGAAGAAAAGATTGGAGGTTTGATGTCTTCTGCAACTGCAATGCAAGATTTCCAAAGTTTCATTACTGCTACATGCCTAATTGATGCTAGATTTTCTGGTTCGTCCTATACTTAGACTAATAACCAAATAGGGGCTTCTCACATTAGGGCGAGGCTAGACAGGGTTCTATATAATTCAGACTGGCTTAACTCTTCTTTTAATTTGTCAGTTTAACACCTTTCTAGAGGGGCCTCTGACCATGCTCCATTACTTCTCAAAATGTGTCCTAGACAAATTTTTCCTGGGAGATTCACTTATCAACAAATGTGGCACACACATCTAGAGTTTTTGGACTTTGTTAAATATCAATGGAACAAGCATGACAATTCATGTCATCCTTTTTTCTCACTGCAAAATAAGCTTAAGCACTTAAAGGCTGCTTTGAAAACTTGGAACAAAGAGGTCTTTGGAGATATTCAGATTGCTAAGGAGGCTGCTGAGACTCATTTACAAAGAAGTCAAGAAACCTTTGATGAAAATCCTACATTGGATAATAGGATAAAATTAAATAAAGCTAATGCTGAGATGAGGCTGGTTCTGCACAGAGAAGAGACTTTCTGGTTTCAAAAATCTAGAATACAGTGGCTCAGCTGTGGTGATCGCAACACTCAATTTTTTCATCATTATACCAAAGTCAGAAGGCAAAGAAACTTCATTCATAAACTGAAGATTAATGACATTTGGGAGGAAGATCAAACTATCCTACTAAGTGGAGCTATGAATTTTTTCAAGGCCCTTTTGTCTACTGAAAATCACACTATAAATGAACAGCTCATTTCAGTCATTCCTTCTATGGTCCCAGAAGATCAGAATACATATCTTTGCTCTATTCCAACGGCAGAGGAAATTAAAAATATAGTTTTCTCCTTATCTGGTAACAGTTCTCCTGGCCCTGATGGATATACTGGTAACTTCTATACATTCTGCTGGGAAATTATAGACAAAGATGTCATATCTGCTGTACAGAGTTTTTTCAACGGCTGGGGGCTTCCAAAGGGAACTACTTCAACTACATTGTGCCTGGTCCCTAAGGTTAAAAGTCCCAGCACCTTTGCGGATTTTAGACCGATTAGCTTATGCAACTTTTCATGCAAGGTGGTTTCCAAAGTCATAAGTGATAGATTGAGGCGCATACTTCCTTTGATAATATCTGATCATCAAAGTGGCTTTGTGAGTGGAAGAAGCATAACTGATAACTTTTTACTGGCCAGAGAACTTTTCATGGATATTGATAGACCGGTTAGAGGTCACAATATGCTCATCAAATTAGATATGGCCAAAGCATATGACCGCATTGAATGGGATTTTATTCTCCTTGTTTTGAAAAAATTTGGATTCTCTAACAGGTTTAATTTTTTCATTGCTCAGCTCTTGATGAATTGTTGGTTCACAATTTCCTTCAATGGCCAAACTCATGGTTATTTTAAATCATCCCGGGGGGTGAGACAAGGAGATCCTCTAGCACCAGCTCTTTTCATTCTGGCTGAGGAGGTTTTAAGTAGGGGTATTAATCTACTTTTTAAGTCTGGCCAATGTCAGTATTGCCACTTATCTCGCAATGCCATGCCCATTTCACATATTCTTTTTGCGGATGATTCTATTATATTATTGAATGGTGGAATAACCTCAATAAAGGCCTTGCTGAGTTTTCTGAGAAAATATGAAGAATCTTCTGGTCAGCAGATTAACTCTCGCAAGAGTTCATTCATTGTTTCTAAACATATGCACAGTCAAGCAGTTGAAAGAATTAGTCAGTTTACAGGATTTCAGCATAAAACTGGTAGCATAGTCTACCTAGGGATTCCTTTATTCAAAGGGAGGATTAAAGTCACTCAATTCAAATATCTGCTTGACAAAATTAATGCTAAGCTTGTAGGTTGGCAGAGTAAATTTTTATCACAAGCTGGTAGAATCATTCTTATTAAATCAGTGCTTTCTGCTGTTCCCATATATACTGCCAGCTCTGCCAATATACCATATACAATAATTAAGCAAGTGGAAAGCATATGTGCGAATTTTTTATCGCAAGGTCTTGAGTCTGCTCACAGGAAACATTGGGTATCATGGACAAAGATATGTCGTCCTCAATCTGAAGGAGGTTTAGGCATTCGCAGTCTTAGGGACATTTAACTGTGCTCACAGGTTAAACAATTATGGTCTTCTCTGCATAACAATTCATTATGGGCTCGCTTTGTCAGAATGAAATACATCCAAGGACAACATGCCTCTGATTGCAAGGTTCCTTTCCCAGCAGGTATTAAAGCCAGAGATTTTGAAAAAGCTCGCTCTATCCTTTTGGCTGGTATGCTTAAAATTGTTTTCAATGGTGCTACCACAAACTTTATCAAAGATATTTGGTACAAGGGAATAACTCTGCTTGAGTATATACCTCAGCAGGTAATCTCACAGTTTGAGAATTGCTCTGTGCAAGAAATCTTGGCTAATCAGCAACATCCTATTTGGCATATGATTGAAGACACTAACCTCAAAACTGAAATGCACAGTTATGCTACTCAAGAAGGAGATGATATCTCTATTTGGTCATTTTCCACTTCGGGCAGATTTGACTTTAAGTCTACATATAACTTCATCAAAGATCAACACTCAGGTGATCACTCAGCTAAGCTTTGGTATAAAAAATTTCCATCTAGAGCCTCACTGTTCTATTGGAAAATGCTGAACCATGCTGTCCCAGTTGATGATAAAATTCAGAATTGTGGTATCCCTCTAGCTTCCCGCTACAACTGCTGCAATGCTTATCCTTCTATTGAAAATATAGATCATCTTTTTATGAACAGTGAGCTAGCATCTTATTTGTGGAACCATTTCTGCTCTTTAATAGACAGCTCTTATATGGGAATTACCTCTATATACAGCAGGCTTCAAATGATGATCAGTGAGTCTATTATATCCAATCCGCAGGGATTTATTAAGTTGCTCATGGCAATGCTGATCATATGGGAAATTTGGAAACAGAGATGTAGAAATAGATTTGAGGGTACTAGTATTAATTTCTCTCGGATTGCTATGCAGATACAAGAGGATGCCAAACAGATCCTTAGTCAGATCACATTCAAACAAGGCACCAACCATTTATACTTGCAGAACCTACATGATATGGGTTATAACATCAAACATAAGATACTTCAATTTCACACTGTATGTTGGCAGGATCCTATTGTGGCTTTTTCACTGAATGTCGATGGATCTAGTAAAGGAAATCCTGGGATTTCAGGAGGAGGTGGCTGTTTTAGAGACTCCCGAGGTAAGATGTTATTGGGTTTTTCTTACTATTATGGCCAAGGTTCAAGCATGGTGGCAGAAGGGAGAGCTCTCCTAGATGGTCTTAGGTTGGCTCGTCTGCATGGCATTCCTATCTCAATAATATACACAGACTCCATGACTTTGACTGAACTATTAAAAGGAAAAAGCAGCCCACCGTGGTCTCTTCTTCCATGGTGGAAGCACATTCAAGAAATTCACTCTACATTTCAGTGCCCTCTTGTACATACATACAGGGAAGCTAATCAGCTAGCGGATTCTTTAGCAAAGCATGCAACCATTACGGGACACAATACAGAATTCTCATCCAAAAAGGAGCTGCCTCTATTGGCCAAAGGCTATGCTACGGCTGATGCCTCCTGCCTTCCAAATATTCGTATTCGGCGATTGTAACTAATTTTTCATTGTTAGCCTTTTGTGGCAAAGGGGCTGCTCCCCCATGTACTCTTACCCAAAGTTTATAATCAACAAAATTTCATCTAATGGTGAGATGGTGGAGTGAGAACATTCCTTTCCTTTGGAAAGGGGTGCACTCTCCCTACATCCCATTAGATGTTGTGCCAAAAAAACAAACAAACACATGACAGAAAGCATGAGATGATGCAGATGCATCGATGCGTGCATTGACCTATCTATTTAACATGGTGAACAAATGTAACAAGATAGCAACGACCTGTATACGATATAGGTTGACATGATAACAGGATAACATGAGATAAATGCACAAATATCTACAAATGCGTCGATGCATAAACTTGGTGCATCAACCTATATATCAGACCTGTTGAACGCATGAAGCAAAACACATCAATTGACTCAACTTGTATAGCAGACAGGTCGACCTGTTAGAACAACAGCTTGTACCGCAGGTACTGCTGCATCAATGTGCTAACTTATTGCATCAACCTTACAAAATGACCACATGAACTGCAACATCGATCTGAATGCACTAAATGCATGTGTATGCATCGACCTGCTTGACCGTGAATGCATGGATGCATCGACCTATCTACCTTCTCAATAATGAATGCATCGACCTGATAATGTAGACGCTAGCAACCTTTATACCACAGCATCGACCTAAATGCACCCATGAATATGCATCGGCCTGATGTTCTTCACAATAAAGAATGCACCGACCTAATGGAATATAACACTACATATGCATCGACCTGATAGAACATAACACTACATATGCATCGACCTAATGGAATAATCAAGACTTATTCTCAAAAGTACAAGTCAATCAAACATCCTGAATATAGTTTTGCCCATATCATAAATCATAGTATGCCATCATCAAAATCAGGATTCCAACAATCTCTCCCCCTTTGATAGTGGACAGGACTCAAACAACTCAAACACCTAACAAGCTCATGTTAGACTCATGAATTGCTCATGTCAGACTCATGACACCATGACACTTACTTTACTCTCCCCCTTTGCCATCAGCAAAAATAATCAACAGAAGGAAGGAGATCTTAGACACAGGGAGTAACAGGAACGGAGAGGACATTTAAGAGAGATCCAATGGAAGAGAAGAACACAAATGAATATGTTAACAATATGAATCAACCTTCTGTTGTGACCGGTGCTATGGATTTAGAGGGGGGTGAATGAATCTCCCCTTTAAAAATTACTCCCAATTAAAACTTAGAACACTCAGAGATATAAAATTAAAAACAGATTCAGTTCTACCAAAACTGAAATACAGTGATGTGTTCAATCAAACAAGAAGCGTGCAATCAATTGGCTCACTGGACATAGAAAGACAGATCGAGCCTAAGCATTCATCTAGCGGAATTAGATATGACAATCAAACAACAGTAGACGAAGGATTTTTAGGTGGTTCGGTCCGCAGACCTACGTCCACCCCACACTTCAACCAGAGTGTGGATTCCGCTGAAACACAGCTTAATAGCTTGGCCTCACAGCTTGCCTACATCAGCTGAGCATCACAGCTTGCTTCCGCTGGGCAATACAACTTAGCCATCCGCTGGGCAATCAGCTTGGCCGTCCAGAGGATACCACACCTCTACAACTGCTGGGGACTACAGCTTAACCCATCTAGAGGAATCCTCCTCTGCCTGCTGAGCAACAAAGCTTGCTCTGCTGACTAACAGCTTGAAACAAAGGTAAAAGGAAAAACAAAGGATGATGAAACACAGCGACTGAAAGCTGTAAAAGATAGAACACAACGTGGCTCTCAAAGAGCTAATTGGCCTGGATTTGATCCATGGTCCAGTAGAGGCAAATCTTCAGATGAAGCTTCTTTTCTTCTCTTCTAACTCTTGATCTCTCTTTCTTTCTTCTTCTTCATCTCTTTTCTTCTCTGCTACCCTCTCTTTCTTTTTCACGAACTCTTTTTCTCTTCTATCTGGATCGTACAGACTCTTTCTGCTTCTACTCTTCTAATGTAACCTTTTGATCCTCTCTGCACGAGCATCTTCTCCAGAAGGAGAAGTCTTCTTTTTATAGCAGGAGTAGATAGGTGGGCGTGTGTCCTCCACAGTTCCCGCCCAAATGCCTTGACCATGTGGCAGCATTTCAGCCTGCTGCACTACACGTGTCATGATCCTGGCACTTCCTCCATTCTTGGATCACGTGCCCTTCTTAAGCTCCTCGAGTAGCAGTCCTATCAGAACAGACTTATTATCAGTGTGAATTAGTCTGAAAGGAAAGAAAGGATGCATCGAGTAAGTTTGATATTTGAACCGAGCCTGTATAGACTTGATGCACAAAATGTAGTGTGCATATAAGAAAGTATGTACAACGAGAATGAATGCACGGACATGTCATCCACGAGTGTACAGACTTTGAATGCATGTAATGCATTTTGCATATGGAGAAGTATGCACATTGAAAGTGAATATACAGACATGCCATCAACGAGTGTATAGACTTTGCGTGCAATGTACAAACGATGTACATACTTTATGTGCCTAACGCTTAAGCCTGAATGCATCATGTATAGACTTGCTAAGACATCAAGGCAGTCGTGTGCAGACTTAGTGTATGTGCGAGACAATTCAATGCAGTATGCATATAGTAAAGTATGCACATTGATAATGAAAGCACGGGCATGCCATGAACGAGTGTATGGACTTCGTGTGCATGCAACACCAATGTACAGACTTGCTGGAGTGATGATGCATGAACTTAACCACTCGTACCAGCAATGGAATGTATATACTTTGAATGCATGGTAAGGAGTGTATAGACTTTGTTTTGAAAGATTGCATAAATGCAGATAGGGATGTCTGCACATTGAAGAGAGATGCTCAGACATGCTATCAAAAGAATGTATAGACTTTGCGTGCATGCGACAAGATGATGTACAGACTTGCTAAAATGACGCATGGTCATAACAGCAAAGAATGTGCAGACTTTGTATATGCATGAAACAACCGAATGCACTGACTATGCTCATGAATGTATAGACTTGATAGCATGCGGCGATGTATAAACATGTGAAAGGATGCACGAACTATGCATATGCATGAAGAGCACTGGCTCTGGACTAGCCACCAAGGAATGTACAGACTTGAGTTGATGCAGTCTAGGGAAAACTCTGTACAGACTTTATTCCTTGAAAATGCATGAGTCTAGACATTCACTAACTCATGGCCACCATGAAACATAGTTATGAAATGCACAAGCCTAGACAATTAACCCTGCACTGACTATGTATGCATAATGAACACGCATCGACTTCGAACTAAAGCACCTGATGAATGCACCGATGCAATGTATGCTTATGGCAGATATTGAACTAATGCAATATATGTAGGAGAACTAACAGTGCAGTCTATTTACCAGATCATGCATCGACTATATGACGTGCAACAACAGTTAAAGTACCGATGCAAACTACACTTGTTATGCAGGAACTAGAGTTGCACCAATGCAGAGACAGACAATGCAATGAGATGAATGTGCCTACTCTTAAAACAATCAATCAATCATGCTCATAGTGCTTGCTGACATCAAACAATTCATACTCATAGTGCTTGCTGACATCAAAACCATAGGGGTACAACAATCTCCCCCTTTTTGATGATGGCATCACTATGAGTCACTATGAGACACACAGATCCAAGCTATCTCCCCCTTTGACTTCATCAAAAAGAGATAAAGATTGAGAGAGAAAAATTAAGCAAGTGTGAAAAGATTGATATAAAATCTCCCCCTTTGAAGTATGCAGGATGAGCACTAGAAGAATAAAATATAAGAGCTCCCCCTATCAATATGAATGAATGACTACTCTCCCCTTAAATGCAGATGATGCAGAACTCCTCCTGGCGTGCAGGAATGAACTCTGGTTAACCAATGAAGCAATCTGAAATCTGCCATCACAAGGAATCCAAAACAATAATGGTTGTGTCACCTCACATATGTATGGGTAGAATAAAGCAGGTGGAAAGTCCACAGAACCAGAACTGGTTACAGAAACAAGATGGAAGATTCCAACAGTGTGGAGAGTAAAACGAGACTGGTGATGTAAAAGAAGTAATTGTGGCCAAAGATAGAGTGATATCAATGGAAGAGTGGCACATGATTTTTCAAGAATCGTTCAGTAGAGATTGAGCAGAATATGACAGTCACAGAGCAAGAAGTGACCAACGAGTGGATGATCAAGTTGTTAGAGGTGAACCTGATCAGAAGAAATTACTATATAGCGGGTACCACAATTATAAGTCCATGCAAGAATAGACTCTCCTATCATAAGGGGTTATGAATTAACCTACATTACCCACCTGGTTTAAGCATGATGTATACTGAATCTGTCAATTAAATTCATTACTCATATCAGAAACTAAGTTTTAATAAGGATTAACCAGTTAATCAAGCAATGCTCCAGATCAAACATCCTCCAACTTACACAAATACTCTCAATGACACCTTTGAGAGTCACACAGAGTAGAATTGAGATTAAACACCCTTACTAGAATGTGAGTTGACTACTTTTGCAAGACATTTTGTTTTGATTAGCACATTATACTTATCCTGAGCAATTTAAGTTGATCAACACCTTTTTACGTGAGGCACAACACGTCTTAGGTGAAGTGACCCAGTTACTCAGTGTGATAACTTTCATTGCCTCTCAACTTTGAGAGCAGAGTTAGCACTAGAAGTGTCTTTTTACATGAGGAGACACCTTGATCAGAGGCCAGACTCCCCAGTTACTCAACACAGACATGTTATTGCTCTGTCAGATTTTTCAATAGATTTTTACCAGAGATAGCTATGGTACTTCATGACATAGAATTACTCTATTTCATTGATAGAGTATCCAGTTTCTCAGTGACCAAGTCATTGCTCTGAATTCAAATTTTCAATTTAGTCAACATTTTTTAGGTTAATGTTTAAAAACAATGCTCATTCTATGTGTCTCTACCAAAGTAGCCTTGATCTCATATTTTTAGAATTCAGATGAATGAGTCTAGATATTTTATGACATGGGTGGTTAAAAAATTATTAAACCTTATGATTCAGATACTTTCAATCATTCAAATTCAAATCCGAGAATACATTAGGCTTATACCAATTTGAATCAGTGGACATTCTTAACTCTGTATGATAGAAGTTTCTTCTTAGGTTTCAGACATATAAACAAGGTACACAACTTAGATTTCTCAACTCAGTCCAATCAATGCAACTGAACAACTTATCCACACCAGATCACAGAATTCTGCTACGAAAGAATTTGAACATATTTTCAAGGATTTCAGCAGTTGATTAGTCAAAAGAGAAGAATTCGAGTGAAATACACAAGAGCAAGAGAGGAATTCACATATTTAGACATGAAGAGTCTGGATTGAAAAGGATTAATAGGTCAAAAATGCTCCTCTTGCCTGGATGCAATGGGTCATCTTATTAAATGAATTTTCTGAAAGACATCCATCTACTCCCCCTGACTGAATGTAGTGTATTCAATGAAAACCTAACACACCAAGTTCAGACATTACTATCCTCTTCCTAACATTATGATGCACTGACCTTCATGCTATTTGAACACAAGATGCACGGACTATATGCAAGACATGCAACTATCTATACTTAGTGCAATACATGCATCAATTTGAAACATCAACTATGTAAAGCATGCGTATGACACTCAGTTGTGCATAACAATTGTTCAAACATCATAGCATTCTTTATTCAAAAATCAAAGACAGGCTGACACAGGATAATTTTTCAAACAATCCAACTCTCAAATAAGAACGAAATCAACACACATGAAAATGAAAGTGAACCGAATAGCTAGACAGGAAGGGTTCAAGAGGTGAACGACTAGTGAGACTCAAATACTCCCCCTGTCTAGATGCAATGAGTTATTCCTTTTTAGATTTTTCAATTTAGATGATATGCAATGCATCACACTATATATATGCACTATGCAAGGAGACTGGTCATGATCAGCAAGAACATCATGCGAAATCAATCAATTTTTCAAAAGGTTTCAATTAAGCACAGATAGATTAATCTAGTATGCAAGCATCTAAAGCAAACAATTTCTGATAATAGAATTTAGAACAAATTTTTAGAACTGACCTGAATAGTACAATCCTGGGGGTTTCATTCTTGAGTGCCTTGGATTATTAACCCCTTTATTCATCAACTTCCAAGGCACACCTGCAAGGTAAGATCAATTTGCGAATTTGGGGACACAAAGACTCTTGGGTCTTATTAGTTGAGTGACACCTCTAGCAGGTGCACTCCAGGGTTTCCAAGTCTTCCTATCATCAAAATTCAAATCATGGCAGTTATTCATGATATGTCCTATTCTCCCACAATAATGACAATTAATGGCAGAGTTCAAATTCCTTTTGACAGGATGAACATGAAATTTTTGTGAGTGGACATTCGTTAAGATATTTCTACCATGCAAATTGGTATTCCTTTTAACTTGCCAACACTCAAAGGCTCGATGACCGACTTTACCACATTCAAAACATACAGGAGTTTTTCTATTTAAGACAATTTTGTTCTCAAGGATATTCTCAGGTTTTGAACTCCTTTTTCCTCCCTGGGCATGCCAGCAGTGAGCTACAACATGGCCCAGCTTCCCACACTGTAAGCAATGGATCTTCTTCTTATTGAATGCATGGGGTTTTTCATGAATAATCTTAGCACTCAATTCATCTTGAACCATTATTCTACATTCATGCATATGATGACCAGATATGCCACAGTAAAGACATGAGGTGATTCTTGTGTGTGTATGTGACTGGATGGGGAAATGTTTTGTACTATGCACTTGATCATGAGGTCTAACAGAGTCAGAAAAGGCCTTAACAGCAATAGTTGAGAGTTTGGTTTTCCTTTTACTTCCAGCCTTTTTCTGATTACTTTCATTCTTCAAGTTTTTATCCTCATTTGCAGTTCTCTGAACAGTGAATTGGAAAACTGATGAAGTAGAAGCTTTATCTTGTTATGAGCTTTTAACAAAAATATTTTTCATTTGATTCCCTTCAACCTTCTTCGTAACTGGAATGTAACCCAATCCCTCTTTCTGGACATTCACATTTACTCCAAGTAATTTATTCAGATTAATCTTTCCTTTTACAAATCTTGACAAGGAGTCCTTTAGGTCTTCAATTTCAGAGTTAAGAGTCACAATGTTAGCTTCGTATTTGTTTAGCTCAGATTCACACACAATCAGCTGCTGTTGCAAAGCATCATTCAGGTTCTTCAGAGTTTCATTTTCTTGTTGAACCTTTATTTCATTGTTGTTCTCATTTTCCTTCACAACTGATTTTCCTTTTTCAAATGACAACCATCTTTCAGAGAAAACAGTATTAAGAACCATTAGCTTTTTATTTTGGTCTTTAAGATACATGTTTTCTTCAATTAGTTTTTCTCCACTTTCTTCAACCTCAATTTTCTTTACCAACAATAATTGGTTTTCTTCTTTCAGGGATTTGATTAATTCCTTTTACAAATTATCATCATGATCTATATCATTAATCAAATCTCTGAGAATGGTACATTCATTGCAAGAATTATTTTCACTAATGAGTTTGTTTCTAAGGTTCTCATTTTCAGATTTCAAATTGTTCAACTCATCTTTTTCTTTATTCATGTCAGATTTCAAGTTTTCATTCTCTGCCTTCAAACGAGTAACTCCTTGAATCATTTCTTTTCTCATTTTTCTCTTTTCAGATCTGACTCTATCATATTTAATCAATAAATGCTCATTCATGGCAACTAAATCATCATAACTGATATTCTCTATCCTAGAGTTTACCTGAGAGGATGAGTCCTCGGACTGATCTCTGGCTATGAAGCACATTTCCTCATCTCTGCACGATCTCTCCAATATTCGGTTGATGATTTCCGATGCACTCCTGCACTCATCAACAAATGAAAAGCAATGAGAGTCTATTGCCCTTTTTGTTAGATCTAGGGCTTTTTGATTTTCTTTAGATTTCAGTCTATCTGAGGACTTCCATTCGGATTTGTCCTCAGGAACTTCATATGGACTGTGAGCTATGAGTATCCATAAATCAGAATTCATATGAATCACATAGTCTCTAAAATGAACGTACCAGCCATAGAAGTCTAAACCAGTGAATACAAGAATTTCAGCCATAAGTGCAAGATGAAACAGATCAGATCAAGGGCAATGCTAGTAGAGAGCTCAAAATAATCCGAGCGAACAAATCAACTTAGATCGCACCGAAGACAATTACGGATCGGATCTACAGGTCGCTGGACCCTCTGTGCAGACACCCTCTCTAATACCAATTGTTGTGACCGGTGCGATGGATTCAGAGGGGGGTGAATGAATCTCCCCTTTAAAAATTACTCCCAATTAAAACTTAGAACACTCAGAGATATGAAATTAAAAATAGATTCAGTTATACCAAAACTGAAATACAGTGATGTGTTCAATCAAACAAGAAGCGTGCAATTAATTGGCTCACTAGACATAGAAAGACAGATCGAGCCTAAGCATTCATCTAGCGGAATCAGATATGACAATCAAACCACAGTAGACGAAGGATTTTTAGGTGCTTCGGTCCGCAGACCTACGTCCACCCCACACTCCAACCAGAGTGTGGATTCTGAAACACAGCTTAACAGTTGGGCCTCACAGCTTGCCTACATCAGTTGAGCATCACAGCTTGCTTCCGCTGGACAATACAGCTTAGCCATCCGCTGGGCAATACAGCTTGGCTGTCCAGAGGATACCACACCTCTACAACTGCTGGGGACTACAGCTTAACCCGTCCAGAAGAATCCTCATCTGCCTGCTGAGAAACACAGCTTACTCTGCTGACAAATAGCTTGAAACAAAGGTAAAAGGAAAAACAAAGGATGATGAAACACAGCGACTGAAAGCTGTAAAAGATAGAACACAACATGGCTCTCAAAGAGCTAACTGGTCTGGATTTGATCCATGGTCTAGTAGAGGAAAATCTTCAGATGAAGCTTCTTTTCTTCTCTTCTAACACTTGATCTCTCTTTCTTTCTTCTTCTTCGTCTCTTTTCTTCTCTGCTACCCTCTCTTTCTTTTTCACGAACTCTTTTTCTCTTCTATCTGGATCGTACAGACTCTTTTTGCTTCTACTCTTCTAATGTAACCTTTTGATCCTCTCTGCACGAGCATATTCTCCAGAAGGAGAAGTCTTCTTTTTATAGCAAGAGCAGATAGGTGGGCGTGTGTCCTCCACAGTTCCCGCCCAAATGCCTTGACCACGTGGTAGCATTTCAGCCTGCTGCACTACACGTGTCACGATCCTGGCACTTCCTCCATTCTTGGATCACGTGCCCTTCTTAAGCTCCTCGAGCAGCAGTCCTATCAGAATAGACTTGTTATCAGTGTGAATTAGTCTGAAAGGAAAGAAAGGATGCATCGAGTAAGTTTGATATTTGAACCGAGCCTGTATAGACTTGATGCACAAAATGCAGTGTGCATATAAGAAAGTATGTACAATGAGAATGAATGCACGGACATGTCATCCACGAGTGTACAGACTTTGAATGCATGTAATGCATTTTGCATATGGAGAAGTATGCACATTGAAAGTGAATATATAGACATGCCATCAACGAGTGTACAGACTTTGCATGCAATGTACAAACGATGTACAGACTTTCTGTGCCTAACGCTTAAGTCTGAATGCATCATGTATAGACTTGCTAAGACATCAAGGCAGTCGTGTGCAAACTTAGTGTATGTGCGAGACAATTCAATGCAGTATGCATATAGTAAAGTATGCACATTGATAATGAAAGCACTGGCATGCCATCAACGAGTGTATGGACTTAGTGTGCATGCAACACCAATGTACAAACTTGCTGGAGTGATGATGCATGAACTTAACCACTCGTACCAGCAATGGAATGTATAGACTTTGAATGCATGGTAAGGAGTGTATAGACTTTGTTTTGAAAGATTGCATAAATGCAGATAGGGAAGTCTGCACATTGAAGAGAGATGCTCAGGCATGCTATCAAAAGAATCTATAGACTTTGCGTGCATGCGACAAGATGATGTACAGACTTGCTAAAATGACGCATGGTCATAACAGCAAAGAATGTGCCGACTTTGTATATGCATGAAACAACCGAATGCACTGACTATGCTCATGAATGTATAGACTTGATAGCATGCGTCGATGTATAGACTTGTGAAATGATGCACGAACTATGCATATGCATGAAGAGCACTGGCTCTGGACTAGCCACCAAGGAATGTACATACTTGAGTTGATGCAGTCTAGGGAAAACTCTGTACATACTTTATTCCTTGAACATGCATGAGTCTAGGCATTCACTAACTTATGGCCACCATGAAACATAGTTATGAAATGCACAAGCCTAGACAATTAACCCTGCACTGACTATGTATGCATAATGAACACGCATCGACTTCGAACTAAAGCACCTGATGAATGCACCGATGCAGTATATGCATATGGCAGATATTGAACTGATGCAATATATGCAGGAGAACTAACAGTGCAGTCTATTTACCAGATCATGCATCGACTATATGACGTGCAACAACAGTTAAAGTACCGATGTAAACTACACTTGTTATGCAGGAACTAGAGTTTCACCAATGCAGAGACAGACAATGCAATGAGATGAATGTGCCTACTCTCAAAACAATCAATCAATCATGCTCATAGTGTTTGCTGACATCAAACAATTCATACTCATAGTGCTTGCTGGCATTAAAACCATAGGGGCACAACACCTTCATTAACTAAGCATTCAGAGTTCAGATTCTTCTGGTATAAGAGTTTATATAATGCAACTTTGATAGAGATTTGGTTTAAGAATGATGAATCTAGAGTGTAGCAATCAAACTCTTTGAATAATTTTGCATTAACACTCAATAGCAATAAACCGGAACAACATAGATGATGTCAAGTTGAATCTTACTTCATCTTACTCATTCAAAATCAGTGATCTTCTTAGGAGTGACTAACGACATGTATTGAGATTAAACATTTTTGACAGTTCTGAATGTTCACCAATGGATACATCATGTTTTTCTTTGACAGTTTGCTCACAATTTTTCAGAACAATCAGGTATAATCCATACTTTTTTTTCGTAAGGGTACACATTGATTAGACGTCAGTACCTCTAGTTACTCAACAGGATTTATCATTCTGTTTCATTTTTTTATAACATTCAGATATAATTTACACCTTTTTACGTAAGGGTACACGTTGATTAGATGCCAGCACCCATAGTTACTCAGTGAAATTAACCATTCTGTTTTAATTTTTGAATAGAGATAACTAGAGCACTTCATGACATAGGTTAACTTCATTTCTTTGATGAAAGACCCAGTTTCTTGGTGCAACTTAGCCATTGCTCTGCCTATTGAGTTTTTGACACATATTTTTGACATTTGCTGTCCTTTGATTTTTAGAAAAGTTTATGTCAAAAATAATACACAATCCACGTTTCTCAACCAAGCTTATCATGAACCTTAAAAACTTTCAGATTATGAGAGATTGTACAAAACATACCATGTGAGATATGGTTGAGGGCTATTAAGTGTAAACTACAGCTTTTTTCAAGAGTTCAATCATTAGACTCTTTAATTCAGTAGACTTAAACCATCAATTTATTCATGGTACATCACAGATTCTTATAAGAGAAGATTTCTTATTTCAGTAGCTCAGAGTAATGAATTGAAGGTCAGATTGTCATTATTTTAATGTTCAAATGAAGTGCAAGAGTTTTGCAAGACTTTTCAGTGTTTCTCAAGAATCTGATACCAAGAAAAAATTATGCAATTGAATAGGAGTGATAGGAGAAAGATGTGTAAGATACCAAGTGACACGATGGGTATGAAGGATATAGTTGTCATGTGAAGTGATGGAGACATTGATCCAACTGGGATTTAATCAATTCTGGAGACAATGAAGACTTTGGTTGACCGAAATGGATTTTTTGGTCGACCAATCAAGACAAAATCAAACCAGAGACATACAAGGAATAAGCCTAAAGAGGTGTCGACACTTAGTGTTGGCATCTATTTCACAAACCAGCAGACAGAACCCTTGCAGAAAAATGTTGACTCTTGGTGTTGACACTTCTTACGAGAAAATGTAGAAGAGTAGTTGTTCAGGTTGATGTGATCAATATCTACCTTTAGTCAAACAATGAGCTTCCAGACTTAAACTCTCACTAACAACATACAAAGTATGCAAGGGACACAATGCTTTCTTACATGAACTCCCCCTATCTTGGTGCACTGGTTGGTTTAACATAGAATGCAGCATGTGCATGAATTTTGGCAGACCTAGTTCAAAGACAAAATGCAAGTCCTAGATAAACCATTGACCCATGGTACATGGCGGAGGACTAGCCTCTACACATAGCGTGGGGTTCTAGACAGAAGATATTTTCCTTTCTCCCAACATACCATTTGGTATACCTATAGGGTGAAGATGTAGATAATGCAAGGCATTTTATGCATTAACAACCACAAACAACATCTACTGACAACAAGACCATATGCAATTCAGTAACCATGAAGAACTCAAGCAATCAGTCATCATGCTGAAGTTTACATAAACCAAGTTCTCTTCTTAAATATTTGAATCTTTCATTATAAAGAGATTTAGTAAAAATATCAGCAATCTATTTTTCTGATTCTACAAAATTCAATTCAATTTCATTTTTACTCACCTCATATCTCAAGAAATGGTGTCTTATTTCTATGTGCTTAGTCCGGGAATGATGAACAGGATTTTTAGTCAAAGAGATAGCACTGGTGTTATCACACAGAAAAGGAATACAACCAAGTTTAATGTGATAGTCAATAAGCTGGTGTTTAATCTAGAATACTTGGGCTGCATAGTTTCCTGCTACAACATACTCTACTTCAGCAGTAGAAAGAGCAATAGTGTGTTGCTTTTTAGATGCCCAAGACACTAGACAACTACCTAGGTATTGATAGTACCCACTAGTGCTTTTCCTGTCTTATCTACACCCTACATAATCTGCATCAGTGTAGGCTAGCAGATCTAGCTCACACTTAGCAGGATACCATAAGTCTAGTTCAAGGGTGCCAGATAGATATCTAAAAATCTTTTTCATAGCAGTCATGTGAGATTCCCTAGGACTAGCATGAAATCTAGCACATAGACACATAGAAAATTGAATATCTGGACGAGATATAGTAAGATAAAGTAAGGATCCGATCATACCTCGATAAATTTTGGAATCAACTAATTTACCTTCTAGATCAGCATCAAGACTAGTTGATGTACCCATTGGTGCAATGATTGCCTTGAGGTTCTCCACCTTGTACTTCTTCAACAGACCCTTGATGTATTTTGCTTGAGTAATGAAGTTTTCCTCTGATGTTTGACATATCTGCAATCCAAAGAAAAATTTCAATTCTTCCATTAACCTCATTTCAAATTCATTAGTCATTAGTTTAGAAAATTCCTCACACATGGATTGTTTAGTTGACCCAAACAATATGTCATCTACATATATTAGAACAACAAGAATATCTTTGTTGTCTACTTTAGTAAATAGAGTTTGGTCAACCTTACCTCTTGAAAATCCTTTACCTGTGAGAAATGGGCTCAGCCTATCGTACCAGGCTCTAGGAGCTTGCTTCAATCCATATAATACCTTGTCCAGCTTGTATACATGGTCCGAGAAGTCAATACATTCAAAACCAGAGGGTTGTTTGACAAAAACATCCTCTTTTGTTAAGCCATTTAAAAATGTAGATTTGACATTCATCTACTGAAGTTTTATTCCTAGGCTACATGCAAACGCAAGAAGTATTCTAATGGCTTCTAGCCTGGTCACAGGAGCAAATGACTCTTCAAAATCTACCCCAAACTCTTGATTATACCCCTGTACCACTAGCCTAGCCTTATTTCTAATAATTTTTCCTTATTCATCAGTTTTATTTTTAAAAAACCTATTTTGTGCCTATAATGGAGCCATGTGTAGGTTTAGGAACTAGATGCCATACCTTGTTCCTTTCAAATTGATTCAATTCATCATGCATGGCATGAATCTAATGTTCATCTTTTAATGCATTTTAAATGTTTTTGGGTTCTATTTGTGAAACTAAAGCAAATAAATTGAGTTCATTTTCAATTCTGAAGTGAGACCTAGTTCTAGGGGCTTCATGCAGATTACCAATAATATTTTCTAATGGGTGATCTCTAAGTACTCTAATGTTGGTAAGCTGATTGTCTGAGCTACCACTTACCTCCCCCTAACATGTTGAACCTTTAGCCTCATCTTCCTCTCCCTGTTCTGCACTTTGATCTTCTTTAGTTTCCAAAATTTCTCCTTCATCCTTATTCCTACAAAGATAAGTTTCAAACTTGTTCGATATTTCATCAAATACAACATGTGGAGATTCAACTGTCTCAGATTTCATGTTATATATTCTGTAGGCTCGAGAGATTTCAGAGTATCCTAGAAAAATACCTGGTTCACTCTTAGCCTCAAATTTATCAACATCCCTTTTTGAATTAACATGGATAAAACATTTTGATCTAAAAACCTTAAAATAAGCCAATGAGGATTTCTTACCTTTCAATATTTCAAAAGGAGTATTTTGAGAGGAGGGTCTTACCAAAGCCCTATTGATAATGTAGCAGGAGGTGTTCACAACTTCAGCCCAACACCTTCTAGGCAAGTTACTCTCCACCAGCATAGTCCGAGTCATCTCCACCAAGGTCCTATTTCTTCTTTCAACTACTCCATTTTGTTTTGGAGTTCTTGGTGAAGAAAATTTATGGGTTATCCCATTAGTTCTGCAAAAATCATCAAATTGTGAGTTTTCAAACTCACCACCATGGTCTGAAAGAACATTCGATATGAAATGCTTACCATCCTAATTTATTTTATTAAAGAAATCCTAAAATTTACTGAAGGCATCATTTTTGTGAGTTAAGAAGAAAACCCAAGTGAACCAAGAGAAGGCATCTACAATAACAAAACCATACCTCCTACTAGTTAAACTAGCTGATCTAGTAGGTCCAAACAAATCCATATGAATCAGCTCAAAAGATTTAGAGGACATATTTTCTGATCTGGACTTAAATGACTTCCTAGTCTGTTTACCTTAAGTACATACCTCACAGATTTTATTGTTATTCTTGAATGAAATTTCAGGTAAGCCCTTAACCATGCTGAATTTATTCAGTTCATGCATCACTTTATAACTTGCATGACCTAACCTACGATGTCAAAGCCAGGCTAAGTCATCTTTATTCATAGTAAGACATAAATTTATATGTGCAACATCATCTAAGTCAACCATATAAATGTTATTGACCCTTTTTCTAATGGATTTCATTGTTTCAGAATTAGGTTCATATATAGTGCATGCTTGTGAGTCAAAGACAACTCTATGGCCCTTATCACAAAGCTAACTAATGCTAAGAAGATTATATGCAAGACCTTCAACAAGTAAAACATCTTCAATGCTACATGATAAACACTTACCAACCTTACCTGACCCTATGATTTTCCCTTTAATATTTCCACCAAAAGTAACATGACATGTGTCCTTCTTGACCAGCATGTAGAATTTTTCTTTGTCCCCGTCATGTGCCTGAAGCAGCCACTGTCAAGATACCATCTATTGTGGGTGGCTGCCAGACATACCTGCAAACACAATCAGATAGAAAATTTTGGAACCTAAAACTATTTGGGCCCCATAACAGCAAACAGATCATTCAAATAGAACAATAATTATTTTGGTATCCACATTTGTTTTTGTGATTCTCTTTGCATTGTGGATTTCTTGTTGTTTTGTTTATTCTACTTTTTGTGCTCAGTCTGAAATTTTGTTGATTTCTGATTTTTGACAGCTTGGTGATTTTTAAAGACATAGGTATTCTTATGCCCATTGTTGAACCAGGGAGCATTGGATTTAGTGGGTGCACTAGAGAACTTGGTTTCACTACAAGAAAATTGGCCTTGAAAAACATAGGTATTGGTCCAAAAAATATAGGTAAAGTCTTTAGCCACGTTTACTTGCCACGCTTTCAAAGCGTGGTGCTTACTCGCGTGACTATAGGTTATACCTACATTTCATAGAAATGTAGGTATAGTTTGACCTATCCCTACGCTTTCAAAGCGTAGGAATAGTCCAACAAAAAGCATAGGTACATATCGACCTATACCTATGCTTTGAAAGCATAAGAATAGTCCAGTAAAAGCGTAGGTTAAAAATATATATACACACGCATCCGGATTGGCTATACTTACAATTCTGTAAACGTAGGTATTATTTTTTATCGCGTACTAAAAGAAACGTATGAAAAAGTATTAGCGTCATTATGTTAAAAAGCGTAGGAAAAAGAACTAGTCTCATTTAAAAAAAATGTAGGTATGTTGTTCTTTTGTTTTTTTATATATACTCATTGTGCAATCATATTACACATGTACACATTCATATAATGTTTCCTACATGAATCTCACATTGAACACATCACTATTAACATAAAAACTCACAATCAACACATCAATATAAAGTCACATTCAACACATCAATATCAACATAGATCATACACGGCCTTCAAAACACCACTAACAACTTCAAGAGATTCATTTCTCACCTACACACAAATTTACTTTCCAATTAGTAACTATTTGCCAATAGAACAAGTTACACATGCACAGATACGTACTACATACATACACATAAATAGATAGTTCCCCTCACTCTAATGTAAAAGAGCAAGAAGGCCACTGATACATACATACACATACATATCATTGTGCAAAATGAAGTTCCCATGACAAAATGACAAAATGAAACTGCATTGCATGAAAGGGCAAGAAGTTCCCATGACAAAATGAAATTGCATTGCATGAAAATAAAAAGAAATCTTGCAAAATTTTCCCAGATCTATACCATAGTCTTCCTTCACCATCAACTACAGAGTGTAATATCTTTTCAGCACTATAATAGCAATCCTTAACATCAAATGCCACATATTCATCTTTAGAAATTTGGTTCCATAGGTCAGCATGTGCATCCTTGCAGTCAAAAGCCAAGTCTATTGCCAAAAATATCTGACAAGGTCAAAAGTAATAAGCATAAGCTAGAGAACTGATGTTGCAAATGTAAGCATGTAAAAGAGCAAGAAGGCTGACCTTACTGCAAAGAAGGAACAAAGGCTACTAAACTAGCCCCAACCACCCACAATTACTTGGCATGGAAAGCAAGTCCATCTCCCTACATGCTCAAGGAGTTGAAAACAAGATTAGCAAGTTATATATCCGGTAGAGGACACAACAACAAAGTATTGATCAAATATTTATTTTTCATAACTAGACAACAACAGAATTAGCTTTTCATCTAAGATTTAAATAGATGTGTGTTACAAACACATGATCTTCAAATTAACAACATTAACAAACACATGCAAAAACTCTGAAACTGAAACTGGATCAACCGCATGAGGCATCATGTTCTTATTCTGCTTTCTTTTAAAAAAAACTTCCAAGTTGTACTAGAAGATGACAGTGTCTTTGTGATTGGGGAGTCCAGTCAACCCACCACGGTGCTGAGAATCTAGTCTAGGTTTCCGAAACGTATATTTCTTCGCTAGACTCTGTCATTTTAAACAATTATCAAACAAAGAATTAAAAATTAATGTGGAAAGGCCTCATCCTTCGATATCTTGACAAATCCCTGTCAATCTGATACACGGCTCACGTCCCCTCTTCTGGCATTCATCGGTAAACCCACGTCCACATACTTCTCTCCCACAAACGGTGTCTCTTCCTCTTCAAAAAATAAGCGAAAGACAGACACCGAAGAGCATATAAGGGATAAACATTTTTACATGGGGCATGCTTTAGTACTACACTTTGTCCCACCTTAGCATTTTCATATCAGTTGCTAATATCAAACAATTAAACATAAAGTCAGAGTCAAATTCAAATTTATCATTCTAGCACTTGGAAACATTAAACTAATTTAAGTTCAGAGCCGTCATTCGATGGAAAAGGAGTGACACATGAAGCAATAAAACATGTAACATGTAGCATTCTTCTTTTCAAATTTAGAACACTCACCCAGAAAAAAAAAACTCAGAGACTGTGCACAACACAAAGCACTTGTGTGTCCAAGACTTCCGGAACCTATGGCCTCCCCTTCCCTTCGAACAGGAGGTCCAAGTACCATGGGGCCACAGGCTCATTTGCTAGAACATAACATTGGAAAAACAGTTGGAAGCAAATCGCAAGTCTATATGATTGGCATTGAAAAACTGGATGTTAAAATAGAAGGCACGTTAAATGATACAACAATTGATTTTCCCAAGCAACTGCAACGAGCTTTGGTAACCTTTAAAAAATTACATTGAATTAAGCTAAAGAATTTCTTAGCATCTCTGAATCTCGATATATATGCCACCTTTGGTACCTTTGGCTGCCTGGTAGAATATGCCTGAGACGAGAAGCATATGTGATGTTAGGACAGCAGCACCCTCCCAATTCTTCTACACAGTTGTGACAAGATCTGTCCAGGAAAGGGGATTGAAGAAATGACAAAATTTAGTTGAACTACATTAACTAAAAGAGCGTTTCACCATCCAATAAACATGATACGGAAAGGTAGGAACCCACAACAAACATATGGCTAGCGTTCATATGTACCCTTTTCTATGCAACGTACAGAAAGTTTACCGTCTAGATATTGATTTGATGATTTTACCACAGTATAAAAGTATGGTTGCCTATCATCTAGTTATTGTCTGTTAGGATTAAAACAAAATGCACATAGAATATGACTTACAGGAAAAGCAGGTTGTAGTCGAGGTTTGCACAGTTGTGATGTCTTAGCTCAGCTACATGAGATCGACATATATAACAGCTTGCAAAGGTACTATTTTCAAATACAAGTTCTGTTTCTCCTTCGGCTACATTCTCAGGCTTGTAAGTAGATGGTGGAAGTGAGAGACGGGAATCAAAAACAAACAGATTCCCCACCCATTCTACAGGGCCCTCACTCCTCAGATAATGTGAAACACCCCCACTTAAGGTAAACAAGTTTTGAAACCCTTTTTGTCTAGCATCCAAAGAACCATTTAAACATCAAAGATATCAGAGAAATAGAGCACTTGAGATCACTTAAATTGACATGACATTAAATTACAGCTGCAAAACCTATACCTTAAGATTGTGGAGTAAACATCACAGCGAATGCCACCTGTACAATACATCAGTATGTCTGTGTTCTCTTTGTCAATTCCATCTAAAGGGTTTGAATCAGTTTGCTGAATAACGGGACATTGAGAACATAATTATGCCAAATGAAGGCAAAAGAAACGTCACATGGATCTCTTGAGAAACTTGTTCATATCATTGCATCTTGAGAGATCATAGGACAATGTAGAACTTCTCACATGAGATGACATCACTATATAAGCAAAATATTTTCCATGATGGGGTCCATAAAGTGAGAAGCGAAGGGCATCGGCACACATGGGAGCTGATTTAGCATGCTGCACCTTAGGTGATAAAAGGGGAAGAGAAAATAGCATTTTCAATAGGAGGACTAGGACTCAACATCAGGTCGCTGAGCTCCTTTAAAATGACCAATACCCCACTCATAGTCTAATACCAAAACAATTGTGGGGAAAACTAGTTAAAGATAAATAAGGTGCATGTTTCTTGCCGTTCAAAGGCTTAAAAGAAATGTCAAATTTTTTCTATTTTTCAAAGTGAATAAAGAATATTCCTAATTTTTGTTCACCAAATTCTTTTGGAGACAAGCATTAATTACTAAGTTAAGGAGAAAGTAGTAAGATTCATAATATCTGATGCTTAATATCTAAAGGAAGAGAAGATAACAGTAAAACACACCTATCTTTATTGTGCAGCAGAGCACTGATGGAATAGAACGCTTCTAGGGCACGTCAACCCTACATGCACCCCTTGGCAATATTGGCATAATTGAAACATCGTTGCTTTGACTGTGTTAAGTTTCCAATGTTTAGGATATGGTTTCAGAAGGGCCAGATTAACTTCAGAGGAAAATGTTTAACAATTATGTCAGGCAAAAGAGAGAACAAAAGCAGTTAACAATTTGTTGTTTTAATTTGTGTAGGCAATTGCCATGAGACACTTCAGCCTTCTTATCATATTAATCAGTGTGCTAATCTTCAACACTACTGTGTTTAGGTTTACATGAAGAATCATAATTATTACTTTCATATTGCCAATTTGAGGTGCAGAGCTAATTTGGGATCCAAGAACCAATAACATAATAACTGAGGACCAAACACAATATCAACCTCTAGTTTGTGCTAAATTGGTGTGCAAATCAATTTTATACTAGAGAAAAAGACAACTGTAGGACCAATTAATGATATGTGCATATTCTGTACTGTGCATAAATCCCCCAAGCTAAGCACCTAGATCAGACAAGGAAAACAACTTTTAATCTTCACCCCTATGTCTAAGCATGTAATGGCCTTGATGGGTGGAGTAAAATCCCGCAACCTCGTGGCCAACCACAAGTGCTTTACCGTTTGCCCATCTACCCAGGGCTAGTGAAAAGTGTATCAATTAAATTAATCCAAGCAACATGTTGCATGAAAGAATTATCTAAAACAGCACACAACCAAAGCAAAAGAATTACACATATGAAACACAGGTGATCAGAAACTGAGTATAAAATATACAGGCCATTCTCTTAATAATGAAAGCAATAGAACCAGATCATTTTAAAGAAAATAATTGCACGAATGATTAAGGAAATGGTTGCAGTAGTATAACTTACCGTAAAATCAACAAAAGCGACTGACATGCCATCTTTTCCTAACATTTTAAGTATCTAGAAACCAGCACATCTAGACAAACAAAGAGTATGGCAGAACCTGAGCTCTTATACTTTATTAAAAGGCAAAGAAATCATAACTGCAAGAGGCATGTTTATTTTCCCAAAAACCATTCTACAGTGGGCTAAAGATCCATGATCAATGTTGTAATGGTCAATGGGAGAATATGCACATATCATTAAAGTTCCAACGACGTAATGTCCACATCTGCCCCAAAGTCTTTTTTTAAAAATATCATTTCCCTAGAGAAACCTACACTGGCTAAGTATGGATCAAACAACCACTATAGGAACAATAGAAAAAGAAAGAGACATATCTAGTCCTTTAAGCAAAGCTGTAAATGGCTTCAATTTATTGAGATAAAATTTGTTTCAATTCCTCCTCTGTGCAAGTTGGACCCAAATTTGCAATAAACAACGTTGAACATGGTGGAATTTCGCCTACTGAATGTTCTTCTAAATGCTTCAGTGCCCCCCTAAAAAAATATCTCGACACAATTGCAACTTCAGTGCCCCCCCAAAAAAATAGAAGGGAACACTGAAGATCAATTGATTACAGTATAAGAGTGACATAAAAAATAAAATATGGAATGTCTAAAATGATTTTACAAGGCTTTAATTGAAGTTACACATGGAAATCTACAACATATAATAACAAAAAGAGAAAGATCTACATGCAACCCATATCTAACATTATTAAATTTTCCAAGCACATAACATCAATGAAGGGAATTTTTTTTTCATGATATATTAACACAAACCAAGCACATAAAATAGGATATGCTATAAATAGTAACTGTACCTGGCCCTTTTCAAAAAAAAAGTAAGACATTGTTTGCCTCAATTGCCCATTCAATAAATATATCATGTGAAAACCCTCCTAGCAGCCTGGCCATGGAGGTTAGAACAACCTAAATAACAACAATTATAGAGTTTAGAGGTTATTTCTCTCTTAAGCACAGTTTCATGTCCTGGCTGTTCAAGTGTTTTAATGTCCTGGCTGCTCCAATGGCACACCTCCTAGAGCTAATGTAAATAGATCCTCACCCCCAGTGTGGCAAATGATCAACAATCCATATCAAATAAAGTCTTTAAGCACTATATATATATATGAAATAAATTGGAGGAAAAAAGGATTAAGAGGTAGATTAACAATTAACTATAGTAGCTAGTATGCTGCACTCGCCTACAGCCTCCAATTTATAATAGGAAAAACTGGCTGCACTCTTCTTAAGATTCAGTCTTAACCCATTAGTAGATTCATGGAAATAGATGAGTTCTTCTTCAACATTAACCATTGTTTGTAACTGAAGGTTTTTGAATTGGAAAAACATTAGTGCCCATCAGTAGATTCATGGATTTCAAGAATTTCAATGTTGACTCCTTCAGGAATTAACAACGCCTCTTACCAACAGTCTCCTAGCATTCTTTGGGAATTCAAGGGGATAATCTGGTCCATAACAAGGGGCCATGGAATTGCTCACCTTGTAACATACCAAAGGCAATTTGTGGTGTCCTTTGTCAGGTTCATGAGCTCCAAGGGTGCACCTGATTTGATGGTAGTTTGGTCAATTGTTGGGACTATCTCTTGGTACATTTTCCAGTCTTGGTCCTTATTGGCTTATGTTGAATTATGGTAGCTCCTCGCGTTGTGTTGAGCATTCACCTGCACCACATCAGTGGGAATAACAAACTCTTGCCCAAAATAAATCTATTCGTCTGTTCATCTAGGGACAAAACCCTCTAGTTATACTCAATTATTAGTTTCTAAGATAAAGAGGCGTAAACAGCAGCACTGTGGGATTATTTCTACCCCTCATGGTTTCATTATTGGTCTAATTATGTGGTATCTAATTTGATGTTAATGACCAGTACTCCTATAACACCTCAATCATCATATGACAATGTATATATATATATATATATATACATTGTCATATGATGATTAATATGTAATATGTTCACCCTCTGCATGATGAAGACCACAGTCTTGCAATCAGGAAGGATGCTGATGGAGTGGCGTGGAAGAGAATACTTCACACCCCTGAAGGCTACAATCGAATCGGCCTTCGAATTGCTGTTGGAGAGGAAAGCTGCACACACATTTCTCCTTGGTTTCTCATGCACATGGACCTGCATATATACAAATTGCAAAGTATATATATAACATCTTCTTCTTGTGATGTTAATTATTGCACAAATGGACTAACATGCTCTCCTAAGAAGCAGATCATCGGCAGCTTCTACCTCAAGGCCCTGGCCCAAGGACTACACAGAGGAAGTCCCCCAGAGTAGAGCCTTCCTACACAGCTTCAACTTCAATGTGGTATGCAAGTCTTTGATGTGCCCCCACTTGGGTTCCTTCTTCAGACCTGTACGTCACAGCAAGTTATAATTAGATGAAAATGTTTTGCAAAGGCTTCTTTGAAGCATCTAAAACTCATACCATATTCATCAAGTGGAGGGGGGGGGGCACCTCAAAAGCATTACAAATATACTGCTCTGCACAGGGTCGCAGAGTGCTACAAGAAACTACATGTTGAATTATTGTAATGCCAAGCTACCTGGAGCAAATTTATCTAAAAACTAAAGGGAAACATGCCAGCAACATCAATGACTGGACAATGAGATAGCCAAGTATTTCATGGCATGAGATAATACAATTTCAAGAATGAACATGTGCAGATACATTAATGGAGCTTAGGCAAACAAACAACTATACAAACATGCAGAATGACCATTTGCCAAAGATAGAGATGAGTCCTACTAAACCAAACATGATGGGTTTAAGGAGCCATCAGAACTGCATAACCATATGTGCTAAACTTGGAATGAGTTTCAATATAGCAAATCCACTTATATAAACCTTATATGTGTATGTTCCCATATACAAGTATACATATAGATACAAGATATATACATATACATGTAGATGCATGAATATAAATTTACCTTCGTGGCACTTTTCTTCATTATTGACTTGTATCCATCCTTAGTGCTCTTTAAGATGTGTTGGACATGGCATTTCATTTGAATAGCTATGTGGTGTACAATTATCACCACACAACCTTGAACCATCAAAATTAGCACAAGCAGCTGAAAAATTAGCAGACCAGTTCTGAACCCTACAGTTTCTGGAATCTATTTCAGATATGCAATCTTGCCATACTAAAATGCTACCTGTCCATTTCTTCTTCCTCAAATCAGATTCAACCATTTGTGTCTCTCGCCTGACAAATTTGTTAGATGATAGTATCTTTTGGTGCTCATGCAGTTTTGTATAATCTACTTTTGATGGCCTATATATGCCTGCAGGAACCCTAGCCGCATGCTCCATCGACAATGAGGGAGAGAGGGGACAAAGGAGAAGGCAGGAGGGGCGACCCTGAATCGCTTGGCCCGACACCGGTGATTTCATCATTGGACGCCGACGAACGTGACCTCACAGCCCCGTCAAAGTGACTAGAATGCAGGAAAGAAAAAGAAGCAACAATGGTAAATAAAGGCTAATCACCTTTTCCATTTGCCACATAATCCGACTCTGCTAATGCACAATCATTGGCAACAGAAGCTTTACCACCCTGTGTCACCTCCTCCATGGATATGACAGAAGAAAAAAAATCAAATCTCAGTCATCAGATGAAGAAGAGCAGGGCTTTGATGAAGGAGAGTGACTCGATCGCCCTCCACACTTTGTAGCCTTGCAGAAGCCGTACGGTAACCCTTCCAAGCGGCCACCTCTGCACGCAACAGGGAACATCCCATTGCAGCATCTGAAGTCCCGCGATCAATGACACCCAAGAGGGGGGTGAATTGGGTGATTACCAATTTTAGGAAAACTTTTGGCCTTTTATAAAATATGTGATACAAAGCTAGTTAGGAGATTCAAAGCTATTTGAACACAAATTGGATTTAACAAACTTTATATGATAAGATATAGATTAAGCAAGATAGATGAAGATAAATCCAGAACAACAATTTAAACTAACGTTTATGTATAATGGAGATAGAGGAAATGGAGCAAACCACACAATATAAGCATAATGCACAGCGGTTTTTAAGGTGGTTCAGATGCACGACGGCAATCCTACGTCCACCCCTCACCAAACCCGGTGAGGCTTCACTCGGGGATAAATCCCCAAACGGAGACGACGCTCCAACCACACACGCAGAACGACACCTGCACACACACACGGGGACGCGCCCCAATACACACACACACGGAGACAATGTCTCCAACACGATCCGACAACCGGATCACAACATACGCTGCGACAAAAGCAGCACTCCACACACAAATACTATGATCTGAATAAAACCACACAACACACGTAGATCTAAGAAGACCTACGCACACAAGAATCAAAAACAACACACATACACGACCACGGATCCAACACGATCCACACACACACAGATTCTTCAGTTTATGATGAACACAAATACAATACCCAAAACATAAATATGATGAGGATTAGTTTAGAAAACTCCTATTTTGGGTTCCCCTTGAATGCATGTTATGGATCTTGAACATATCTTCAATCTTCACTTGAACACCTCCTCTTGATCTCCACTTGAATCCCCTTGGATGGCTTACTTGCTTGCTTGCTTGCTTCTTCTTCTTTCTTCCTTGAGCAATCTTCCTTTGAATCCTTGCTTCCTTGCTTGCTCCAAGGATGTTGGCTTCAGATCTACCTTCAATAGGCTGAGGATGGATGAAGAACACTTGCTGCACGGAGTACTGTTCACGGCTACAGTACTTCTCCTCTTCCTCCACTTGGATAGCCTCTCATTTGATCTCCCTTGAAGCCCTCTTAGTTGATTAGGGTTTGTAGCACCAAATGAGAGTTTTATAACTCTTGAATGGCCCTTTGGACAAGCCCCAGACCAAATCCACGAAATCTGGTGTAATTGGGGGCAAAATGATTAAAGAAATGGGTGGAAAGACCACCCTTCGAACTTGAACCAAAAGTCAACAAAAGTAGGCCTCGGGGCTGGCGGTCGACCGGTGGAGGGCTGGCGGTCAACCGGAATTTTACAGGTTTCAGTCCGTTGCTTGCTGGGAAAAACGGTTGACCGCCCCTGTCTGGGCGGTCGACCGCTGCTGGCGGTCGACCGGTCCTGGACCGGCGGTCGACCGCTGGCAGGGGAAGCCCCAGGTTTCTCCCGTTCAGCCCTTTAAACCCTTGAGCAGCTCATTTACGTTTATGGCATCAAACTCCTTTGACCTTGAGGATTTGTACTGAGTATATGGACCTGCAAACACATGGATAATTGATTAGAACTATAGCTCAAACATCCATATGATAAATCCTTAAACTCCATGCAAACCATTGATTATGAAATCAGAATTTGTTCCGGGGGCGCCGCCCCCGGAAACCCCCGCAAGGGGCGCTGCCCCCTTGATCCCCGCGACCTGACCGGGCAGGTCGATCCCCGTGACCTGACCGCGCAGGTCGATCCACGGGCGAGGGCGCACGATGGCCAGAAGGGTTTCATGTTGAATGTGCATGAATGAGGTGTATACATAAGATACACATGGTGAGATCGATGCTAAGCATGAGATACACAAGGTAAGAGTCTCACCAATGGTTCTTGATAGTAAATTACATATACCACATGTTTTGGATTGTAGAGGAGCAGGGTGCTTATCCACAAGTTTAGTTCACCAGGTGACTTCCATGTTTGATCCTG
The DNA here is from genome assembly GCA_022559845.1 of Amorphophallus konjac. Classification (NCBI taxonomy): domain Eukaryota; kingdom Viridiplantae; phylum Streptophyta; class Magnoliopsida; order Alismatales; family Araceae; genus Amorphophallus; species Amorphophallus konjac. The sequence goes on from CM040126.1 coordinate 363,045,111, forward strand.
CAAGCAAGATAGTTAATGTTAATACCATGCTTGTTCACATTAAAGAGGTTATGAAACCTCTTGCCTCTTGTAAAAATAATTCAATCAAGCATGAATCAAGACCATGTACCATTGCCATTTGTCATCTCAAACATATTTAAACATGAATGTGCAATTAACCATAAGTTTAGTTATCATCACTCAATCACACATTAAGTTTAGTTATCATCAAAATCATAACGCCAACAATCATCAAAATCAGAACTCAACAATCTCCCCCTTTTTGATGATGACAAACTTAGTGATGATGACAAACTTAGTGATGATACAATAGAATGGCACAAATAATCTTCCCCTCCTGTCACACATAATCATCAATTTTTCTTTCCCCTTTGACATAATCAAAAAGTGGGATAATGCAAAACTTTCTCCCCCTGTGACATAATCAACAGTATCAAACGAGCAATATCAACAATCTGGAAGAAGCCAAACAAGGAAGAACAAGCTGATCTCCCTTTGAAATAGCAATAGCCCATCTTATCAAAACAGAAGAAGCAACAGCAAATCATGGACCGACACATCAGTATAAGTCCAATTAGAGGAAACCAATTGCTTATTATTCTCAGAAATCAATATGATACTATCCAAAGTGAATACAGTCAAGCATGTATGGATACCAATTGAAAGTGGTGAGTGGCCTCAAGGATATGAGCCAGTGTAGGAAGATATTCACAAAATAAGGTGTTCAGCACGATAGCATTCAAAATCTAGATCCCATGGTAGATTTTCACAATAGGCAAGAGCAGGAGGGCATACCAAAAGAATTTTCTTTGGTTTTCAAATTTCTGATTTTTGTATTTTAGTTTTAAATGCATAAAACTATGTATATGCAGATGATGACTCATGAAAAGCACATAATGCAACCAAACAGTTACATATAATCATACATGCAATCTCCCCCATACATATATAACAAGGGAAAGGGTATAAGAAAGATGCAAGAGAATCATGCTCACTAGAATGCACATGTGTAGCACATGGGAGATCGTGCAATCATATAGGAGATTTATGCAATTACTGATGCAGTCAATCAATTTTCTGAATACATATTAAATCAAATTCATAGATGTGTAAGTAAGTAACATGAAAAATGATAGTTTCAACATAGATATTTAGATTTTTAGATCAACACAGGGAGACATTTCACAGACTGCACTTCAATTTTGAGAACAGCGTATTGGAGGCTTCGCTCTACCACAATGAGTTTTCACCATCATTTTTTTTCAACTCAACCAGTATCATATGATAGGCAGATTTTTTCAACAGTGATCAGGTTCAAAATGATTTCTTTTTACGCGAGTAGACGCATGGAGCTCATACCAGAATCCCCGGTTACTCAAAATACTGAACCATTTCACCTCATATTGAACAGAGGTACTAGTTCACACTTTTCAGATATGAACCACATCACGTCTCAGGTGACATGTGCCTAGTTTACTCAGTGAGACCAAGCATTGCTCTGCCGTTCATTTTCATTTCAGATTTTTTAACAAAGATAGGTAGACAGCTTTTTTCTCAACTGTCTCTTCAACATATATGCAGCAAGTTTAACATCTCAAGAGTGTTGAAAAGAAATTCATATATCCTTATCTTTAACACTCATTTTCATATTTTGTGCAAGAAATGTACGAATTTGATTCAGCATGTATACCGAAAATATCATGAATACATAACAATACAACTCCCCCTACATAGATGCACTTTTACTCCCCCCAAAGTGTACAATATGAAGCACACCGATAATGACTCAATTGCAACATTATTTATCAAGAAGGCATAAGGTCATAGAAATTTCAAGGATGGAGGTGAATAGCATATAATAACACACAAGCACACATTTGGAGTTTATGCAAATGCACTGTGACATACATGTGAGCAATGTGATGTCAATTTGATACCAATTGAATGGGTAAATTGATACCAATTGAATGAATGCTAACAGAATGAACTAAGTGCGACTGATGCATGAGTTCTAATGCAATGCAAAAATTAACATGGGTGCAAGGTGTGTGTTTTTGGTTTTTCATTTGAGTGAACTAAATGCACCTAATGCATTGGATTCTGATGCATGCAACCTATAACTATATGAGAATGAAAGACATGATGCAAAAATAAGATGAGAGCTTTGATTTTTCAAGCCAGTGTGACAGCAATCTTATTGAGATCAACCACATTCTATTCATGAATCAGCAGCCATTCTTTATGACATGACCTTTTTGAATAAGGGTGCATAAATGATCAAAAATAAGCAAAGCAACCCGAATTTCAGAATTGTTCAAAAACATATTTTCAAAGGTCTTTCACAAGTTTTGAAATGGGAATTCATCTAAAAGTCAAATGTATGGATCATTTAATCACAGCATATTTTCAATTTTCATAACTCAGCTCAAGGATTCATTCAAGAGTCAATCAATCACAAGCCAGTCAAGATCTAGTACGAGGTGGAGATTTTAGTCCAAAGACCCAACTCAACGCATAGGGAATACTTCCAAGTGGATATAATCCACTTTTTCACAAACGCCATTTGATATACCAGATATGTAATTCAATTCGAGTGTGTTGATAAGGATGAATTACCTTGGTTCAGGAGACAAGATTGGAAGCCTTCAATTACTAAGATCACCAACCTCGCGGAGGTTGATATTTCAGATTTTACTTTCTTACCTTTGCCTTGAGAATCTTTTTTCTTCCAAGTCTTTAACCTATTGAACCCATCCTTTGTTAATAGAGATGCGCACTTTTCACACCATGTCTTGGATACTATCAAGATCACTTCCTATCTCCCGGTGGTAGATTGAGGAAATTTTTATCATTTTCATCCTTACAAGGTATTCCTCATTTGATTCAAGCTTGGTCACGGCCAGCCCATCAGCACTTAGATTTTGGGAGTGTAATCTGCATTCAAGAAGAATAGAGTTGATTTGTCAATTTCGATTTAAATTGATTAACAATGACATGACAAATTCATTTTAACAACCAACATCCCCTAGATAGCTCTAGATGCAATGCATGACTCATGTGTGAACCTAAACATTAATCCCATATGATGAATGTGGTTGCTCCCCCTTAGTGTGTGCATGAATGCAAGATGTTCAGTAATAGTCCAATGCCATATGCAGCCTTTTGAGTAAATGACTCATAGTACCAGGCGGAGAACTTAGATCCGAAAATCACCTCACGCGTAGTGATAGCTTTCAGATAGGCATAACCTACCCTTCCACTTCTCACCATTTGATATACTATGTAGTCAAGGATGATGAAGGCAGGAGGATTGCTATGCATTATGACATGAATTCACAAAGTTCATGTTGTGACCCCTCTATGTTGATGATGTTGACACTTGCTTTATTTCATTGGCAACACCATTATTTTGATTGATTGGCAACTACTTTTGATTTGATGAAATTGCTCTATCAGATTGACTATGTGTTCTTTGCATTTTATACACTCCTGTCTGCATTTCTCACTGTCATGGGTCGACACATCAGAGGATGGGTGGACTCCTCCAACAGACTTGTTTAGACTGAGTCTATACACTGGAAACTCTCATATCGATTGAGTCTATACATCGTCCATTTCAGATAAAGTCCACACACTGCATTTCATTTGAATTGGTTAAGTGTGTACAACGTCAACGCATGAAGTCTGTACATCAGTCTTAACATTCTAAGTCTGTACAGCCGTTGGCTTTGAACCTCAGAGTATGTACATCCGAATTGCCCTTGATCTGGTCAAGTGTATACACTCTTTCACTGTAGCTTTCACATATTCAAGTCTACACATCGTGAAAGTCTATACATTCATCACTTACCTTTCGCTCAAGGCAAAGTCTATACATTGGGGACTTTCCCTACGTTTCTTAGGCGAAGTCTGAACATTCGGTTCTGAAGCATGAAGTCTATACACTCCAGCCTATTCCTACGTTCAAGGCTTCAGCTACACATTAAGTCTGTACATTGGCTTCACTTCATCAAGTCTGTACATTGACTCGCCAACTTCTTTGAAGTCTGTACATTGACTCGCCAACTTCTTTGAAGTCTGTACATTGCTTCAGGAGCTTCAAGTCTACACATCACTTTGCTTCATGAAGTCTGTACATCCATAGTGATATTTGAAGTATGTACATTGCTTCAGGATCTTAAAGTCTATACATCCATCGTGGAGCTTCAAGTCTACACATCGCTTGATGTCCTAAAGTCTGTACATCCACAGTGAAACTTGAAGTCTGCACATTGGTCTTCAAATCCAAAGTCTGCACATTGGTCTTCAAATCCAAGTCTGTACACTGGTCTTCAAATCCAAAGTCTGCACATTGGTCTTCGAATCCAAAGTCTATACAAAGGTCTTGACACTTGAAGTCTATACATTCGATGTGCAGAGTTGATGTCTATACTATGCCTTGTGCTGATCAAGTCTACACAATGGTCGGTGGCAAGTCTGTACACTGGCCTCAGCTATTCAAGTCTATTCACTGGAATGTTTAGTAAAGTCTATACACCCTTCAGTTGAAATTCCAAGTCTGTACATCGGACTGTGTTAAGTAAAGTCTATACATCCGATTGTGCAGTGTCTTAGCCATCGTCTCACATTCTTCAAGTCTATACAATGGTCGGTGGTAAGTCTACACATTGGTTTTCATTCGAAGTCTGTACACTCACCAGTGAACGACAAGTCCACACATTGGACTGTAGCTACTTGTTCTTCAATGTCTGTACGTTGGGTTTTCACATGAAGTCTGTACATCCGTTCACTCTGCATCGTTATCAAGTTTGTACAGCCACTCTTCGTTCATCATGTCTATACATTGGTTTTGAGTGAGCATAGTCAAGTCTGTACACTGCACTCGAGTCCGTTATCTTCAGTAAAGTCCATACATTGGCATCGGTCTTCACCTTGAGTATGTACAGTGGCTGCTTCATATAGGAAGTATGTACAGCCGTTGCCTCTTCATATGAAGTCTATACTTTGGGCAAGTCTGTACACTGGTTTCCCTTTTATGAAGCCTAAACTTTCATTAAGTCTGTACACTGCTTTCCTCGTATGAAGCCTTTACATTCATTAACTCTATACACTGCATTCGTGTTTGCAAAGCCTGTACAGCGTTTACACTTAAACTGAACACACTCTTGTCTGTTTGACAGTGAATGCAGAAGCTAATGAGGGGCACGTGATCTGAGGTACCTGGCTCGTGATCCGAGAAGGACAAGGTATCCAGATGAGGACACGTGTACTGACACTCGATTGGATGCTGCCACGTGGTCCAAATTGCTGGGCGGGAAACGTGGAGAGCACACGCCTGCTGCTGTTGCTGCTATATATATATGGCCCTTCTTCCACAGAAGAAAGCAGATCGGAGAAGAAGAAGAGAAAGTCTATACACTCAGCAACAGTGAGCCTTCGATCCACAGAGAAAAAGAGAGAGAAGAAGGAGATATAGAGAAGAAGAAGAAAAGAAATAGAGAAGAAGAAAACGAGAGAAGAAGAGATCGAGAGAGATGAGCTGAGAGAGAGCTGATTGAGAGTGAGATTGAGAGTGAGCTTGTATCTCAGTCTCGTGGTTCAAAACCAGAGCTGAGCTTTGCTCTTAGAGCTATATTGCTTTTGAGCTTTTCTGTTTTCGTTTTGATTCTGTCTTTCATTTCCGAATACTATTTCTTCAAGCTGTGTGTCAGCGGTCTTGCAGTGGTAGTCTCCACTGGACGGGTTAAGCTGTATTTCCCCAGCGGTTGCAGAGGATCAGATCCTCTGGTCGGCAAGCTGTAGTGCCCAGCGAAGCTGTGTATCAGCGGATTGTTTGGCCAAGCTGTAAAGCCCAGCGGATGCAAGTTGTGCTGCGCAGCAGGAAGCCATACTCGGTTGAGTGTGGGGTGGACGTAGGTCGTTGACCGAACCACCTAAAAATTGTGTGTGCAGTGTGTTTGTGTTTTTGTGTGATCTTTGTGCGATGGGAATTCTTGCTTAGCTTATTTCGGTGCATCGCTTATGCTCATGTCTAGCTTTAGATATATAGATATGGTGAATGGCTTTCATGGGTCGACCTTTTGCTTTACACTTTAGCATTCTTCCTTTAGCTTAACTGATGTTTGCCTAAATTCCGCTTTAGAACTTACAGTAGTTTTAAATTAGGCAAGTTGATCTATGCACCCCCTCTAGATCCACACTTAGTGGAGATAGACTGCGTCCATCTAACCCAACACTTGGTATCAGAGCCTAACTCTTCTGCAGGGACTCATCGCCCGAAGAGAATAGGCAGAGATGGATGCTCGAGGGATGATTGCCGAAGGTCACTCAACAACGAAGCCCCCATTCTTTGATGGATCAAACTACGCATACTGGAAGAACCGTATGCAAGTGTTCCTCAGGGCTAAGGATTATGAGATTTGGAAGATTGTCAGTAAGGGACCTTATGAGCTGTCCCCGAATGAAGATGTATGGACCAAGGAGGAGATCAGAAGGTCCACGCTGAATTGGAGTGCTATTAATGCTATCCAGTGCACTATGCATCCTACAGAATTCTCCCGTGTGTCTGCTTGCAAATCAGCTAAGGAGATGTGGGATGCGCTGGAAGTAATTCATGAAGGTACATCTCAAGTAAGAGAGCAGAAGGCCAATCTTCTTGTATATGAGTATGAAGCCTTCAAGATGAAGCAGAACGAGTCCATCAGCGAAATGTACGCTCGGCTGACTATCATAACCAATGGCCTCAGAGGTTTTGGGAAACCTCAAACAGAGTATGATGTAGTGAGGAAAATTCTGCGCTCCCTGACTTCCATTTGGCACAGCAAAGCAACAGTGATGGAGGAGTCAAGGGACTTGCGTAATACTAAAGCTGATGAGCTGATTGGCTCACTAATGGCATATGAAATAAACATGCCAAGGACAGATCCGAGAGGAAGAAAAAGCCGATAGCGCTGAAGGCTAGTTCCAGCAAATCAATAAAATCCAGCTCCAGCAGCTCTTCATCATCAGAGGAGAGCCTAAATGAAGAAGAAGATGTGACTCGATCTGAGATAGCCATGATGACTAGAGAGTTCAGGCGATTTCTCAGAAAGGGAGCAGGATGGTTCGGCCAGAAGAAATACAGTGGTGGCCGAAAGGATAAAAGGTATAAATCTAAACCTGCAAAGAAAAATGAAGCTAATGTCTGTTATCAATGCAGAAAACTAGGGCATCTAAAAATTGACTGTCCAGACAATCAGAAACATAAGGACAGGTCAAAGAAGAAAACCAAGAAGGGAAGAGCTATGATCAGCACATGGAGTGATGAAGATGAAGGCTCTTTCAGCAGCAGCTCAGATAGTGAAGCCGAATCTGAACAGCCTATTTGCCTTATGGCAACAAGCTCCGAAGATAGAGAGGAGGACACAGATGAGGTAATCACTAGATTTGAAAACTTCACAATTGCTGATTGGGTAGATGCTTATCATGACATAGCTGATAGAGCTGATGATATTAGAAAAGAGAATAGGCATCTTAGAAGAAAAATCAATTCCATGCAAAATGATAAAACACTAACTGATAAAATTGCATGTTTGGAATCTGAGATTGATGAATTGAAACTCACATGCTCTGAAGAAGATGAAATCAAAAATGAGTTAAAAGCTTCTAAGGAAGAGAATCTAAGGCTTGAAAATGAAATTGATGAATGGAAGCTGAAGATTCAAAAATGTGAAAGTGAAGTAAAAATCATCTCTGAAAAATATGAAGCTATCCTCAATGTCAACAATGAGCTGAAAAAGGCTATTGATGAATTTCAGAAAGACAATGAGGATAAAATGAAAACCATTGAGAAAATGACCCAAGGAATAGATAACTTAAATGCTTTGTTAGGGTCAAAGGTTAATTTCAGAAAAGAGGGCCTAGGATTTAATTCTAGTGCAACAAAATCATTTGGGATGAAAATAATTTCATTTGTTGCTCAAAAGGAAAAGGGACCTCTAATTAGCATGAACTCAACAAATTTAATGAACAAAACTGCTAATCTGAAAAAGACCAGTGCTGAGGAGAAGGGTAAACAAAAACTCAGTGAGCCTAGTAGAGCTAGCACCTCTAAGCAGAATCCTAGGGCTCAGACTCAGGTTAGGGGTCAACCTACACAGTCCGGTAAACCCCAGGTCAAGGTAACCAAGTCTCCACCAACACCTCCACCTCTGAAGAAGACCCAATACAAACCTGTGTATAGGTCAGATTGGTCTAGAACTCAGGGTAGGTTTACAGGTCTTGCACACCAGGGTGCTCAATATCAAAGACCTTACAGTGGAAATTGGGTCAATGGGTATGGTTACTGGACATCTAGAAACCAATATTTCCATAGCCAGCCCAGGAACTACTATGGCCAAAATTTTGTGAACACACCCTGGCCAAGGCACTGGCACAGAAATAACAATACTGTCAATAATCATGGTGCTGCCAATAAGAAAAAGAACAATAAAAAGAAAAGGAACAACAACAGAAGAAAATCTGTAGGATCCACTGAACAAAATTCATTTAAACAAATGTGGATTCCGAAACATTTGCTTTCCTGCTTTGCTTCTAGTTCATTTACATTGGAGCCCAATCAGTCTTGGGTTCCAAACTTCTCTACCTAATTGGGTATGCAGGTATGCCTGGCAGCCAAGAACAACTTGTGGTACATGGATAGCGGCTGCTCCAGGCATATGACAGGAGATAAGGCCAAATTTTAGATACTGACTGAGAAAGTAGATGGCCTTGTCACCTTTGGAAGCAACACAAAGGGTAGGATTATCGGATCATGTAAGGTAGGTAAGTGTTCTACCTGCTGCATTGATGATGTTATGCTGGTTGAAGGGTTAGCCTATAATCTACTTAGCATCAGCCAGTTATGTGATAAAGGTTACAATGTTTTATTTAATTCTCAATGCTGCAAGGTTTTTGAACTTGATTCTGATATTGTCAAATTTTCTGGAAAAAGAATAAATAATACTTACATGATAAATTTCGATGAAATTCAACACACTAACCTTTGCCTTACTGCCAGTAGAGAAGACATAGCATTTTTATGGCATCGTAGGTTAGGTCATGCTAGCTACACTGTTTTGCACAAATTAAATAAGCATGGCATGGTTAGAGGACTTCCTGAAGTCTCATTCAAGAAAGAAAACAAAATCTGTGATGCATGCACTCAATCAAAGATAACTAGAAAGTCATTTAAGTCTAGAACTGAAAATCTATCTTCCAAACCCTATGAGCTGATACATATGGACCTTTTTGGGCCAACTAGATCTGTCAGCCTATCAGGGAGGAGGTATGGGTTTGTCATGGTAGATGACTTTTCTAGGTATACTTGGGTTTATTTCTTATCTAATAAGAGTGATGCTTTCTCAGAATTTCAGGAGTTCTATGTTAAAACAAATCAGAAAATTGAAATCATTTTGTCTGATCATGGAGGTGAGTTTGCAAACTCACAATTTGATGAATTCTGCAGGTCAAATGGAATCAACCACATGTACTCCTCACCAAGGACACCTGAGCAGAATGGAGTTGTGGAGAGAATGAACAGAACCCTAGTGGAAATGGGTCGTACACTCCTTGTCGAAGGTGGTCTACCAAGGAAATTTTGGGCTGAAGCAGTGAACACTGCCTGTTATGTAATTAACAGAGCCATGGTAAGACCTTCTACCCAGCAAACACCATATGAGATATTAAAAGGTAAGAAACCTTCTATTGCTCACTTCAAGGTTTTTGGTTGTAAATGTTTCATTCACATAAATGATAAAAAGGACCTTGATAAATTTGAACCTAAAGGAGAATCAGGAATTTTTCTTGGCTATTCTGAAAACACCTGAGCATACAGAGTGTACAATCTGAACTCTAAAACTGTTGAAGAATCTCCACACATAGTTTTTGATGAATCCTTGGCAAATTCTAATGTTGGTCAATGCAGGAATGAAAACAATGGTGAAATTCTGAAGGAAGGAGATCATGCAGACAAATCCGAGGATGAAGAAGAACATAAAGAGCTTAATGAAGAGGAGCCTACAGTTCAGGGGGAGGTAAATCAAGTTCATGATAGTCCAATTGCAAATATTAGATATCTCAAGGATCATCCTGTAGATAATTGTTGACACCTTGAAAATGAGCAAGGGCAAAAATAGAATTGAAAGGAAGATCAGACCAATAGTGAAAGATCAATGACGAAGTTCGTCAACCATCTACCCGGCTGAAGCCTTTTCCCGGCCAAGCTGATGTCTGATGTCATTGTCAGTCAGACGACGGCACTGATGAAATAGCAGTCACCTGGCTGAAGTCTTTCCAGGCTAAAGCTGATGTCCGGTCTTGTCACCATTCCGGTGACGATACCAATGAGATGATGTCCGACTTTGTCATCATTCAGGTGGCAATGCCGATGAAACCCCAGTCTACCGACTGATGAAAATCTATGAATGATCTCAATAGAAACTGTGTCACCAGTGGAGGGCCTTCTCGGGTTCTGATACATTTGAAGGACCAATAAAGGCCGAAGTCTATGTGAGGTCTTAAAAGCCCTAAATGGGCCTATAAAAGTGGCGCCGGGATCCCCTTGTCGAAGCCCAAAAGCGGCGTCGAGAAGCTGAAGTCCCACGCGCCGGGACGGGCCTGCCGATAGGATACCAAGGAGGGATATAAAACCCCCTCATTCGAAGAGAAGAGAAAAAAGAAGAAGACACACAGGAGAGAGGCAACAGAGAGTCAGAACAGATAGCAAAAAGGGCGGAGAAGAAGAATAGATAGCCACAAAAAAAGGAGGAGAAGAGAGCGGAGCCTGCAATCTGATCCGAGAGAGGAAGAGGCGAAAGGGAAAAAGAAGAAAGGAGTCTCGAAGCCTGATCGAAGGTGGGCAACGGGGAGGGAGAGGAGTCAATGCTCCGCCCTCCCCTCCCCATTTTATGTAGTTCATTATTTTAATTTTTGATTGCTTCTGTCTCTTTCCCCTTTTGATGTATGCTGTGATATCACAGCCGATTTTACTCTGCTAGGGCAAGGCATAGTCGCCCTATACCTTCTTTTATGTATTACCCCTGATGTGCGAATGTAATCGTGATATTCGAATGAATGAAAACTACAGGCTCCCGTTGAGGCCTGCTGTCTATTTCTCCGAAACACTATTGCTATCTCCCCATGTTTTCTGTCTCTTCTTAATACTCAATAGCATGCTATCCCCCTCCCCAGTTCGATTGATCGCCTGCTTATTCGCCCGGTTCTCGAACGCTTCTCGTGCATACTTCCGGGCCATGGACAGGCTATCCCTTGGCCTCTGAAGCAAAGCATAGATGTATAGCAACCGCCGCTCGGTTTTAGATGTTATATTCATAATCATCGGCTCTGCTGAAGTCATCCCCGGGGCTAGAGACAGTCATCTCTTGGCCCCCAGATGATGAAGAGTATACCAAAATCATCCTCACGGATCATTATGAACGCTGGTGACAGAGATACCCTAAACCGTGTTTCCCCCAAATCACTCTCCGCTTCTGGCCTTCCCTTTGAAATCCAAGCCAAAGTCGGTTGCAGTCTGATGAATTGAGCTCTTTTGATTTCCCAAGGCCCGTCTATCTTGGCCTGAATCACCAGGAAAACCCCTGAATCCTCAACAGACCCAAGAACAGGGTACCGTAAAGCTATGTTTCTCATCCCGGCGCCCTCACACCTCTCAGCCCCGCATATAGTAAAACAGATGAACAGTTCTCGGCGCTATCCTTCAGGCGCCGAGAATCACCCCTGGCCTTCTGACCTTCGCGCCGGGAACCTTTGCATCTTGGCCGCGCCGGGAAACCCTCCTTGGCTGCTTTGCCATCGCGCCGGGAAGCCCATCCTCTGGCCTTCTCCCCTGCGCGCCGGGAACCCCCCTTGAGCAATTCCTCTTCGCGCCGACAACCTCCTTTGGCCATTTGGCCCTTGCGCCGAGAGCCTACTTCTTGGCCTCTTCCCCGTCGTGCCGAGAACCCTCCATGTTGAACCCGCCGAGAACCCTCACCCTCTGGCATCCTTCTGGCGCCGAGAGCCCTAATTACTTGGCCTCCTTGCCTGCGCTGGGAGCCTAACACCTTCACCCTTCTGCCTTGGCGCCGTAAGACCCCTTTGCTTTCCTGCTTGCCTGCGCCGAGAACTCCACTAACGCCAGCTTCCCGGCGCCCCAAATAGTGCCTTGCAAAGAACCCTTCTCGGCGCGGTGGTTTTCACGCCGGGAACTCATATACCCATTCAAATCCGTGCCGAGAGGCTGCCCTGTCACCCAATGAGCCTCCGACGTCTCTATCAAACCCACCTTGGGATGTCCATGAGTCACCAGAACTGTCCCGAGGATAAAATCAAAGGGAGTCAGACTCCCTTATTTTCCACTGATCCGTACCGGGTTTATGAGCAACCCCTTTAGCTAAGGTGAGCTCTGCCACTGCACGAGTGTCACCGGCTCCTGTAAGGGAAGAATCGAACATTGCCCCAGGGCATACATGTACAGTGTGGGAGGGGTTCGCTCCCTCCTTTTCTCGGCTTTCATCCCGGCACTCCGTGGGTGATAGCCTATTCTCCCCTGGGCATAATCCAGATTATGGGGAGATGCTGCCGAAATGTCGATAGATGTTTTAACTCCGATAAGTCCCGGGAAGTGCACATCATACACCTCCCGTCTGGCTCGATTTTTCGGGGAATATGAATACCGCGAGGCCTTTGGCTGGATGGGGAACATGAAAGGGGATATGTCCTCGATGACTATCCAGGCTCCGCCCTGCCGCTGCGTGGACGGTGTCCTAGCTCCACCCGGCATGACCTACACAGGGGGGGGGTCATGTTGATTTAATAACCTATCGTTCGCTCAATTACCTTCTCAGAATAATAATATCTTCAATATCACGCACTATTATTTTTCTTTTATTACCGCCCCGAGTGGCCTCCTATTTTGGCGTTTAATCAAGGGTTGTCCTTCTTAGGAAGGGCATAATTAACATCATAGCCTTTATGGTATGGCAGACTTTTAGTCCCGACTCGGACTTCACAATCGACTGACCAAGTCAAGTCGAGCGCACAATGAAATCGTCACACATGTGACTGGCACGCCTAATAAACAAAATTAATAAATAAATAAAAACAAAATTGAATTAGAAAAAAAAAATCCCGCGTCCACAAGTCTGGCACACCCGGTGGGACCGAGTCTCCCTTCATCTATACGCCGAAATAGGAGGCCCGACGGGCCCCCCCTCAAATTTCTGATTCTTGTGTGCTTTCTCTATTTCCAGGAAGCTACGATGACGGCTGGAATCATGTCTGTATGCTTTGATCAACAAGCGATCGATGTGCATGTTCGAGAAGGCTACCTGGCGGTACCTCTTTCGTTCGGATCGATGCCGCCTGCTGTCGGGATGCCCAACTGCCTGGGCCTCATCTTCACTGACTTGCTCGAGATTGACAACCAGGAGCAAAAGACTGTTGTCGAGACATTGCTGCAAGCTACCAGCCCCAAAATGAGCCAGGTGATGCAGGATACTCCTGAGGTCGTGGCCTGCTTCGTGCATCACGAGGCGAAAAGGGGCACATCCTCTGCTGCTGGAAGAAGGAGGAGATCCGACAGGAGAGCCCGACCCACTGCTGCGGGTCGTCAGATATCCAACTTAGGAAAGACAATGCTGATTGGAGATGTCCGGGTAAACCTCAGTGGTTGCCCAAGGGCGGTCAAGCCGGACACGATAGTCCCGATGGTGCCTACTACCAACAGGTTCCGGGTACTAGCTGCCAGGAGGGTCGACATGAAAGAGGAGGATAGAAAGCCACTGGCACCAAAGCCACCCAAGTTCAGGCAGATCTGGCGGCCGAAGAAAATCCAGAGCTGGGTCCCAGCTCAAGAGGAAGAGAACATTGTTGATACCACTGTTGTCCGCTTCAGGGCAGGAAGCAGAAGAGAAGAAGGAAGTGACATAAGAAATGCCGTTGCTGTTCACCCCAGGGCTCGGGGTAGGAGGGGTGAGAAAGAGAATGAAGGAAGAAATCTGACTACTATTCGCCCCAGGATGAGGGGTAGAAGATATGAGCAGAAGGAAGACCTAACGGTCACCCACCCCATGGCTTGGGGCAAAAGATGGGAAAGGAAGAATTATGCTGCCGCTGCCAATCGCTGCCAGGATGGGAGTAGAAGGTTCAGGGAGGAAGAGGAAATGAGAATAAGCGAACCAGTCGCTGCTGTCACTCTAAGAAGACCAAGAGCCTATGCCAGACAGGCTGATATATTCAAATACTGCAAAGCCGAGCACTTGACTGCTCAGGTGGGGAGACTGGCTTATCAGTAGAAGATCCAGGAAAGATTGATGCTCCAACCAGAGCCACGAAGGCACAATCAAGAGGAGATGAAACAAGTGGCTTAAGACTACTTTCACTACTTGGGGAACTCCGCCCTCGGGCAGCAAAGATTATCCCGTGCCTTGGGCACCATGGATGAAGAAGAAGAAGAAACCCTTCAAGAAGTGATGCTCAGAGTCTCCTCCTCCGATTCCAATGATTATGAAGAAGGCCACAGAGCCAGGTATGGGAAAGAAGACCTGCATAGGGAAGAAGCTAGAGAAAGAATATCAGTCTTTGACTGGCTCAAATACCCCGATCAGGTGAGAAGGAAAGTCTACAGGCAGAGGGAAAAGATGCAGATCTTTGCCTGCAATATGGCCGGGCTTGTCAAAGGGCAGGATATGTTACCGACACAGCCAGATGAACTGCTCAGACTAGCAACCAGACCAGGCCCCGTCACAAGAAGTGGACAGGCGGCAAAAGATAAGATGAAGACTAATGATGAAGCCCGCAAGATCACCACTATGACAGTTAATGTGGTGACAGCAGAAGATGAAGATAATCCCTTCGTCGATGATGCTGAAGGGACTTCAGAAGATCTACAGATCCCGTCAACCCTGGATCCCATGATCCAGATGATGTTTAGAAGATATCAACAAGAGATCAATGCTCTCAGAAGACAGCTAAATGAGAGGCATGAAGCTACACTGGTCTCCAAGCAAGCCGAGCCTGTGGGGCAGACTGCCAGCTCAACCGAAATGGCTATTCCAGTTAATCCTCTCCCGGCTGATAAGGGCAAAGCACCAAGCCAACCCGTTCTGCAGCAGACGGTAGCTCAGCCCTCTGTATCTCAGACGCAGCCTGCCACGCCGGCCTTGCGCGCAACTGTGATGACAACTCCTTATAGCCAGCAACAAGCTCACTTCTTCCCGGAAAACATAGATCCAGCCATAGCCCAGAAGCTGATGATTGAAAAGATTGTGGAGATGAAGCTGTCTGAAAAGACTGGTGATGATGCTAGTACCTACGATGTGTACAAGGTACCATATCCTCCCCAGTATGCTGCTAAGAGACTACCGCCAGGCGTCAGTAAGCCGCCGAAGTTTGAGAAATTTAATGGCCAGGGCTCTCCCAGGGAGCACATAGCTTACTATACCACAATTATGGGTGACTTGGCAGCTGATGAAGCTTATCTGCTTAAGTTCTTCAGCTCATCCCTCACCGGGATAGCCTTTGAATGGTATTCAAGCCTGCCGGCTGGGTCAGTGACCGATTGGCCTGATATACAAAGAAAGTTCCGCGACAGATTTCACGTCACGGAAAGAGAAATTACAATAGCAGAACTATATGCAACCAGGCAAAAGCAAGATGAAACAGCACTGGACTACATCAAAAGGTGGAGGAACTTAGCTATGAGATGCAGAAGACCTCCTCATCAAGAAGATGCAGTGCAAATATGTAAGCAGAGCCTCAGGAGAGAGATACTGGAAAAGATGATTGGTGCAGATGTCAGAACATTTGACCGGCTGAGCAATATAGTGGCGGAGGTCGAGACGTTCCTGTCTAAGCGTCCGACGGCCAATGCTCCAACTGTGCCGAAAGGGAAATCTAATGATCGACGACCATCGCACTCTGAGGCTAACACCGTCGCTTTCAGAACCTTCGAGCAACAGAAAGGGAAGAAGGGGGCAGATGAAGCTCCCCCGCCAGCAGACACAGTAGAAAGAAAATTTAAGGTCTCTCTGAGAAACAAAATGAGAAAGCCGTACTCTTTCCCGAAAGATAAGACAGCCGCACTATTCAACTGGGCATACAAGTTCAACAAGGTAACATTGCCTGAGCCAAAGAGACCCGAGGACGCGGCAAAGAAAGGTGATCCACTGTTCTATCCATATCACCGTGCGTTGGGGCACGCAATTGAAGATTGCTACGTCTTCAAAGATATTATGGAAGGCATGGTCAAAAAGGGCGAGCTACAGCTGGGAGATTACCAGGTAGAGCCACCTCGTCCACATGAGCCTCCGGCATTAAAAATGGCCGCCAATATGATTTCAATCTACCAACAGCTGCCTAAGGAAGCCGTCGAGGAATGCACCAGGCATACTTATGAAGCTTGCTTCCTCACCCCACTGAAGGATCAGGAAGGATGGCAGATGAAACCCATAAAGAACAGAAAGAAGACTCCCGCAGCCAATACCAATGGAGCAGTTATCCGCGGTGTCACACCAAGACCTGAACCGCCTCCAGTAAAGCCAGTATGGCGCACAGCTGAGACAGGGCCAGTCATCCGGATCCCCACTCATAACCGGAGAAGACAAGTCCCCCTACCTACACATAAAGAAGTAAGTCCTGCAGCTAGGCGTTTACAGCAGTATATTAATGGGCTCGATGAATATGAACAAAAAAAGCCCGGGCACCTACTGGTGAAAGACTGTATACTCTGGGAACAGCTCGAAGAATTGAAAATTAAAGAGCAGTCAGAGGCAGAACAAGAAAAAGCTGAGACTGAACCCTTCTGGGGGCAGGGGCCAATAAAGCCAAATTCCCAGAAAAAGAAGAGACGGCCCAAGTCCAAGAAGGGAAAGAGGGTCGTGACAGTACAATGTAACACCCTGTCGGCACTCTTTACCTCGCCCGGGGAAAGTGATGAGGATGAAACATCAAATGCCCCGCTAGAAGCCAACCATGCCGAGGCCTCAACCTCAGCACATGCAACACGCTCCGGAAGAAGGTGGGGGCGCCCACCACCAGCTAATCATAACATTATGTTCAGAGGGGAACAGCCCTACCAGATTCTCGAACCGGAAGTACGAGGTGTCCAGGTTCCTCCCCCTGCCAGCTTGTACCAAGAAGAGAAGAAGGGAGGTCAAATTCCAACATTTCTGGAATTTCTATCCAGTCTGAAAAATGGGCAGTCGATACAGGCTGGGCAAGATAAAGGCAAGAGACCTCAGCAGTCGGCATCTGTAGCCTACAAGCAGAATGAGAAAGAGGAGGATAACTCTCCGACGGCACCAGGGGCCGTTGCTATAGAAGAAGCCCCCCAAGAAATCAGTCCAGAGGATGAAACCAGCACTGGGCAGCAGAGGCCACGGGCACCACATGAACCTCTAAAACCCCGATGGGCGGAAGAAATGAGACTGTCTAATGTCAGGGTGGGCAGCCGGATCATGAAAATGCTAAAGAAGCTCCCTACCAGATTCTCCATCTGGGAGATTCTCTCTCTGAGTGAAGAGGCTCGCCAAGCAATTGATGATGCCTTGTAGTCGCCGGCACAATATGAAGCACTCTTGACAGAAGTGAATTCTGGGCCGTCAGTTACATTCACAGAGGATGACATGCTGATTCCGAATTCCTGCCATAACAGACCGCTGTATATGAGGGGCTCCCTGAACTGTCAGCCACTGAACAGGATACTGATAGATCCCGGGGCTGCCGTGAACATTCTCCCATACCGCATCTACCAAAAATATTACTTTGATCTTCAGCTTACCAAGGTCAGAGACATGAAAATTGTGGGATTCAACCAGAAATGTGAGACGCCCCTTGGGGTGGCTGATTTTAACCTCACATTGGGGGATCTCACTACCGTGGTACGATTCTATGTAATCGACTCCAACACCACATATAAGGCTCTGCTGGGGAGACCGTGGCTGCATGAATATCAGATAGTGCCGTCCACGCTGCATCAGTGCATTAAATACTGTCATGAAGAAAAAGAAGAGAGGGTGTTTGCGGATCTACACCCCTTCGAAGTATTCGAGTGTCATATGCTCGATGCATCCTACTACACCGAGGTGTCGCAAAATTGCAAGGAGAGGGAGGCTGTGGTCAGCCAGAAAAAGCCGGCGACGAAGGCAAGAAACTGGTCTCCCCCGCCACCAAAGGGCTATATTAAAAAGCATGAGGTATCTCACATCTCTTATGTTGGTGACTTTGCTCGGATCACCCCTCCTAGCATTCACCCGGATGATATCGATGAAGAAATGAAAGAAAAGTACACACAGGTGGAGGTTCCGCAGGGTTTAGTCAAGCCCATCGCTAGCCTAGAGTACCAGACGGTGCTACCACTAAAGACTATGGAAATCCCTCGCTTCTGCAAGCCTCCTACCATATTCTACACCGGGGAGTCAGTCGAGGAAGATGATCAAGACTGCATGGTCCCTGAAGAGGCTGCAAACTGGATGGTGCCAATTGCAGGCTTGGATTATACTACCCAACGGGTTTCGCAGATGTTCTCTAAGATGCGAATGCCGTCATTGCAGCCTGTTGCCCAGAGGAAGGCGTTCAAGGAGCTATGGGATCCGCCTCGGGATAATAAAGTACTGAGGAAGATCACTCAACACCCGGGATTGGGTTATACCCTGCAAGAATACTATGAAGCTGAGGTGGACGTCATCTCTGTCTCCTACCAGCATGAAGACCCTTCCTAGGTGGGATATGACAAGTACCCCTCGGAAGATGAAGAAATCATTTATCAATCCATAATGAACAATGAAGCCCCAGACAGTCAGCCGGAGACGGGGACGTCTGATGAAGCAAAGAAGGATTGGTGCTGGGAAGACCTACCTTGCAAAGAGGATCTGTTCCATGCTGAAGCAAAGTTTGATACGGGAACCCCGGATGAAGAGCAAATAGCCAAAGAGCTGAGGGAATGCCTGGAGTTTGAGCGCATCCTGGAAGAAGTCCGGGCTCTACAGAATGATGATCTCTCAAGGGAGTCTCCATCAGAAGAGCCTCTAAGGGCGGAAGACTCCATTTTTGAGTTTCCTGCTGAGCCAGTCGCGTCCTCGGAGCAGACTGAACAGAATCCAACAATATTGGCCGTATATGATGAGCCAGCACCCGCTGATGACCAGTATGATGAAACAGAGGGTCATGAAACTGAAGAAGATTATATCCCGGGAGGCTTCATTGACCTGCAAGAAGCCCCGCCCGAGGTCGAAGATGGAGGTCAGGCCACCGTCGATGAGCTTGTGGAAATAAATCTGGGGACCGCAGATGAGCCAAGGCCGACATTCCTCAGTGCACTGCTGGAGCCAGCTACCAGGGAACAGTATGTACAGTTCTTGAAAGAATTCGAGACTGCTTTGCATGGACATATGATGAAATGCCGGGACTGAGTTCTGATGTGGCGCAGCACCGATTGGCAATAAACCCAGAGGCTAGCCCTGTAAAGCAGCCTTCCAGGAGAATGCGCCCTGAATTAATAAATCAGATTAACAAAGAGGTTGACAAGCTGATCGATGTAGGCTTTGTTGAAGAAAATCAGTATACTACATGGTTAGCCAACATAGTGCCCGTAAAGAAGAAGAATGGGCAGATTAGGATATGTGTTGATTTTCGGGACCTTAATAAGGCCTGCCCGAAAGATGATTTCCCAGTGCCAATCACTGAAGTGATGATCGATGTGACTACTGGTCATGAAGCCCTGTCATTTATGGATGGGTCGTCTGGATATAACCAGATCTGGATTGCTGAAGAAGATAGAGTGCACACTGCGTTCCGCACTCCGAAGGGGATATTCCACTACAAAAGGATGCCGTTTGGCCTTAAGAATGCCGGCGCTACCTACCAAAGAGCTATGACCAAGATCTTTGATGATTTGCTCTTCAAGAAAGTAGAGTGCTACATTGATGATTTGGTAGTAAAAACTAAAAGAAGAGAAGACCATTTGCAAGACCTGAGGGTAGTGTTCCAGAGGCTGCGCAAATATGAGCTCAAGATGAATCCTATGAAGTGCGCCTTCGGCGTGTCCAGTGGAAAATTCCTCGGGTTTATTGTCCGTCATAGGGGCATTAAAATTGACCCATCCAAGATTAAGGCTATCCAGGAGCTCCCTCCACCAAGGAATCTGTCCGAGCTGAGATCTCTGCAAGGGCGTTTGGCCTATATCCGACGATTTATATCAAATCTGTCAGGAAGATGCCACCCCTTTCACAAACTCATGATGAAAGATGTGCCGTTCCTCTGGGACGATGGCTGTCAGGAAGCCTTTGATAAGCTGAAAGAATATCTCAAGACCCCTCCGGTGCTAGGGGCACCAATTAAGGGCAGGCCCTTGATACTGTATATCGCGGCCACATACTGTTCCCTGGGGGCAATGCTGGCACAGATAAATGAAGAAGGCAAAGAACAAGCCTTGTACTACCTGAGTAGGAGGCTGATTAGAACTGAAGAAAGCTACAGCTACATAGAAAAGACTTGCTTGGCATTAGTCTTTGCTGTCAAAAAGCTCCGACACTATATGTTGTCATATGAAGTCAGATTGATATCTGCAGCAGATCCGCTCAAATACATATTGACTCAGCCAGTACTGAAGGGCCGATTGGGCAAATGGGAAGTGATCCTGATGGAATTCTATATTACCTATACACCCCAGAGGGTGATAAAAGGACAGGCCGTGGCTGATTTCTTCGCAGAGCATCCTGTGCCGGAAAATGATATGCTAGGGACTGAGTTACCCGATGATGAGACACTCGAGGCCTGCCAGACCCAGTCAGTTATGTGGCAACTATTCTTTGATGGAGCATCCAGAACAGAGACAGACTCCGATGGAAAGACCAGAATACGGGCTGGAGCCGGTATTGTGCTGAAATCACCAGAAGGGGAGGTCGTGCATACTTCCTGTTCTATAAACAAGCCCTGCACCAATAATGAGGCCGAGTATGAAGCTCTGATAATCGAGCTATATATCAGCCTCAACATGGGTATCCAAATGCTTCAAGTATTCGGCGATTCGATGTTGATAATAAAACAGATCCAAGGGGAGTTCGAAGTGCGGAAGCCAGAACTGAATCCCTACCACCAAAAAGCTGTGCGCCTCATGGCGAAATTCTACCATATTGAGCTCAAGCATGTGGGCCGTGGACACAATACCCAGGCTGATGCACTGGCGAAGCTGGCCAGCTCACTAGCAGTCCCACCAAATAAGACACTGAACATTGTCGTTATGAACCGGCGGCAAGTCCCCAGTATGCTAGAAGAGTGCCCCGAAGAAGACGAGGTTACCACCATCAGCACAGAACAAGCGTCTGATTGGAGACAACACTTGCTGCAGTGGTTTCTACACCAACAACTGCCGCAGAAAAGAGAAGAAAAGATGAAACTCCTAAGAATCAAAGATTCTTATGAACTCAGGAATGGAATTTTGTTCCGAATAATGGCAGATGCACGCAAGAAAATTCTACTCCGCTGTTTGTCCACTGAGGAAGCCTGGAAAGCGATGAAAGAAACACATGCTGGGACAGCAGGTGCCCACCAGGCTGGTCCCAAGATGAAGATAGAAATCAAGAAGCTGGGCTACTATTGGCCCACCATGTTTGAAGACTGCTGTAAATTTGCAAAATTATGCCAGAAATGCCAGGAGCATGCTACTGTGCCTAGAAGGCCTCCTACGACTCTGCACCCTACAGTTCCTAGCTGGCCATTTGAACAATGGGGAACTGATGTAGTCGGGCCACTGCCGACTTCCTCAGCCGGACATAAGTACATACTGGCCATAACAGATTACTTCTCCCGATGGGCGGAGGCTATAGCATTAAGAGAAGTGACTGGTGAATTGGTCGCCAGATTCATCAAACGGAACATTATCTTCCGGTTCGGGATCCCCAGCCGAATAATATCCGACAATGGAAGTCATTTCAGAAATCAGAAGGTCTATCGGCTTGCTGAGAAATATAAGATCGAATGGAGGACCTCCACTCCTTACAATCCACAGGCAAACGGATTGGCAGAAGCTTTTAACAAGACTCTCTGCACCTTGCTGGCCAAGGTCGTCAGTTCTAATAAGAAGGACTGGGAAGAGAAAATGTATGAAGCTCTGTGGGCATACCGCACCGTCTTCAAGACACCTACAGGGTGCTCGCCATACTCGCTGGTATACGGCTCAGAGGCAGTGGTTCCGCTAGAGCTGGAAGTCCCGTCACTCAGAGTGGCAGTCCAATATGGTCTGGCCCGTGGCGAACAGACCAATGCAGAAAGAAGACTAGAAGAGCTGGCTGAATTGGAAGGGAAGCGCCTCCGAGCTCAGAAGAGTATCCAAATGTATCAGGCCCGCATGGCCACTGCATTCAACAAACTCGTAAAAGGACGAGAATTCAAGAAAGGTGACCTCGTCATGGTCAAGAAAAAAGAAGTCATGGCGTCCAACTCAAAAGGAAAGCTGAATGCTAATTGGGAAGGTCCTTATGTGATACAGAGGGTCTACGAAGGAGGGGCCTACGTGGTTGTTAACCATCGAGGGGAAATCCAATTCTCGCCACTCAACGGAAGACATCTGAAGCTGTATCATCCAGCACAACTAACATTCCTCGAGTAATCGGGCAAAATACACCCTTTTCTTGGTATAGCGGCGCTCCGCCCTAGCCAAGCTACACCCTTTTCCCGATCTAGCGGCACTCCGCCCTAGCCGAGCTACCCATTTCTTGGTCTAGTGGCACTCCGCCCTAGCCAAGCTACACCCTTTCCTTGGTCTAGTGGTACTCCTCCCTAGCCAAGCTACCCTTTTCTTGGTATAGCGGCACTCCGCCCTAGCCAAGCTACACCCTTTCCTTGGTCTAGTGGTACTCCGCCCTAGCCGAGCTACCCTTTTCTTGGTCTAGTGGTACTCCGCCCTAGCCGAGCTACCCATTTCTTGGTCTAGCGACACTCCGTCCTAGCCAAGCTACACCCTTTCCTTGGTCTAGTGGTACTCCTCCCTAGCCGAGCTACCCTTTTCTTGGTATAGCGGCACTCCGCCCTAGCCAAGCTACACCCTTTCCTTGGTCTAGTGGTACTCCGCCCTAGCCGAGCTACCCTTTTCTTGGTCTAGTGGTACTCTGCCCTAGCCGAGCTACCATTTTCTTGGTATAGCGGCACTCCACCCTAGTCAAGCTACACCCTTTCCTTGGTCTAGTGGTACTCCACCCTAACCAAGCTACCCTCATCTTGAGCTGGTGGCATTCCGACCTGTCACCCTCTAAAAAAAAAGAGAGAGAGAAAGAGAATAAAAGAAAATAAAAATGGGGTTAAAAATAGAGATACCCCGCCAGACTTGCCCCTATATTAGGGACAAGTGCAACAATGGCCCAAAACCCAGCTGTGGTGAAAACCCGAAAGGGCACTATAGGCAAAATCGGGTACCCCGCCACGTGAAAACCCGAAAGGGCGCGTGGGCAAAATCAAAAGGGGGCTGGCTCCGGCGAAAACTCGAAAGGGCGCTTGGGTCGGTAATGTGGTGATTCCAAAGAAAGCCTCACCTCCCACCATAAAACTCCTCGTCGATCGACCGGCGCCTTGCCCGATCAACGATTAAACCCATCCGGAATGGGCCTTACGTCTATTCTGTTGAAGCCTTCATACATTGCTCAAGAAAAATTCCCTCGATAATAAGCCCACCTCGGGATAGACCTTCCGTCTGTTCTGATAAAATACTTCCACTTGTTTATGTTTAAGACCCACCACGATGAAACCTGCCCGGTTTAGACCTTACGTTTATCTCGATGAAACCTATCCTATGTCTCACTGTGATGAAACCTGCCATTGATCAACTGGCACACTGCTCGATCAACAATGAAACCTGTCCGGTTTAGACCTTACGTCTATCCCGATGAAACCTATGAAATCCTTGCATTGGTATAAACCCAATACTGAAACCTGATACTGATTGACCGGCACATAGCCCGATCAGCAATAAAACCTTGTCCGGTTTAGACCTTACGTCTATTCCGACTAGATCTATAGGTCTCTTTACGTCCCGCCGTGATGAAACCTGCTGTTGATCGATTGGCACATTGCGTGGGACGCGTGGGCAAAAGCAAGAGGGGGCTGGCTCCGGTGAAAACCCGAAAGGGCGCTTGGGTCGGTAATGTGGTAATTCAGAAGTTCCATGTCAACCGGCACGTTGCCTTCACCTCCCCTTCACTGATGAGGCCTTCCGTCGGTCATCTGGCTCTATGCCCCACCGATGATAAAGCCTTTCCGGGGTAGATCTTACGTCTACCCTGATGAAATCTACATACCCTCTTTCACATGTCCCACCGACAATAAAACCCGTCATCATTCTGATAAAGCCTGGCCAGTTCAGACCTTACGTCTGTCCTGATCAAACTCCTAAACCTTCCCTTGATCGATCGGCTCCTTGCCCGGTCAACGATAAAACCCTACCAGGATAGACCCTACGCCTATCCTGATGAAACCTACGTATTTCTTGGCAAAGTCCCACCCGCCATAAAACCTGCTGGAATAGACCTTACGTCTGTCCTGACGAGACCTACACCTCTACATACGTCCCGCCGTTGATCGACCAGCACCTCGCCCGATCAATGATGAAATCCTCTATCCGGTTTAGACCTTACGTCTATACTGATGAAACCTATGAAACTCTTTGCGTCGATATAAGCCCCATATCGACGATGAAACCAACCACTGATCGACTGGCACCTCGCCCGATCAGTGATGAAACCATGTCTAATTAAAACCCTGCCAGTTTAGGCCTTTTGTCTATTCTGATGAAACTTATAACACTTTTTTTGCAGCGATATAAACCCAATATCGATGATGAAACTAGCTATTGATCGACCGGCACCTCGCCCGATCAATGATGGGATCCTATCTAGTTTAGACCCTACGTCTGCCCTGATGAAAACCACGCACCCTTCAATGTCCCGCCTGGGATAACCTCTACCCAGTCTAGACCTTACGTCTACTCTGATGAAACCTGTAAAACCCCTTGCATCGATATAAACCCAATATCGATGATGAAATCATGTACTGGTCGATTGGCACATTGCCCCGACTAGCTTTAAAACCTGCCCGGGATGGACCATTCGCCCGTTCCGGATAGTGCTCTGAGCCTCTTCGTTCACATTCCTACAAACCGTCTCCCTTGCGGCACGTATGGCCAAGAAGGACGTTTGCTACCACCAACAGAATTCGGTTTAAAGCACCCCCCCGGAGGCCGTCACTCGGTGGAGCGAGTTCCCCATCCTTTCTCTGAAGGGTGGACGCTCTCCTGCTAGGTACGGGCTATTCCCATAGGGACCGCTGAAACCGCTGCCAAATCACCGTGAAATATTGATGGTGCGATAAGTTAAGAACAAACCACATATGAGACTGGTGTAAAGATTCCTTTCCATTGAATAAAAAAGGGAATACAAGAAGGGCCCCTGAGGGGGAATTGTATTACAAAAAGGGGGAAACAGATATTCACGGGCGCCGAAATATGTCTTCGAAGGCCAGAAGCCCTACATGCGGGGCAGCCCCCAGCTCATGAAGTCGAGCCTCCTCCTCCTGTAGCCGAGCAGACTCATCCTGAAAGGATGCCACCTGCCCCTCCAACAGAGCTACTTCCTCCGCAAGCTGTGGCCGAGAAGTTGTTATCTGCGACAGTTCAGCCCGGAGGTCAAACAGTTCAGCCTCCAGGATGGTTATCCGGCTGCGCACGAACTGCTCCCGCTGCGCCAGAGACTGCAGTTGGCATTGGCGCTCCTGAAGAACAGAGTCCTTCTTCTCCAGCTCAGATTTGCACTCCTTCCTTTGCAACTTCAAAGCTACCAGTCTGTCAGACATAATATGTGCCAAGAAGTCCCGGCGATGTATAAACTTTAACAACAATAGAACCCGCTGGGCCCATATTTCCATGGGACAGCCCATCGCCTGTAGACCAGCGGTGAAACGCTCGGCTATCTCCTTCAGCCGCAGATAAGTCAGTCCAGGCTGGGACTCCACCAGCTGGCGCAGCATGTCCAGATTTTGCCAGACGAAACTCTCGGATGAAGCGAAGCTAGGAGAAGGAACTGGAGCTACTTCGAAAGTCACCTCGCCGTCAATGTCTGCCCACAGTGCAACATCCGGCTGAGAGGACGAAGACGGCAAATCCGCTGGAAGAATTGGCCGGTCCCTCTCTGTGCTCTCCGGTTGAGCTGAAGATTCCTCCTCTATCGCTGTCTCGGGAGCTATGGCTTGAACATCCGCGGAGGGAGAACCAATAAATGATGGAGCTATCTCTTCATGAGTCTCCTGAATAAGGGCTTCATCTTCAGCTACTCTTTCTGATAATGGGGACGAAAGGTCCCTAGTCTGTAGAGGCAGAAATCCAGTCTCTATAGCCACTATGGCAGGGACTGCTGACTCGGGTGCAATTGACATTACGGTGGCCGGTATAAAAGCGGAGCTTCTGGCTGGGTCTGCTTCGGCTCTAAACTCTTAGGCCCTTACAGGGATGGAAATCTCTCCTGATGATCCCAAGTCCTGTGATGTTAAGTCAGTTGAAGATTGTATTCTCACTGGCACAGGGCGAATAACCTCAAAAATTCCCATGAAAGTTGAAGGTAAAGCAGGGATGATGACCAAGTCTGCAGATGAGACATCCATAGAGACTGCGGCCGCGTCTGAGCTGGTAATGACAGGGTCCTGAGGACAAAGCAGAATGATCCTCATCAATGAATGAAAGAAAATAAATAGAACAGCAAACAAAAAAAAAGAAGCTTACCTTTAAAGTGGGGTCTATATCCTCAAAATGAGACAAAAGGGGAGAAAGCTCCGTAGTTGAAGCAACAAATGAAGGGGTTATGTCGACCTCGGTGTCGAGCCCGGCAAACTCCTCTTGCAATTCCTCCTCAGAAGATAGCATCAACAGTTTAGGAGGCTGAAAAGGCGGGAGGCCTTTTGCAAATACGGGCAGGGCTTCTGATTTTAGGATTTCCTCCTCACTGCCGCTGAAAGTCACTTCCTCCTCATTATCAGGGACGGTCTCAGAGCTGCCCGAGGATATCTCCACTCTAGCTATATGCTGCGAGGTCACCTCTAGAGCATGCCGGGATGCAGACCGGGTGATTATGCGTCTGGCCGGAATAGGGCTCCGTTTTGTTTGAGTCCTTTCACTTTCCTGTGGCTGAGGCGACTCTCCCGCTGCTATCATGGCCTCAGTCTGCTCCCTGACTGTCACCTCAACAAAAGGGGAACCCTGAGGGATAAAATGGAAAAGAACAACAACGAAAGTATAAAGAGAAAAGATGAGAAAGCACATTTACCCTCCTCCTCGCCAGCTGGGGTAGGAGAAGGCAGCCTCGTGTCCCTTTCCACAGGCACTGCAACCTGCTCCGGGGCTGTATCAGATAAAGAGAAGCTCAGTCTCAAAGGACGCCTTAAAAGATCAGTCAAGAAAATAATGAAGATTGCATTTGCAAGATATTTACCGCCACTCTCGGCAGGTTCCTGAGCAGCCTCCCTCTGAGACCTGAACTCGTCAAAAGAGGGGATGTCTGGAAGAGGGGCTCCGGCATCCGTCGCAACTGGAGCTGACTGCTGGACCCGAACAACCTTGGCCCTCTTGGCCTTGACAACTGCAGCTTTCACCACAGAAGGCTTCCTCTTCTTGCCCGGAGGCAAGGGAGTGGTCGTAGGTGCCGCTGCAGGAATTTCAAAGTAAACAGGCTTCTCAGCTTGAGCAATAATCTTCCTGTAAAGTCCCTGCCGTTTTATGTCCGGTCTATCTGTGCAAGACACAAGAAAGGCAGTCATAGTCGACAGATGCAGAACATAACAATAAAAGAAAGACGCCATGAGCGCACAGGAAGGGTCATACCTGCTAGGCCGTCATAGAAGGTGGAAAGCGGCCAATACAGATAAGCCACCTCCTTCGAGCGGGAAGCAGCCTCCTTCACGAGCCAGCATACGTCACCAATGGTCTAGCACTTCTCCGTCAAGGCAGCCAAGTCTTTATGTCCGTGGAAGTCGAGGCAATGATTCAGAATGCCAGCTATCGGGTTCTCTACTGACAGCCCGTGAACATTCAGCAGTACAAAAAGCCAAGAAGTGTGCTGATAATATGTCTGGGTGCGGTCTTCCCTCCGCACAAACATCCTATAAGGGTGAAATCTGTCCACCGGGCCCCTCCAGGGGGCTGCTGTCTGGAGAGGCTCCTCCGGGGAAATGGATACTGCACCTCCACATGAATACTCCCTATGTGGCCCAACTGCCTCAGGTCCTTTGTAAAAGCATCTTCATTGATCTCAGAAAAGACAGGAGTGGGTATTTCAGAACCTTCCTCTTTTAAGGACCGACGCCTGGCAATATATGTTTCCGCCTCCTTCGGATGCTGTGAATAGAGCCTTTTCAGATGAACCTCATCAATTTCAAACACAGGCCCTGATTGCCGCTTTAAGAAAGAGCGCTCGGCCACATCCCAAAAGGCGCCTCTGCCATCTTTATAGAAATTGGTACGGGTATTCCACGACTTAATATATTCTGATGTGACATAGGGAATACGATTAGAAACGGTCGGGACCCTGAAAGTTACGCCCTCTCGGCGATGAAAGAAATCCCACCATATCCGACCGTCACTGGCAATGGAGGACCCATGCTTGGCACGGCTGTCCAAGGGAAACTGAGCAACTGATGGAGGAATATGCTGATCGTAGCCAAAGTTTCTGCTAAAACGGAATGGGTAATAGGGCTCCAAAATGAGCAAGCCTCCCTTCCTAAAGACCAATACACTGGGTCGGATAGCCATGGCCCACCTTACCAGTTCTGGTTCTAATATGGGCCGGGTGGCATTGGCCCCCGAAACAGGATGGACATAAACTTCTACCTCCTCCATTTTGCATTCCCTCTGAGGGTCTACTAAAGGAGCCGAACCTGCTGCCAAGCTCCAAAAGTGAATGCTGCCAGGAGCATCTACAGGCACTTTTGTCAACTACCCCTTATCTTAAACAGCTGCTCTGAGAAAAGACCGGGTTCGGCGCTAGCAAACTCAATCATCCGAGGGAGCAATGTGTCTGACTGCAAAGCTCTCGGGCCAGCTCAGGGAAAATGCTGCAAACCCAAGCATTGAAGAAATGAAATGGACCTACAGTCCATAAGGAACGGGGAACCCGATGTCTATGCAAATCTCCCAACGATTTGTAAACTAAACACAAAGCCACCGGGCACAAAGACAGTCTCATCCCCCAGGCCATCTGACAGGCCGGATATATAGCCTCCGGTCTGATAGTCGTCTCGTCCCCTTGGGGGAGAGCGAAAGTGCACAGCCAGATGGTCAGATAAGCTGCACAATGAGTAATGGGGTCAACCCCTGTTGGGTTCGGGCCATCTACACTTGCTCGGCGCAGTGAAGCCGGCAATGCTGATTTGTAACGAGGGGCCCTGATCTGCTTACCGGGAGTCGGTCCCACGGAAGGGAAGTCTGTATACTTCAAGGGACCCCCGAAGAAGTACTGTATCCACTGTCCTACACGGACTCTCAATCTGCTGCTCTTTTCCCGGGGTTGATATCCTTTGGAAGATCCCTTGCTGTAGGCCAGACAGATGGTGCGATAAGCCTTCATCAAGTACCGGTATGCGTAGCCAAAAGAATATCTGCCCTCTCCATCAGAGGCGTCCTTTACAGAGTCGCCTAGACAGACCTCCTCGTATGACTCCCCATCTATAGGCAGGCCTGAAAGCTGCGCAAGACTCCAAAGATCGAGAGAAGTCTCACCTTCTGCTATATAGAACGTATTAAACTGTGGGCAGAACACTTCAAGCATGCCGCAACATAATCCCCGAGAGATGGGATAGAGGAACCTGGAAGCAAATACACTATGATATACCCCAGCTCTAATCAGTAAAGGGGCGTATTCCTTCAAGACAAATTCTGTAAACTCCACTGCTCCTACCCTGAAGAGATGGGCGTCTGTCACTTTAGCATCTCCAAACCAGCCGGCAGCTAGCTGATATTTAAATTGAACGGCCAGAGAGTTCAGAATAAATGGCTCGTCCCTGTAACCCCACTTCACAGGAGCTAGAAAAAGTCCAAAGTTGGGCTTCTCTCGATGGACGCGACCGGCTGCATGGTCCCACCTTGCCGGGGTAAACTCTGGAGCCCGGGTCAGCATCTTCTTCTCCGGCTCTAATTCAGAAATGCCCAGCACGGCATTCCAGTCCCTCTGCTCGCCTGGGAGATATATAGCTCGGGCTCGATAAACAGAACCCTTCATGCTGTCTCTGTCAGCAAGTATTGCCGCTTCCACAGACCGAGCAAGCAGGAAATCCCTCATTCCGCCTATGGTGAAGGTCCGGATAAATGGCAATAGATGACGATCCTTCGGCAGGTCCGGACGGTAGTTAGCAGCCCTTCTGAAATCAATACCTTCTGTGGAAGAATAGACTCCGGAAGACGGCACTGTGTCAGTCTCGGAATCAGAGGACTCGTCGACAGTGGCGATCTGGTCATAGCCAAAGCTCAGACTATTCACATTCAGCCAGTTGACTGAAGCCCGAGATATGTCCGGCTGAGCCGATGAACTCGCTCCCACAGTCATGGAAGCCGCAGCAGAAGAGTCGGAAGCCATGTCAGTGACTGCAATCAAGAAAAGATGAAAAATAAGCATCGAAAAGATGAATGGGCATGTGATGATTAAATAAATAATTCCAGTTAAATTTCGGCAGCATCTCCTCTTGTCCGGGGTCTGCCCAAGAAAAATAGGGAGTCACCCACCAAGAGGGAGTGATCCCGAACATAAAATGGGACTCAATCCCGTATGATGAACCTACCCGAGAATGAATGGGTCAAAAAGGAGGGGGAATGAAGTAAGGCTCTCGGGGGAAAAACTCGCCGCCGAGGAGATGAAGAGAGAGAGAGGGCCGATGAAAATGAGGGTAAAAAAAGCCTCTCGCGAGGTTAAAAAGAAAGAAAGGGGAAGGCTTCTCGGCGCGAAGAAAAGCGCGCCGAGAACCCCCCGTCGGCCGGAAGAAAAGGGCGCGCCGAGACGCCCGCGCCAAGAAGCCCGCGGAAGACGCCAGCGCCGAGAAGGCCGCGCCGAGATGCCCGCACCGACAACATGCCGCGCCGAGAAGCACACGCGCCGAGAAGGGTCCTACCTCGCGCCGAGAAGCCCAAGGCAGGGCCAAGAAGGCTCCAAAGTGCTGACAATAAAATCAGAAGATATGGAGATGAAAAACATGAAAATGAAAGATACATGTGCATAATATCGCTACAGCAACATGATTAAGCCGAAGAACGATGTCAAAGAGAAATGGAGGAAGATACCCTCGAATGATGAAAGGCACCTGCAGACCCCGTGCCGCTTATTCTGCGCTTACGCTGCCCGCAGGTGGGGGGCATTTGTTGACACCTTGAAAATGAGCAAGGGCAGAAACAGAATTGAAAGGAAGATCAGACCAATAGTGAAAGATCAATGACGAAGTTCGTCAACCATCTACCCGGCTGAAGCCTTTTCCCGGCCAAGCTGATGTCCGATGCCATTGTCAGTCAGACGACGGCACTGATGAAATAGCAGTCACCTGGCTGAAGTCTTTCTAGGCTAAAGCTGATGTCCGGTCTTGTCACCGTTCCAGTGACGATACCAATGAGATGATGTCCGACTTTGTCATCATTCAGGTGGCAATGCCGATGAAACCCCAGTCTACCGACTGATGAAAATCTATGAATGATCTCAATAGAAACTGTGTCACCAGTGGAGGGCCTTCTCGGGTTCTGATACATTTGAAGGACCAATAAAGGCCGAAGTCTATGTGAGGTCTTAAAAGCCCTAAATGGGCCTATAAAAGTGGCGCCGGGATCCCCTTGTCAAAGCCCAAAAGCGGCGCCGAGAAGCTGAAGTCCCACGCGCCGGGAGGTCCGCCTACGATTGAGGCGCGTCGGGACGGGCCTGCCGATAGGATACCAAGGAGGGATATAAAACCCCCTCATTCGAAGAGAAGAGAAAAAAAAAGAAGACACACAGGAGAGAGGCAACAGAGAGTCAGAACAGATAGCAAAAAGGGCGGAGAAGAAGAATAGATAGCCACAAAAAAAGGAGGAGAAGAGAGCGGAGCCTGCAATCTGATCCGAGAGAGGAAGAGGCGGAAGGGAAAAAGAAGAAAGGAGTCTCGAAGCCTGATCGAAGGTGGGCAATGGGGAGGGAGAGGAGTCAATGCTCCGCCCTCCCCTCCCCATTTTCTGTAGTTCATTATTTTAATTTTCGATTGCTTCTGTCCCTTTCCCCTTTTGATGTATGCTGTGATATCACAGCCGATTTTACTCTGCTAAGGCAAGGCATAGTCTCCCTATACCTTCTTTTATGTATTGCCCCTGATGTGCGAATGTAATCGTGATATTCGAATGAATGAAAACTACAGGCTCCCGTTGAGGCCTGCTGTCTATTTCTCCGAAACACTATTGCTATCTCCCCATGTTTTCTGTCTCTTCTTAATACTCAATAGCATGCTATCCCCCTCCATAGTTCGATTGATCGCCTGCTTATTCGCCCGGTTCTCGAACGCTTCTCGTGCTTACTTCCGGGCCAGGGACAGGCCATCCCTTGGCCTCTGAAGCAAAGCATAGATGTATAGCAACCGCCGCTCGGTTTTAGATGTTATATTCATAATCATCGGCTCTGCTGAAGTCATCCCCGGGGCTAGAGGCAGTCATCTCTTGGCCCCCAGATGATGAAGAGTATACCAAAATCATCCTCACGGATCATTATGAACGCTGGTGACAAAGATACCCTAAACCGTGTTTCCCCCAAATCACTCTCTGCTTCTGGCCTTCCCTTTGAAATCCAAGCCAAAGTCGGTTGCAGTCTGATGAATTGAGCTCTTTTGATTTCCCAAGGCCCGTCTATCTTGGCCTGAATCACCAGGAAAACCCCTGAATCCTCAACAGACCCAAGAACAGGGTACCGTAAAGCTCTGTTTCTCATCCCAGCGCCCTCACACCTCTCGGCCCCGCATACAGTAAAACAGATGAATAGTTCTCGGCGCTATCCTTCAGGCGCCGAGAATCACCCCTGGCCTTCTGACCTTCGCGCCGGGAACCTTTGCATCTTGGCCGCGCCGGGAAACCCTCCTTGGCTGCTTTGCCATCGCGCCGGGAAGCCCATCCTCTGGCCTTCTCCCCTGCGCGCCGGGAACCCCCCTTGAGCAATTCCTCTTCGCGCCGACAACCTCCTTTGGCCATTTGGCCCTTGCGCCGAGAGCCTACTTCCTGGCCTCTTCCCCGTCGTGCCAGGAACCCTCCATGTTGAACCTGCCGAGAACCCTCACCCTCTGGCATCCTTCTGGCGCCGAGAGCCCTAATTACTTGGCCTCCTTGCCTGCGCCGGGAGCCTAACACCTTCACCCTTCTGCCTTGGCACCGTAAGACCCCTTTGCTTTCCTGCTTGCCTGCGCCGAGAACTCCACTAACGCCAGCTTCCCGGCGCCCCAAATAGTGCCTTGCAAAGAACCCTTCTCGGCGCGGTGGTCTTCACACCGGGAACTCATATACCCATTCAAATCCGTGCCGAGAGGCTGCCCTGTCACCCAATGAGCCTCCGACGTCTCTATCAAACCCACCTTGGGATGTCCATGAGTCACTAGAACTGTCCCGAGGATAAAATCAAAGGGAGTCAGACTCCCTTATTTTCCACTGATCTGTACCGGGTTTATGAGCAACCCCTTTAGCTAAGGTGAGCTCTGCCACTGCACGAGTGTCACCGGCTCCTGTAAGGGAAGAATCGAACATTGCCCCAGGGCATACATGTACAGTGTGGGGGGGGGGGGTTCGCTTCCTCCTTTTCTCGGCTTTCATCCCGGCACTCCGTGGGTGATAGCCTATTCTCCCCTGGGCATAATCCAGATTATGGGGAGATGCTGCCGAAATGTCGATAGATGTTTTAACCCCGATAAGTCCCGGGAAGTGCACATCATACACCTCCCGTCTGGCTCGATTTTTCGGGGAATATGAATACCGCGAGGCCTTTGGCTGGATGGGGAACATGAAAGGGGATATGTCCCCGATGACTGTCCAGGCTCCGCCTCGCCGCTGCGTGGACGGTGTCCTAGCTCCACCCGGCACGACCTACACAGGGGGGGGTCATGCTGATTTAATAACCTATCGTTCGCTCAATTACCTTCTCAGAATAATAATATCTTCAATATCACGCACTGTTATTTTTCTTTTATTACCGCCCCGAGTGGCCTCCTATTTTGGCGTTTAATCAAGGGTTGTCCTTCTTAGGAAGGGCGTAATTAACGTCATAGCCTTTATGGTATGGCGGACTTTTGGTCCCGACTCGGACTTCACAATCGACTGACCAAGTCAAGTCGAGCGCACAATGAAATCGTCACACATGTGACTGGCACGCCTAATAAACCAAATTAATAAATAAATAAAAACAAAATTGAATTAGAAAAAAAAATCTCGCGTCCACAATAATGTTATTGGAAATCTGCATGACCCTCCTAGGACTAGAGGCCACTTAAGAATTCAACATGAACTGAATGCTTATGCTTTTGTATCAAACACAGAACCCCAGTCCATTGACTGTGCTCTCTAAGATGTGCATTGGATTAATGCCATGCATGAGGAGCTCAATCAATTTGACAGGAATAAGGTGTGGTTTTTGGTTCCACCTCCTGATCATGAAACAGTCATAGGAACTAAATGGATATTTAGAAACAAAACTGATGAAGCAGGGAATGTTACTAAAAATAAAGCCAGACTTGTAGCTCAGGGGTACAATCAGGAATTTGAAATAGACTTTGAAGAGTCTTTTGCCCCTGTAGCTAGGTTAGAAGCAATAAGAATTTTATTGGCTTATGCATGTTCCCTAGGAATAAATCTTCAACAGATGGATGTGAAATCTACTTTTCTAAATGGGAAATTAATGAGGATGTATATGTGAGACAGCCTCCTGGGTTTGAATGTTTAGATTTCCCTAATCATGTTTACAAGCTCAATAAAGCTCTCTATAGTTTAAAGTAAGCTCCTAGAGCTTGGTATGACAGGTTGAGCAAATTCCTCACCGACAAGAACTTCACAAGAGGTATAGTTGATCAAACATTGTTTACCAAGGTAAGCCATCCAGATATTCTTATCATTCAGATTTATGTGGATGACATTGTGTTTGGGTCAACTAACCCCAAATTGTGTGAGGAATTCTCTCAAATAATGACTGATGAATTTGAAATGAGCTCAATGGGTGAGCTCAAACTATTTCTTGGACTGCAGGTTACACAAACAGAAGATGGCACCTTCATCTCTCAGTCCAAGTATGTAAAGAACTTATTGAAGAAGTACAAAATGGACAACCTCAAAGAAATAGCTACTCCAATGTGTACCTCAACCAGTTTGGATGAAGATTCTAAAGGTAAACCTGTGGACCAAAGGCTATACAGAGGTATGATCGGATCTCTTCTCTATCTTACAGCATCTAGGCCTGATATACAATTTGCTGTGTGTTTATGCTCTAGATTTCAGGCCAGTCCTAAAGAAACTCACTTTAAAGCTGTGAAAAGGATTTTTAGGTATTTACTAGGCACCCAAGAACTAGGTCTCTGGTATCCTGCTAAGTGTGAGTTAGAGCTTCTAGCCTACACTGATGCAGACTATGCTGGGTGTCGAGTAGATAGAAAAAGCACTAGTGGCTACTGTCAATTCCTTGGTGGCTGTCTAGTGTCTTGGGCATCTAAGAAGCAACACACTATAGCATTATCCACAGCTGAAGCTGAGTATGTTGCAGCATGTAATTGTGCAGCCCAAGTACTTTAGATTAAGCACCAACTGGCTGATTATCAGATAAATCTGGGATGCATTCCAATTTTATGTGATAATACTAGTGCTATATGCCTTGCTAAAAATCCTGTTCACCATTCTAGGACTAAGCATATAGAGATAAAACATCATTTTCTTAAGATGCTATAAATAAAAATGAGATTGAAATGAATTTCATAGAAACTGAAAAACAAATTGTGCATTGGAACCATTGATACGACCCTATCGGGTATGACTTTGGCCTATCGACTGTTCAAGTACACTTAGACTCCTCCGATCAAGATGGATTTGCCCAAGATTGATAGCCGTGCTTGCAGCGTATCAGCATTCCTACTGGCCATCCTTCTTGAGGCCACCATGCACCCCTTGTTAGTGGAAGCACGGGAATTGATGTGGTGTATGTAACAGCCCACCACCTCCATTACCTCCGACGTGGCCTCCATAGCATGGGAGGTTACGGACTTCATCTTTGGTGTCTAGGAGCTCTACGAACAACACCCCCAAGAAGTTGGGGAAGCAGACGACGGGTGAGAAGTTGCTGAGCCTGGTCTGCATTGCCAGGTAGCCATACCTGGCATGGTCACAAACAACGAGTGATCCGAATGTCACAGCAGCCATCGAAATTGCTAGAATATCACCTACAATTCAACCCGACAGTAAAAATCTTAGAAGAATGCCATAGGGCCCTTGGTCCTGGCGAGGAGATGAAGGGAGTTTCCAGTCCCATCAGGCATGCTAGACTTGTGGGAATGTTTTTTATTTTTTATTTTATGTTTTATTGTATTTTACTTATTTATTTGGTTTTATTTGTTCTATGCGTGGGCGTGCCAGTCACAGGGTGACAATTTATTCAGACTCCAAAGACAAAGATGGCTTAGAGTCGCTAGTGTGCTTCGTCTGAATTATCAGACGGTAGTGGATATAGAGACGGGATTAAAACCCGCCGTGCCAAAAATGTCACGACATTAATTACATCTCCCCGAAGGGGAGAAAACCCTTGATTAGTCACCAGCAGGAAGGGCCCTATAGCATGAGATTCAAATTATTAAGAGAGAATAAATGATCGAAGAACTAAGTGCAATGAAACACCCCGTGCTGGAGGCATGGAGGTTCGAACCATTTCATCCATTCATCGTTCATTTCCTTTATTCTTCCTTTATTTGGAAACCATCCCAGGCCGAAGGCATGATGATGTCGTGCATTATTCCTTGAGTAAATGTTTGCCGGAGATGCGGCATAATTTAATGCTTAGTGATGGGAAAACGGGATAAAGCTTAGTAAAGACGAGGCGAATCCGAAAGGTTGTCGGCCTCGGGGCAGGTCGGGTTCCGACCATGGCGGGATGATCTCGGGGGCCCAGATCTGACCGGCAATAGGCATCATTTATATTCCCTGTATTCTTGCTGCTACTCGAACAATGAGGAATCAAAATTTCAACATCATCCCTCCTGTGTCGAAGTGTGTCAGGGGATGTAGCGGGTGCTCATCTATAGGAGTCTGAGACGGTCCCTTAATCATCCACGTTTGCATGAAATGGCAGCACCTAGGCCCATATCAAATGTAGTACCCTCGAGGGCCAGCCTACCAGGAGGTGCAGATCATTCAAGGGGCTTCGCAATCGTATTTGCGCAAATCTTTTGACCCACCATTGACACCATCGCATACGCATGTAGGTTCAAAGGTGAACTGGCATAGCCCTGGGTCATCGAGTCTGGGACTAAAAGCACCATAGAAAGCTCATTCAGACATCGATCCAGGACTAATTTATGCTGACGATGCTGCAACGCCATTGGTAATCCCTTACATGCATGCTTGCCTATGATCCGGTGTGATTTAATATTAAGAAAAATGTATAAAACAAGTAAGGGTAGGTCTGACACAAGAGGGTTTTGGGTACCATATAAAATTTGGCCCTGAGGTGTAGTCAGGTCATTGCCATAGCAGGGCAACCTGTGGGCATAAACCATGCTCACGATAGGCCCTGTTTGTATTCATTTTATTCATGATTCAAAGGCACCCGATAAGGCTAAACGACTACAAAAGGGTAAACCTGGGGGTTCCAGCTGGGGTAGTACAACACAGAGTGAAGCCCGGTGGTCGAGAGTCACGTGAGCAGTGAAAAGAACCAGTTATGGGTCTTAGAATTGCAATGGCAGCGAAATTAATGAAATTTAGCCCTTCATGGGCACGAAATGAATAGTTAAAAGGTAACAAAATCCTCCCTTTTTGCCATTATCCGACTGTCTGACAGTCTGGAGAACTTCTCCTTGGGACAGGACATGGGGGGTCACTGGCTCTACCCCTGGGATGAGCGGGACGGTGGTGAGGGGTCAAATAGACACTCGGTGAAGCAAATAGCGCAAAAGGTGAATAGTGATCAGAATAAAAAAAGTTTAAAAAACACCAAAGGTACAATACCTTGCCGCTTCACTTGTAATAGGGATATAAAAAAAAGGGTTTTAAAACACCAGATGAACAGTACCCCACCAATTCACTTATAATCAGGATATAAAAGTCTGATGATTATTTATTTTTTTTATGAGAGGGGGAGGCTACCAATCCGTGGCACCCAAGGGTGCCGGATCACCCGCCTTCTCCACCTTTTTTTACATGTGTTTCTTTTTTTATTTCTTTCATTTCCTCTCTTTTCTTTTTTTAGTTTTGCTTTGATTCAGATCACATAAGAATTTTTGTCGTTGTTTTTTATCTCTTAAAGTCTGTTGACAGGGCCAGGCCGACTGAAGGATCTCAGTCAACAGGGCCAAGGGTCCTGTCAATAGGACCTTTGGCCTATGCTGAGCCCACCCATCTTTTCTTCCCTTTTTATTATTTTTTTGTTGTGTTTCTTTTTATGAATTATTTTGTCCTTCCATTCATTTTTTTATTATCATTTTTTATTATTACTATTATCATTTTCCTTCTTTTTTGTTTATTTCTTAAAGTCTGGTGAAATTTTGGCAACATCTCCCCCGGACCTGAGGCATTCAGGGTGGTGAGAAATGGGTGTTCAACCACGGAAACTCGAGATGACCCCTAAATTTGACGGATGCACACAAAAGCGGCAACATCCATAGTCATCCCACGCCGTATAAGTTGCAGAAGAAAATGAAGAAACAAGTGAATAGTGAGCATGCCGTGTTGGGTCCCGTAGTGCAAGAATACGGATCTAGAGGGGGGGGTGAATAGATCCTTCTACTAAAAATTTTGTCCAATTAAAAACACAACTACCACACAGCGGAATATACAAGATTGAGTAATTTAGTCTAAACAGGTTTAAACTAGATTCACTCAATCTCACCGAGCTCACACGATTGCACAAACAGATAGAATAGTGAACACATAATCACAAGAATCAAACCACAAGACATAGGGATTTTTAAAGTGGTTCGAGACCACGGCGGGCTCCCTACGTCCATCCCTCACCAAACCAGTGAGGCTTCACTACACGCTACAAAATGTAGCAACACGGGGACGAACCCCAACACACACACGCTACTTTCGCAGTAAACCACACACGAAGCCTTGCCTCAAATTGCTGCCACAACAGCACGCACACACACACACACACACACACACACACACACACACACACACACACACACACACACACACACACACACACACACACACACACACACACACACACACACACACACACACACACACACTCCACTGGGGAACACACCCCGAACAAATTCCCCACACGGAGTCACAACTCCGTCCACACACACGTAGGACAATGCCTACACAACCACACGGAATTAAACTCCTAACATCACACGCGGATATACTCCGCACAAATCGACACACATATATCAACACACACACTCAGAGACCCCTTTCTCCGAACACCCACACAAAGCATTATCTCAAATGTATATGAATCAAAAACACATATATGCTATGACCCTCCAAACAAATTATAGAGATGAAAACTAGACAGATGCATCAAGTATAAGGTTCCCCCTTCTTCAACAAAATCTGATTCTCCTTGGCTCGTTGATGGATGATTATAATCTTGACATCATCTTCTTCCTCTCCTCGAGTCGATCCTCTTTTCCTTCAAATCCTAGCTCCAATCAAACCTTCATACATCACAAAAAGATTAGCTTCATAAACCCTTCTCCTCTCAACCTTGTGGCCGCACTCTTCCTTCTTCTTCTGCAAGAGAAAGGAAAGCATTAGCTCATCTTGTTGCTTAGAATGAAATACACAGCACTAATAAGAGGGCAGTAACTAGATGAACAAAAGAGCATGTATATATATATATATGTTGCACCTCTTAGATAATCCATTCAACACCTTGAGCAATCTCAAACATTAGACATAGAAGTGAAAGATCAAGATAACTCCCTCATGAAATGCTTCTGCAGGATGAAGAACCGTTCTTGAAAGAGGATGAATGATTCTATGCAAAAATGAAGTTGTAACTTGGTTTCCCACGTAGCTTCCAGCAGAGGATCGATTGGAGACTTGAAAACACCTACTTCCCTTCACATACAAGCTCAGAAAAATGTGGGAGAAGCCCTTGGAGCAGCTGCTACGTCCCTGCACTCACAAGTGTTAGAACAAGAGAAGAAACCTTCAAAAATCCCTCTTCAATTAGGTTTTCGACCCAAGGAGATGGTTTTATGCTTTTAGAATGGTCAAGGAACAGCTTAGAGACCAGATCCACGAATTAGGGAGAGATAGAGGGCAGTTGGAATGGATTGGTTGGACTTTCGAAACAAGGGCAAGAAAGTCGTCTTTGACGGCTCCGCACAGGTGTCGACACCTGGTGCCCAGGTGTTAACAGAAAGTCAGAAACGGAGTGCTGAACATTGGGTGTCGACACCTGGTGTCGACACCGGGTGTTCTGGCCTACTGCCAGAACCAGGGTAGAATTGCTGGTTTTAGATGTCGACTCCTGGTGTCGACGCCCGGTGTCGACACTTGCACCTACAAAAAGCCCAGAGACCCATTAAGCTAAAAATGAAAGCTCCAACCTCACCGTGAGTTATGGGATGATGAAAGAAGGTTGTGAGGAGTTCTTCTAGCCTGCAAAACACAATGAGAAAATTAGTTTTGCTTCAATGTTAATCTCACAAACCAACTCATTTCATTTTAACTGCTTTAATGGAATTTTGGTGACTTTGGAAAGTGTTTTCCCTTTGCCATTCCAAGAATGAAAGAATGATGAGTAAATTGCCATTCCACGAGAGGAGGAACGAGATATCCATTTAAATCCACATAGCAACACTTACCTCATTGTTTTGCCTGAGTTCACATTGTCCTTAATTGCTTGTTCTTTTGTTGAATCGTTCATGTAAGAATCAAGGAGTTCTAATGAACTCATAAGCAAGTTAATATTAAACCAAATCTCAAGATCCCAACTTCAACCCAATTCTCCTACAAACCATTTCACAAAGCATTTAAGCCATATGATCAGAAGGACAAGGAATGTAGAAACCAGATAATTTAAAATGAGAAATAATTTTTTTAATAAATTATTCAAATAAATTTTTCATGAAATGAATAATTTATATTTTTACTAAGTGAAATAAAGTGGATTATTGAATTTACTTAAATTCACTTAAGGTAAAGTGAAAAATTTAATGCTTTAACCCTTAGATAAATCATTGCAAGCCCAATAAAAGTCCATATGATAGATTAGGATTACAATTGGCCAATTGGATAATCCATAATGGGCTGGATTAATGGATTAAAGGATTTATTAAAGGATATTTAACCTTAAATTCGTAACATATGTTTAATATGACATTTAAGGGATTAAAATAACCTCATTTCTAGAAGATTGACTCAAGAATCAACCCTTACCTAACAGCCCACCTTGGACCAGCCATTTTTACATTGTTTTCACACCTAAGATGGGCTAGATTAAGAAGAGAAATGATATTTTTCTTCTAATTCGGACTTAATGGGTTTGGTGGAATTAGGCAAGAAATCATGAAAATTTTGGCCATGTTTTGGTTATAAATAGAGCCCCATTCGAACCTTAAACCATCCCTGGAAGTTAAGTCTATGCTGCTGCGAAGATTTGTGGAGATTTGAAGGAGGAATTAGAAGATCAAAGGGTTTTCTTGTTATTTGGGGATATTCTTTAGATCGGAGAAAAGGTAGGTGTCTCTCAGGCTAAACTCTAATTAAAGCATGCTATCTTGTGTATTTTTCTGTCCTCTTTCCATTGATAGTTCATTTGTTAAATTTCATTGAGAAACGAATAAGTTATGGTCATTTTACTGAGGGATATTTCAGTTCCGTTTTCGGAATCAGAAGGCGCTGCTCTTCAGGAGCGCGTTATTAACGCGCCAGCCCGATATAGCGCATTCATATAGACCTCGTCTCTTCTTACAAATGTTCAAATTTAAACATTTAATAATATAATACACTTTCATGAATGCGCTATACATACCTAGCATGTTCATCAAGAACGCGCTATACCAAGCTAGCACGTTCATGCAAATGACCCTAGAACGATCACGGGTCAAAATACCACACTTCTAGTGTATTTCTAAATGTATATAAGGTTTTAAGATATATATAAGATGTTATATATATAGTATGATTCATTGGAATCCCATATTGCTATCTATTTTTCAAAAGAATATAAAATCTATACCTGTTCATGAACACGCTATACCTACCTAGCACGTTCATCAAGAACACGCTATACGAAACTAGCACGTTCATACCATTGACCCCAGACGATCAAGGGTCAAAAATATAACACTTATGGTATAATTGTAAATGTATGTAAGGCTTTTTCATATATATAAGATGTTATATATATAGTATGATTCAATGTAACCTCATCTTTTTATCTAGTTTTCAAAATAAT
This sequence comes from Amorphophallus konjac, assembly GCA_022559845.1. Taxonomy (NCBI): domain Eukaryota; kingdom Viridiplantae; phylum Streptophyta; class Magnoliopsida; order Alismatales; family Araceae; genus Amorphophallus; species Amorphophallus konjac. The sequence goes on from CM040126.1 coordinate 363,087,752, forward strand.
ACAAAGTATCTATCTGTTCCTGAACGTGCTATACTAAGCTAGCGCGTTCTTCACGAATGCGCTAGTCAGGTATAGCACGTTCATACTTTTCAACCCGGATGACCAAAAATCAAAAGTATAATATTTCTAATATATATATATAATACCTAAAGTGTTTATATATATATAAGGAGTCTATATCTATTATGGTTTATACCGAACATATCTCTTTCATTTAGTTTTCAAAATTTTTAAATATATACATCTGTTCATGAACGCGCTAGTCTCGGCTAGCGCGTTCATACTTTTAAACCCGGATGACCAGGGGTCAAAAGTATAATATTTCTAATATATATATAATGCATAAAGTGTTTAAATATATATCAGGTGTCTATATCTCTTATGGTTTATATAGAACCTATCTATTTCATTTAGTTTTTAAAATTTTTGAATATATACATATGTTCTTGAACGCGCCACTCTTGACTAGCGCGTGTTTCATGAACGCGCTAGTCTCGGCTAGAGCGTTCATAAAAAATTTTCTAAAAATTTTGGTGATCAAAAATATAATATTTTGAATATATATATGCTGTATTTATATATGCTGTATGAACGTGACTCTGAGCTATAGCTCGTTCACAGATAGTAACATCTTTTTAGCATATAACTATTCTATTCTTTATCATAATGATGTTTAAAAGTTATTTCAGAATGTAGGAAGTTATTTTCTATCATATTGATGTATAAAAACTACTTTCAGCATGTTACATCTATTTTCTTTCATATGACATATTAATGTATGATTAAAAGCTAATATCTAAACTCATGATTTCAATTCATAAGTATATATGTTCTTTACTAAAAGTCGTTCTTTACTAAAAATTGATGGTTTTATGAATCTAAGATCATGCTAAGATATTTGAAATAATTCTAATAAAACTACTATCTTAAATTTTATTCCTACTTACCATTCATTTTTGAACTCCACGACTTAATGTCGTTAAACATGATGCCTTAAATTATTATCTACTTTTCTTGTAACTTCTGAAATTTTGTCAAATCTGTGCTTATTACAAACAACATATTCTTTAAATTCTTTGGCCATATTGTGGAATTATATAGAAAAATGTCAGGGGCTATGGGTCCCAATGAAATGACCTCTAAATGCTAGTGTATAAAGGGGTTCTGATCTGATCCCACGGGCGAGGTAAAGTCCAAATATAAACCGGTATTATAATGATCAGGTGCTGGCATTCACCAATATAGGGTCTATTACGGTTAGGGGCAATCATACTGTCGTGAGAACCCCTAAGTGTGTAGCCAAATTGTGATGTTCCATGAGGGGCTGTCATATCGTCGTGATCTCCCCTTAGTGTTTTGGCCAATCCTATTGAGTGTTGGTAGAAGTGATTGCTCTACTTCTATATTGTTATTGCTTAAAGATTCATCATAAATATCCTTGTAGAAGTGATTGTTCTACTTCTATATTGTTTAAAGTTCAAGTGATTGCTCTACTTCGATATTGCTTAAAAGTTCATCATGAAAGTTCTTGAATTATCTTAATGATAGTACCCATTGCCTCATCATGAAAGTTCTTGATATATTCCTGAAAATGACCATCGCCTTGTTTACTATTATGATCTTGAAATTATTGATATCTTGTTATCTTGAAATTACTTGGAAATTCCTTATACACAACTTCCTACTTGAAATTCATGATCAATTACTTCGTGACACGAATTGTTAAATTCCTAAATACTTAAAGATTGCCTGGCTTTAGAGATATAAAATCCTACTGAGCTTTTTGCTCACCCTACGTTTTGGTAAATTGTTACAGGAAATAAAAATAAACAAGGGAATGGATAAGAGTGAATGAATGTTTTCTTTTCCCCAGGATTTATTTAGATCATTAGTATTTTTACAAGGTTTATGTATTTGGAAAATTTGGAAGATTGTATCATGCCTTATGGCTTATAAATTAGTGATGTAAACCTTTATTTTGATGAAATAAAATTAGCAATTTTATCTTAGCTCTCTATCTTTACAATTAAATTTGTACATGCTCTGACCAACACGAGTGCCTCGTAACTGCTCGCGTCTCGATTTTTCGCGTCGGGGCGTGACAGTTTTAGTGGTATCAGATCCTAGGTTACATAAAACCTAGGATTCTTAAAACTTAGGTTTCCCTTGATAGAAACTTGGATAGAAATTTAAACCTTCCCGATAAGATTGGGTAGAAACACGGGTTAAGTTTTAAAAAGAATGAATTATCAAGAAATAAATACCAAGGAAAAATGATTAAACCATGTAACTATGGTTTCAGGCTAAATCTCGCAAATGGCCGCCGAGAAAGCTCAATGGCGCGAGATGCAACGCACTGTCCAAGAACTAACACAAGCCTTGCAACAATTTGCGCAAGGTGGAGCACGGTATGAAGCCGGGGATTTACATCGAAATTTCCAAAAGATGAATCCCCCGAAGTTTAGTAGATCTACTGACCCGGATGAAGCGGAGAATTAGGTGCAAGAACTAGAGAGAACTTTTAAAGTAATGCAATGCACCGATGAAGAGAAGGTACTATTAGGGACCTATCAACTAGAAAAGGATGCCCGAGCATGGTGGGTATCCGTCGAAGCGATCTTACCTAATGAACAAATTACATGGGACGAGTTCTTAGAACATTTTAATGAGAAGTATTTCTCGGAAAGAATCCGCGAGAAGAAGGCCATGGAGTTCGCGACATTAAAACAACGTAGCTTATCTGTAGCAGATTATGAAGCGACATTTTCTAGATTAGCTCGGTATGCCCCACACCTAGTTTGTACGGAGAAAATGAGAGCAAGAAGATTTATGAATGGATTAAAGGGGGAACTCATTCCTCGATTGGCTCCATTGAAGATTCAAACTTATACGGAAATGGTTAGGAAAGCACAAATTCTAGAAGATGCTATGAATATGGTGGAGCGAATCAAAGGGAAAGTCGCCAAGAAGGAGTTAGTCTATGGGTCCAAGAGCGAGGAAACCATGAATGACAAGAAGAGGTTAAATGGAGGTAACGATTTCCGTAAGGACAAGAAGCACCTGAATAATGATCAACAAATTGTTCCGGTCAAGGAAAAATGCGAGCATTGCAAGAAAGGAAGGCACAACCCAGATGAATGTTGGTATAAACTTGGGAAGTGCATCCGTTGCGGAAGCATGGATCATAAAATTGCCCGTTGTCCACTCTTAAAGAAAGGAGCGCCGCAAGCATTGGAAGGTAACCTTATAAACCTATCTCGTCTATGATGGCATACTTTAGAAATGGTGATCTTAGCACTTAGCATGTTATGAAAATGATCTAGTTAGAATGCATAGTTTGGATATGATAATTTTACCCTACTATTACGGAAAGAAAATCATGTGAATTTGGGGACCAAATTCATTTAAGTGGGGGAGAATGTAGAAGCCCGATAATTTAAAATGAGAAATAATTTTTTTAAAATAAATTATACAATTAAATTTTCATGAAATGATTAATTTACATTTTTACTAAGTGAAATAAAGTGGATTATTGAATTTACTTAAATTTACTTAAGGTAAAGTGAAAATTTTAATGCTTTAACCCTTAGATAAATCATTGCAAGCCCAATAAAAGTCCATATGATGGATTAGGATTACTATTGGCCCATTGGATAATCCATAATGGGCTGGATTAATAGATTAAAGGATTTATTAAAGGATATTTAACCTTAAATTCGTAACATATGTTTAATATGACATTTAAGGGATTAAAATAACCTCATTTTTAGAAAATTGACTCAAGAATCAACCCTTACCTAACAGCCCACCTTGGACCAGCCGTTTTTACATTATTTTCACACTTAAGATGGGCTAGATTAAGAAGAGAAATGGTATTTTTCTTCTAATTCGGACTTAATGGGTTTGGTGGAATTAGGCAAGGAATCTTGACAAATTTGACCATATTTTGGCTATAAATAGAGCCACATTCGACCTTAAACCATCCCTGGAAGTTAAGTCTATGCTGCTGCGAAGATTTGAAGGAGGAATTGGAAGATTAAAGGGTTTTCTTGTTATTTGGAGATATTCTTTAGATCTGACAAAAGGTAGGTGTCTCTCAGGCTAAACTCTAATTAAAGCATGCTATCTTGTGTATTTTTCTGTCCTCTTTCCATTGATAGCTCATTTGTTAAATTTTATTGAGAAATGAATAAGTTATGGTCATTTTACTGAGGGGTATTTCAGTTCCGTTTTCGAAATCAGAAGACGCTGCTCTTCAGGAGCGCGTTATTAACGCGCCAGCCCGATATAGCGCGTTCATATAGACCCCGTCTCTTCTTACAAATGTTCAAATTTAAACATTTAATAATATAATACACTTTCATGAACGCGCTATACATATCTAGCACGTTCATCAAGAACGCGCTATACCAAGCTAGCACGTTCATGCAAATGACCCTAGAACGATCACGGGTCAAAATACCACACTTATAGTGTATTTCTAAATGTATATAAGGTTTCAAGATATATATAAGATGTTATATATATAGTATGATTCATTGGAATCCCATATTGCTATCTAGTTTTCAAAAGAATATAAAATCTATACATGTTCATGAAAGCGCTATACCTACCTAGCACGTTCATCAAGAACACGCTATACGAAGCTAGCACGTTCATACCATTGACCCCAGACGATCAAGGGTCAAAAATATAACACTTCTGGTATAATTATAAATGTATGTAAGGCCTTTTGATATATATAAGATGTTATATATATATTATGATTCAATGTAACTCATCTTTTTATCTAGTTTTCAAAATAATACAAAGTATCTATCTGTTCCTGAACGTGCTATACTAAGCTAGTGCGTTCTTCATGAACGCGCTAGTCAAGTATAGCACGTTCATACTTTTCAACCCGGATGACCAAAAATCAAAAGTATAATATTTCTACTATATATATATAATACCTAAAGTGTTTATATATATATCAGGAGTCTATATCTATTATGGTTTATACCGAACATATCTCTTTCATTTAGTTTTCAAAATTTTTAAAAATATACATCTATTCATGAACGCGCTAGTCTCGGCTAGCGCGTTCATACTTTTAAACCCGGATGACCAGGAGTCAAAAGTATAATATTTCTAATATATATATAATACATAAAGTGTTTATATATATATCAGGTGTCTATATCTCTTATGGTTTATATAGAACATATCTATTTCTTTTAGTTTTTAAAATTTTTAAATATATATATATGTTCCTAAACACGCCACTCTTGACTAGCGCGTTCTTCATGAATGCGCTAGTCTCGGCTAGCGCGTTCATAAAATTTTTTCAAAAATTTTGGTGATAAAAATATAATATTTTGAATATATATATACTGTATTTATCTATGTTGCATGAACGCGACCCTGAGCTATAGCGCGTTCACAGACAGTAACATCTTTTTAGCATATAACTATTCTATTCTTTATCATAATGATGTTTAAAAATTATTTCAGAATGTAGGAAGTTATTTTCTGTCATATTGATGTATAAAAACTACTTTCAGCATGTTACATCTATTTTCTTTCATATGACATATTAATGTATGATTAAAAGCTAATATCTAAACTCATGATTTCAATTCATAAGTATATATGTTCTTTACTAAAAGTCGTTCTTTACTAAAAATTGATGGTTTTATGAATCTAAGATCATGCTAAGATATTTGAAATAATTCTAATAAAACTACTATCTTAAATTTTCTTCCTACTTACCGTTCATTTTTGAACTCCACGACTTAATGTTGTTAAACATGATGCCTTAAATTATTATCTACTTTTCTTGTAACTTCTGAAATTTTGTCAATTCTGTGCTTATTACAAACATCATATTCTTGAAATTCTTTGGCCATATTGTGGAATTATATAGAAAAATGTCAGGGGCTATGGGTCCCAATTAAATGACATTTAAATGCTAGTGTATAAAGGGGTTCTGATCTGATCCCACGGGCGAGGCAAAGTCCAAATATAAACCGGTATTATAATGATCAGGTGCTGGCTTTCACCAATATAGGGTCTATTACGGTTAGGGGCAATCATACTGTCGTGAGAACCCCTAAGTGTGTAGCCAAATTGTGATGTTCCATGAGGGGCTGTCATATCGTCGTGATCTCCCCTTAGTGTTTTGGCCAATCCTATTGAGTGTTGGTAGAAGTGATTGCTCTACTTCTATATTGTTATTGCTTAAAGATTCATCATAAATATCCTTGTAGAAGTGATTGTTCTACTTCTATATTATTTAAAGTTCAAGTGATTGCTCTACTTCGATATTGCTTAAAAATTCATCATGAAAGTTCTTGAATTATCTTAAGGATAGTACCCATTGTCTCATCATGAAAGTTCTTGATATATTCTTGAAAATGACCATCGTCTTGTCTACTATCATGATCATGAAATTATTGATATCTTGTTATCTTGAAATTACTTGGAAATTCCTTATACACAACTTCCTACTTGAAATTCATGATCAATTACTTCGTGACACGAATTGTTAAATTGTTAAATACTTAAAGATTGCCTGGCTTTAGAGATATAAAATCCTACTGAGTTTTTTGCTCACCCTACGTTTTGGTTAATTATTGTAGGAAATAAAAATGAACAAGGGAATGGACAAGAGTGAATGAGTGTTTTCTTTTCCCTAGGATTTATGTAGATCATTAGTATTTTTACAAGGTTTATGTATTTGGAAAATTTGGAAGATTGTATCATGCCTTATGGCTTATAAATTAGTGATGTAAACCTTTATTTTGATGAAATAAAATTAGCAATTTCATCTTAGCTCTCTATCTTTAGAATTAAATTTGTACATGCTCTGACCGACACGAGTGCCTCGTAACTGCTCGCGCCTCGATTTTCCGCGTCGGGGCGTGACAGTTTTAGTGGTATAAGAGCCTAGGTTACATAAAACCTAGGATGCTTAAAACTTAGGTTTCCCTTGATAGAAACTTGGATAGAAATTTAAACCTTCCCGATAAGATTGGGTAGAAACACGGGTTAAGTTTTAAAAAGAATGAATTATCAAAAAATAAATACCAAGGAAAAATGATTAAACCCTATAACTATGGTTTCAGGCTAAATCTCGCAAATGGCCGCCGAGAGAGCTCAATGGCGCGAGATGCAACGCACTGTCCAAAGACTAACACAAGCCTTGCAACAAGTTGCGCAAGGTGGAGCATGGCATGAAGCCGGGGATTTACATCTAAAATTCCAAAAGATGAATCCCCCGAAGTTTAGTGGATCTACTGACCCGGATGAAGCGGAGAATTGGGTGCAAGAAGTAGAGAGAACCTTTAAAGTAATGCAATGCACCGATGAAGAGAAGGTACTATTAGGGACCTATCAACTAGAAAAGGATGCCCGAGCATGGTGGGTATCCGTCGAAGCGATCTTACCTAATGAACAAATTACATGGGACGAGTTCTTAGAACATTTTAATGAGAAGTATTTCTCGGAAAGAATCCGCGAGAAGAAGGCCATGGAGTTCGCGACATTAAAACAACGTAGCTTATCTGTAGCAGATTATGAAGCGACATTTTCTAGATTAGCTCGGTATGCCCCACACCTAGTTTGTACGGAGAAAATGAGAGCAAGAAGATTTATGAATGGATTAAAGGTGGAACTCATTCCTCGATTGGCTCCATTGGAGATTCAAACTTATACGGAAATGGTTAGGAAAGCACAAATTCTAGAAGATGCTATGAATATGGTGGAGCGAATCAAAGGGAAAATCGCCAAGAAGGAGTTAGTCTATGGGTCCAAGAGCGAGGAAACCGTGAATGACAAGAAGAGGTTAAATGGAGGTAACGATTTTCCGTAAGGACAAGAAGCCCCGGAATAATGATCAACAAATTGTTCCGGTCAAGAAAAAATGCGAGCATTGCAAGAAAGGAAGGCACAACCCAGATGAATGTTGGTATAAACTTGGGAAGTGCATCCGTTGCGGAAGCATGGATCATAAAATTACCCGTTGTCCACTCTTAAAGAAAGGAGCGCCGCAAGCATTGGAAGGACACCTTATAAACCTATCTCGTCTATGATGGCATAGTTTAGAAATGGTGATCTTAGCACTTAGCATGTTATGAAAATGATCTAGTTAGAATACATAGTTTGGATATGGTAATTTTACCCTAGTATTACGGAAAGAAAATCATGTGAATTTGGGGACCAAATTATTTTAAGTGGGGGAGGATGTAGAAACCCGATAATTTAAAATGAGAAATAATTTTTTTAAATAAATTATACAATTAAATTTTTCATGAAATGATTAATTTACATTTTTACTAAGTGAAATAAAGTGGATTATTGAATTTACTTAAATTTACTTAAGGGAAAGTGAAAAATTTAATGCTTTAACCCTTAGATAAATCATTGCAAGCCCAATAAAAGTCCATATGATGGATTAGGATTCCAATTGGCCCATTGGATAATCCATAATCGGCTGGATTAATGGATTAAATGATTTATTAAAGGATATTTCACCTTAAATTCGTAATATATGTTTAATATGACATTTAAGGGATTAAAATAACCTCATTTCTAGAAGATTGACTCAAGAATCAACCCTTACCTAACAGCCCACCATGGACCAGCCGTTTTTACATTGTTTTCACACCTAAGATGGGCTAGATTAAGAAGAGAAATGGTATTTTTCTTCTAATTCGGACTTAATGGGTTTGGTAGAATTAGGCAAGGAATCTTGACAAATTTGGTCATGTTTTGGCTATAAATAGAGCCCCATTCGACTCTTAAACCATCCCTGGAAGTGAAGTCTATGCTGCTGCGAAGATTTGTGGAGATTTGAAGGAGGAATTGGAAGATCAAAGGGTTTTCTTATTATTTGGGGATATTATTTAGATCCGACAAAAGATAGGTGTCTCTCAGGCTAAACTCTAATTAAAGCATGCTATCTTATGTATTTTTCTATCCTCTTTCCATTGATAGCTCATTTGTTAAATTTCATTGAGAAACGAATAAGTTATGGTCATTTTACTGAGGGGTATTTCAGTTCCGTTTTCGGAATCAGAAGGCGCTGCTCTTCAGGAGCGCGTTATTAACGCGCCAGCCCGATATAGCGCGTTCATATAGACCTCGTCTCTTCTTACAAATGTTCAACTTTAAACATTTAATAATATAATACACTTTCATGAACGCGCTATACATACCTAGCACGTTCATCAAGAACGTGCTATACCAAGCTAGCACGTTCATGCAAATGACCCTAGAACGATCACGGGTCAAAATACCACACTTCTAGTGTATTTCTAAATGTATATAAGGTTTTAAGATATATATAAGATGTTATATATATAGTATGATTCATTGGAATCCCATATTGCTATCTAGTTTTCAAAAGAATATAAAATCTATACCTGTTCATGAAAGCGCTATACCTACCTAGCACGTTCATCAAGAACGCACTATACGAAGATAGCACGTTCATACCATTGACCTCGGACGATCAAGGGTCAAAAATATAACACTTCTGGTATAATTATAAATATACGTAAGGCTTTTTGATATATATAAGATGCTATATATATAGTATGATTCAATGTAACCCCATCTTTTTCTCTAGTTTTTAAAATAATACAAAGTATCTATCTGTTCCTGAACGTGCTATACTAAGCTAGCGCGTTCTTCATGAACGCGCTAGTCAGGTATAGCACGTTCATACTTTTCAACCCGGATGACCAAAAATCAAAAGTATAATATTTCTAATATATATATATATATAATACCTAAAGTGTTTATATATATATCAGGAGTCTATATCTATTATGGTTTATACCGAACATATCTCTTTCATTTAGTTTTCAAAATTTTTAAAAATATACATCTGTTCATGAACGCGCTAGTCTCGGCTGGCGCGTTCATACTTTTAAACCCGGATGACCAGGAGTCAAAAGTATAATATTTCTAATATATATATAATACATAAAGTGTTTATATATATATCAGGTGTCTATATCTCTTATGGTTTATATAGAGCCTATCTATTTCATTTAGTTTTTAAAATTTTTAAATATATACATATGTTCCTGAACGCGCCACTCTTGACTAGCGCGTTCTTCATGAACGCGCTAGTCTCGGCTAGCGCGTTCATAAAATTTTTTTGAAAAATTTTGGTGATAAAAAATATAATATTTTGAATATATATATACTATATTTATCTATGTTATATGAACGCGACCCTGAGCTATAGCGCGTTCACAGACAGTAACATCTTTTTAGCATATAACTATTCTATTCTTTATCATAATGATGTTTAAAAATTATTTCAGAATGTAGGAAGTTATTTTCTGTCATATTGATGTATAAAAACTACTTTCAGCATGTTACATCTATTTTCTTTCATATGACATATTAATGTATGATTAAAAGCTAATATCTAAACTCATGATTTCAATTCATAAGTATATATGTTCTTTACTAAAAGTCGTTCTTTACTAAAAATTGATGGTTTTATGAATCTAAGATCATGCTAAGATATTTGAAATAATTCTAATAAAACTACTATCTTAAATTTTATTCCTACTTACCATTCATTTTTGAACTCCCCGACTTAATGTTGTTAAACATGATGCCTTAAATTATTATCTACTTTTCTTGTAACTTCTGAAATTTTGTCAAATCTGTGCTTATTACAAACAGCATATTCTTGAAATTCTTTGGCCATATTGTGGAATTATATAGAAAAATGTCAGGGGCTATGGGTCCCGATGAAATGACATTTAAATGCTAGTGTATAAAGGGGTTCTGATCTGATCCCACGGGTGAGGCAAAGTCCAAATATAAACCGGTATTATAATGATCAGGTGCTGGCATTCACCAATATAGGGTCTATTACGGTTAGGGGCAATCATACTGTCGTGAGAACCCCTAAGTGTGTAGCCAAATTGTGATGTTCCATGAGGGGCTGTCATATCGTCGTGATCTCCCCTTAGTGTTTTGGCCAATCCTATTGAGTGTTGGTAGAAGTGATTGCTCTACTTCTATATTGTTATTGCTTAAAGATTCATCATAAATATCCTTGTAGAAGTGATTGTTCTACTTCTATATTGTTTAAAGTTCAAGTGATTGCTCTACTTCGATATTGCTTAAAAGTTCATCATGAAAGTTCTTGAATTATCTTAATGATAGTACCCATTGTCTCATCATGAAAGTTCTTGATATATTTCTGAAAATGACCATCGTCTTGTCTACTATCATGATCTTGAAATTATTGATATCTTGTTATCTTGAAATTACTTGGAAATTCCTTATACACAACTTCCTACTTGAAATTCATGATCAATTACTTCGTGACACGAATTGTTAAATTGCTAAATACTTAAAGATTGCCTGGCTTTAGAGATATACAATCCTACTGAGCTTTTTGCTCACCCTTCGTTTTGGTTAATTGTTGCAGGAAATGAAAATAAACAAGGGAATGGACAAGAGTGAATGAGTGTTTTCTTTTCCCTAGGATTTATGTAGATCATTAGTATTTTTACAATGTTTATGTATTTGGAAAATTTGGAAGATTGTATCATGTCTTATGGCTTATAAATTAGTGATGTAAACCTTTATTTTGATGAAATAAAATTAGTAATTTCATCTTAGCTCTCTATCTTTAGAATTAAATTTGTACATGCTCTGACCGACATGAGTGTCTCATAATTGCTCGCGCCTCGATTTTCCGCGTCGGGGCGTGACAAGGAACCATCATTCAAACTCATCAGACCACACATCATTACCTTGGGGGCAAACAATGGTATTTGCTTCTCAATCATTCATTTAGCCTTGCCGAAGTACGCATGAATAACATGATGCTCAATAGTACATTGAAGACGTAGATGATATTTTGACGAGATAGATGATAAATTGAAGAATTAGATGAAGTATCATCTAGTGGAAAGTATTAAACGAAATATCATCTAAGTGGAAAGAATTAAATGAAATATCATCTGAGATGGAAGAAGTTAGATGAAACAAAAGTAGATAATGAACATTAGATGATGTATCTAGGTGGTACACATGGACTGTTGATGTCACACCTCCTCCGTGTATAGCGGAAGTCAGTGAAGGAAGGGTGTGACATATGCTTGTACATGACTGAGAGTATTAGCGCTTGATATTCCAACTTAACCACGTACATGAACAGAATGATCAACTAAAATATTTTTCATTTCATAGCTTGTACATATGCATACAATGTTGATTACACAAAAGTCCTCATTCTATACAACCCAATATATATAATCTTTAATGTTTCAACATAAAACACAAAATCTGATCACATTTGTCAAAACCCACAACCTTAATTTATTTGCACACCACGAACTCCAAGTAATCTGCATACTCTTCACCGACCAGCACCTAAGAGTGTGTTTGAAACGGTGGTGGGCGGAGATTTCAATCATTAAAATTTCTGACGTACTTGAAACGTTACTCAGATAACCCAACAACCACGTTCGCTTCAGCGTGGGAGTGATTTCCAAAGGAGAGAGAATCTAGACATTAACTGCGCCGAGTTTCTCAAATCCCTCAAAACTCGTGGCATGTTTCTTGAGATTTCAAATGATGAGAAACCTCTGACACCTACATCTAAAATACGGAGAGGTGATTTTTTTTGAAATGGAGCCAATGTCGCGTCCGTTCCAAACACACCATAAATAGAAATGGAACAACTCATTTGAGTACAATGACTGAATAAGATTCCTATACAAATCTAACACTTCTTATTACCACAAAAATATACATAATAATTTAAGAAATTAAACTATACTGCAATTCAATTAGTTTCTACGTGTGACAGTTTATATTAATGGAAGTGATATAATAATATTATTTGAACATATAGATAATTTTGCCCTTTGTGCCTTGCGAATTTTCCCGTTCACAACATTATAATTTGATGCAACATATCTAGACCGGACTCGGAGTGGGGGGCAATTAGATTACCAAACATCTAAATAGCGACTTATTCTTTTGCCTAATTCCTCCCCTCCCCCAACTGACATTATCCTATTAAAAACAGCCACATTACATCATGATTGCAGAGATACTCCCGTTATCAACATTAGGAGGCCGAGTAAGGTCTTCACGAGCACTGTTCATCTCCAATCAATCAAAACAAAACAAACCATTGTTCAGCCTAGTCCAACTGCCTTCGGTACCAATGGAAATCGGCTTCACAGCATGGTGCACTGCCAAGTTTCACCAAAGGATCTTGCACATTAAACCATAAAAGTAACTTATTGCAAGAAGGCTTCTTTGAAAAGTATGAGAGTTACGTGGATAGACTTGGTTGTCGTTGGAGATGCAAATGGTAATCGATATTCAGCTTATTTGATTGATCGTTAATTTAAAGGTCGTTTAAGGGAGACACTTTTCAAACTACTGATATATATATATATATATATATATATATAATGGATATGGTAATGGACATAATAAAATTCAAATCGAGAGTTATAGCCTCCGAGACCCATATCCATTAGGCATATCCAATACCAATAAAATTGTGTAACAATTCAAATATATGCATCATATTTCGCACCCTCACATTAAAATCCAACACTGAATATCAACTAAACCTCTGTGGAACACACAGCGTCAAGAATCAAAAATCTTAACGCCCCTTCTTACTCCGATCAAAGTATTGAAACTCAAAAGTCAAATTTAAATGCCATCATCTGATATAAATTAAGCATATAACTGGGGCAACATATTAACAGAGGCAACTTAGACCACATAATATAAGAGAAATAAGGTTAAATGGCAATAGACTCAGATGCATCAAAGTTAACCAAAACGCAATTTCTCAACATAAGTTGTGAAACATTTAAAAGCCTAAAAGCTACTTCAAACACCGATCAGATAACACAAAGGTCCCTTCTTCCATTTACATCCTCCTCTGACAAACAGTGGAGGGATACAAAACGGAAATAGCCCCTCCAAACATCCTAAACCTACTTAGATCTCTGCCTCATCTTTCGGCGCTTCCTCTTCAGTCTCCTCATGCGCTTCTTCTTCCACTGCGAGCAATCATCAGGGAATACAATTTCAGAGAGAGACTTTTTTTCACCCACAAAGTATGGGGCCATAATCATAAATGCAGAAAAATGCGTACATAAAAGGCATATGGTAGAACATTGGCTACAAACTTGCATCGTGCTTGGAAGGATTTCATGCTCTCATCAAACTGGGGTTAGAAAAGGATCTCTCTAATATAAAAACATCTACACATAGCCATGATTCCAAAGATGAATAGCGTCCAATTTCAACAAGACCAAGTGAACTAGGCACATGAACATTTGAGCAGATCCTTTTGAGCAAGGATTAGTACATGATCAATGTCTCTAGGTAAAATGCTGCGGTGATGCGCGATGTGGTGGTAGCAAGATAAATATGCTGGAAGAGAGCTCTCACAGTTAGTTGAAACAATAAAATTTACAACTCTACGAATAAAACAATTCACCTTGACTCAATTGTGACCACATAAAAGCAACCAAGAGTGCGGCACATACAGGGTAGTACGATGTTATTACATATAAGCTTTAAACTGAATCTACTCCTTCAATGAAGTTGTATAAATTCAACTAGTTGGAAGGACATTTCAGACAAATGAAGAACCATTACTAAGCAAGAAAAACAACGTTATATGCAATTTCTAACGAACAGATAGGGATTCCTTAGATAGTTCAATGTAACCATGCAAAGGCAACCTTATTTTGACCAACAGCTACACTCTGCAAAATAAACACCGGAATGTGTCGATGGGCGATCAAAACCAGTGCCATCGAGAAAAACCCATAGCCAAGCCAACGCAAAACGCGAAGTCGGGGGAAGCAGGAAAAAAAAAAACATAGAGAGATCGACCCGGAAGCCAACCAGACAGAAAGGAAATCGCAGCCATCGAAGAGGCAGACTAGCCGAATCACACCAGAAACAACAAACAACAATCGGCAAGCGAAACAGGCGATGCACATAGACAGATCAAAGGACAGCAACGTGGGGATAAGGACGAGGAGAACAAAGAGGGAAGGAAAAGGTCCGACCTTTGCCCTCATGGTCGCCGGACCCCGACGAGGCTGCCCCGAGGTTGCTACGATCCGCCGGGCCGGTGCTATCTTTCTGACTCTGCGGCTGTGCGGTGAGGAAAGGGGGAGAAGGGCTTCTCAGTATATTTATAGGGTTAGGGTTTCACACTCCAATCGGATGGGATCGGATCCGTTCATTCCACCGCTCCTGTGCCCTGGCCCAATATGCCGAGGAAATGGAGGGCTTCTCTTATGAAATGAAATTATAAACAAATGGTGAGAAAATGACCGGAATAAATTGTCTTTAATACAACTAGGAACTTGAGTTAGCTTTGTCTATGGTTAAGGTCAGATAGGTTTTAGTTAATATCAACCACAGCTGCAAACGGATTGGACTCGGTGCAGATACAGAGACTAGGTTTTAGTTAATATAACTTATCTACAACTTGTCCGTATGTTATAAGAAATGATACTTGATGTGGGCGCTTCTCGCCGTCTTCTGGTATCGAATCCGAACCCTACTGAGTACTGGGTGCGTGATCTCAATGAAGGCAAATCCGATGCAACCTTACTTCTGTTGGTATCTCGAATCTCACTCTAGATCTCGTTCGCTTCGTAATTGACTCGGACTCCTTGAGTTTTCATAATTTCGTTCGAGTCCGCCTGAGATCTACCTTCCATTCTGCCCTCGATCGTAATTAGGACGACACCCCCGACATCACACGTCTTTGGGCACCGGGGCTTTAAAAGTTACACGACAACTACTCCTTCAACTCCAATACTTTTCGCCTCCATCAATTACTGACTTAAATATCAGAGAATTCCTCTGAAACATCTCATCTCACGTTGAGCTTTTTTTTCATAGGAGGATCATCGACTTCAGCGCCCCACGACACCACTCAGACTCCTTATGCTCCCTTCCCTCTCTTAGGTTGTCTCTTCCCAACACTTGGCGAAGGACCAATGCTCGACGCTCTGCTCCGCACTCAATTCTCCACAGCTTAAGTTCTATTGCTCTGTCCCGATAATAAATGTTTAAGTGTTACACAATGATACTATAAGGTTGCAGACACTAATAGGTAAATGTATAACATTCTTAGATAATGACAAATTTTTAATGGAACTCTACAATTATTTCAAAAAAAATCTAAAAGAGTCTAAACTATCGGTTCATATAAATAATATTTTCACTCAAACAAATACCTAACGTTTATAAACAAATAATTTTTAAAATAAAATTCATATAAGATATGTTCACTCCCGTATATTGCACTCTTAAGTCCGAAAAATTAAAGACTTGTGAAACCTGCTGCTTGCAACAGGCTGAGGTTCGATGTGGGAGACGTGGTGGCCGGGTGGCATGGGCTCAAGCTTCATATGTTTAAGTTGATTCGAGTTGGCCTTATAATATCATATATATATAGGTGACTTCGATCCTCACATACGGTTAAAGATCCAAACGGGCTGATTTTAAATTAGAAAATTTTACATATTAATCTTTATAAACTTTATTAATTATTTTTAGTATCTCAAATCTGACTATTATTTTAAAAGCCCCCAAAATCGATGTCGTTAAACACATAAATCTATGATGTTTCTTACTCGACGAAATTAAACCCAACTAAAGTTAGTTTGACCATAGGTTGCAAAAATTCCAAAACAACCCTTGGTTAGCTACCTCGATGACGTCTCCCCATTTGCTCCTCTTTATGACGGAATGAGGTCATGCGGGTGAGGGCTAGCCTTCCGACCACCGCACCCTGTCTACACCAGCTGCCATTGTGCGGACGACGGAGGCGCATTGATCGTCGGAGGAGAGGAGCCGTACTGCGCGTACGACAAAGCTGCACAGATAGTCGGAGGAGAGGACCCTTCTTCCAAGTTCGACGCAGTTGAGAGGAGCAGACCGAGGGCACAGAGAACGACACTCCGTCGAGCAATCGGCCATGAACTCACTATTTGTGTATGCGTGGTAGGATTTTGTTGGGGAGAACGACGTTTGAGTCTCCTTGAACTAATTGTGAAGGGTGAATCGTGATCTAAGTAAGGGTTTCAGTTTAAAGGTTGAGCATTGGGATTTTTTAATGACTAGGGCTTCAATTTCAGGCGACTCATTTTTCAACAGAAGGAGTGTTGAGCCTTGTTTGATGTGTGTTCGTAGTTTGTTTATTTTTTGATTAAGAAGATCTTATTGCATTCAGTTGGTGTTGTGTGGTATCTACATTACATCGTCTAGTTTGTTTGTTAGAATTAAGAATGTTGTAATCTCATTTTTGGTGTTAATTTTGTGGGATTATTTACCGTTCTAAAGATCTTGTTACTGTCCTCAAATTCTTGGATTGTGAAAATAGGGGAAAGGGAGCCATCGTTAAAGTTGACCTATAAGTTTGGTGGTTATTGGAAAATATTAAAGTCTGGGAGGAGGGCATACACATTAGGACAGAGTAAGATAGTAGTGGCCTATCCTTATTACTATAGTAGATGCATACTAATTGAGGATATGATGTATATATTTAAGTGGGCAAGTACACATTGTCTAGAATTTCATTATGAATTGTCTAATAGCAGACTTGTTCGGTATGAGGAAATAATTTCATATGCTCAGTTGTACGAGGTGATGAAAGCCCATTTGCCCGTAGGGAAGATGATAATATATGTTAGCACATTGGACAGCCGGCCATTAGACTTACAGCCAACCAATAATCAATAGAAAGGTGTGCCCAGCCAGTCTGCTCAGGTTGACCCCGGTGCTTAGGCCCATTCCCAGACAGTTGTTGATCTTGATGGGATGGATGTTTAGGATGAGGTTGTTCAAGATGTTGCGGTTGTTCAGGATGTGGTTGTTCAACATGATGAGGTTGTTCATTGTTCAACATGATGAGGTTGTTCATGATGCTGAGGTTGTTCAGGATGAGGTTCTTCATCAAGATGAGGTTGTTCATCAAGATGAGATTATTCATGATGTTGCAGTTGTTCAGAAAGAGGTTGTTCATTAGGATGAGGAGGTTCATGATGTTGCGGTTGTTCAGGATGAGGTTGTGCATGATGCTGATACTGTTCATGAAGCTGAGGTTGTTAGTCTTCATGCCCCTGCCCAGGATAGACAAGTGCAAGCCTTCGCTGTTGTTGATGAGGATTATCAGATTTTAAAGAACAGGATGCAATCTGAATCAGATGTCAGTGACTCAGAATTTATTGCATATGAAGATGTGTACAGTGATTCTGAGGAGAGTGTGGCTGATTCTGATGAGGTACACATTGAAGACAGTTATCATTCAAGGCCATCTACCTTAGACAATTCAAATATTGATGGAAGGGTTTCAGATGATGATGGAGATTTGCTAGAGGTTGATGAAAAGACTCCGGATATATCAGTTGGTGCTCTGTTTGCAAATAGTAGGGAGTACAGGATTGCTCTACGTCAGTATGCTATAAAAAATCAATTTGAATTCAAGCAAGTGAAAAAATGATAGCATTAGGATTACTGTTGTGTGTGTAAATGTTAATTACAAATGGAGAGTGCATGACTCAAGACTACAGGATGGAGTTACTTTTGCAGTCAAAACAATACAGGAAAAGCACACATGTTTAGCCACATCAAGGTGTGATAATAGGATGGCATCAAAAGATTAGATTTTAGCAAGGGTAAAGGAAGCAGTGAAGGACAACCCTGACATAACCCCTAGAAAGTTGCAAGCTGATTTATTAAAGTCTTACAATATTTCAATCCCTTATCACCACATTTGGCGTGCACGAGAGTTAGCAAAGGAGAAGGTTTTTGGGAAAGTTGAGGAAACATACAAGTATTTGCCACAACTACTGAATGAGTTAAAGCAAAGCGACCCATCCTCAGTTCTAGAGTACAAGATTGGCCTTGATGGTTATTTTCGGAGGGTGTTCATTGCCTTAGGGGCAAGTATCAGTGGTTTCAAAGATGGCTGCTGTCCAGTGTTGGGCATAGACGGATGTCACTTGAAAGGGCATTACATTAGAATCTTGGTGGCTGCAGTTGCTCTTGATGGGAATCATTGGTGGTTCTCAGTTGTATATGGTGTTGTTGAGGGGGAGAGTATAGACTCATGGACATGATTTTTGCACCTTTTGAAGAAGGCTATTGGACATCCTACAAGGATTACATTCATATCTAATATGAGAAAAGGTATTGAGGTGGCTGTCCTAGATATCTTTCCAGGTGTCGAGCATAGGTAATTATATTGTTGAATTACATTGTTTATGAGTTTAATTTTGTCAAAATCCTTAATTACAATATTTAACTGCAGTGACTGTAAGTTTTATTTTCAATGACAATGTCTGAATTTTAATCAGATTATGAAAATAATGTCTGAATTCAGTGACTATAGGTTTTAATGACATTGATTGTAGGTTTTATGTACATTATTTATGAGAGTAAAGGTTTGCCAAAATCTATAATTACAATATTTATTTTCAGTGACTGTAGGTTTTATTTTACTGATCATATTGTAATTTGAAATTGTCTACAGGTTTTGTATGCGGCACCTTTACAAAAATTTCAAGAAGAAATGGACAAGCCTAGCCTTCAAGAATGCTACATGGGCTGCAGCAAAATCTTACACAATGCAAGGATATAAAGCAGCTATATCTGACATGAAGAAACTGGATGCACTGGCTGCCTCCTATTTAGATACTCTGCGTTGTGCATGGTCGAGATGTCAATTTAATGACAAGGGTAAGCTAAACTACATCACTAACAACCTAGCAGAGTCCTTTAATTCATTTGTTGGTGATACGAGAGGCCTGCCACTTGTAGACATGTTAGATGGAATTAGGCAGAAAATCATGGTGAAGATGGAGAATAGGAGGAGGCATGCACGCATGATCAAAGAAAAGTTTGTGCCACGGGCCGTTGGCTATTTAAATGCAATTGTTAGGAAGTTGGGAAAATATGCAGTCAGATATTCTACTGATTTTATGGCAGAGGTGGAAAGTCCATATGAGAGGTGCATTGTTAAATTGGTCGAGATGTATTGTTCTTGTCGAAAATGGCAAGTCAGTGGGCTGTCCTGCCAACATGTTGCTGTTGTTGTTGATGCCCGTAGGGGCCTGCAAATCAATCAATTTGTTGATAGATGTTATTTCATTGAGGCATATAAAGCCACGTATGCAAAATCCATATAACCATTGCCAGGTAAGAGCATGTGGCAGACTGTGGATTGTGTTGAGGTGCTTCTTCCTCACTGCCAAAGACCCCGAGGTCACCCTCGAATGAAGAGGATTAGAGATTCTGATGAAAATGAAAAGGTAACAAGGAGATGCCATAAATGCACAAGATGTGGGCAATGGGGCCACCATAAAACTATTTACAAAGAACCCCTCCTAGGACCACAATCTGTAGTTACAGATGTTGGAGTAGATTCCACAACTATGGCCCGCAAGTAAGTTTGCATTACAATTAAGGTTTGTATTTGCTCTATTTGCTCTGTGCATAATATTGAAAGTTATGTTGTAGGTAGGTAAGGCCCAAGAAGATCACCTAGGTTCGTAAATATTAGTGGTAGGGCTGGCCAGGCTCAAACCAGTGGGGGTGGTGAAGGCGCACAAGTGGCAACTTCGGTTGGGCCAGGTAGTATCACTTAATTTTACAATAGCACACCTCGTTATGCAAATCACTAGAAAATATGTATGCTTTTGGCAGGTCAGACCCGCGGCAGGGGTAGGAGAGGTACCACCGAGGGGATAAGCAATAGTAGGGCCAGTAGCACTAAAGGAAGCACCCGGGGGAGAGGTAACATAGCACACATTAATGCTCAAATATGAAAATTTAGTGTCATGAACTAGACTAATTTTGTAACAACCCAAGATCCGGATACCGGGGAGAGCCCGATACCATTTAAATCTTGGCCCGCCGCCCACAAGTCGGAAGGCTCGGAAGGGCTAAAAAGAGTGTAGAGGTACAAAGAAATAGGAAATAAAGCAGGACAATTCCACAATTAAAAGAAATAAATAAACAACTATAACAGAGTCCAGTCCAACAAAAAGTACAGTCTAAGGTAGAGAAACGTACCCCACGCCGAGAGAACACTCGACCCGGCAAGCTGGCGACTAGGAACCTCCGTACAGCACCCTCGAACCTCGAGGAAGAACTGCCGCACCTGAAACGCAGGGGTGAGCCTCCTGTCACTGGATCAGTAGGGGTCCCGCGGAACCCCAACCGTAAACAACGGTGGTAACAGAAAGTAGTAACTACAGCAGGAACAACAAACCGGTGGCCAGTAAAAACTCGGCACTACAGCTACTCCTACTGTACACGGAACACTCCCCGATCTCACAGTCGGGGCACCACCGAACTACCTAACACCACAACTACCGAGGGAAAGCACACGGCAACTTTGCCAAAAAGGCCTGTCACAAAGACGGGGCCGAACCTGGACCACCTGGTCCACGGGTACCATCACAACCTCGCTGTCGTGAACCTGACCCAGCCAAGGGGGTGAAGCCTCGGTGATCCAACCGAGCGTCCCTGGCGTCAACCTCGGAAAACACATAGAAATGGTCTGGGAAGCCATGCCTCGTGGTCAGAAAATGGACTCTAGGGTCACGGAAACTCACGTCCTGTGACGGGGGCACTTGCCCACCAGAAGCAAAGTCGGATGCGTCCACTGACACCCTTGAGCCACCAATCTAGCTTTGTTTCTTATTATCTTGTCATCCTCACTTAGTTTGTTCCTAAAGACCCATTTAGTACCTATGACAGATTGTGATGAAGGTCTAGGAACAAGATGCCAAACTTTATTCCTTTCAAACTGCTTTAACTCGTCTTGCATTGAATTTATCCAGTTTTCATCTTTTAATGCTTCATCAATATTTTTGGGTTCATACTGCGAGACAAGAGCAAGTTGATCTAATTCTTTCACAATTTTAAAATGTGACCTTGTTCTAGGTAGGTCATTCAAGCTACCAATGACGTTTTCTAAATGATGATCCTTAAGAATTCTAATGTTTGTAGAATCGTTACCTTCTCCTGGAGCTTGATCCCTTGCATTGCTTGATTCAACTAGGTCACCAGCTTCTTTTATTTCTTCTTGTGGAGGATCACTCTTGTCCTTTATGCTTAGGAATTCCCCATCTTCATCGTTTTTCCTGCAAGAGTTATCATTGTTAGAATCATGATATTCATCAAAGGAAACATGGGGTGATTCTTCCACACTTTGACTCTTAATGTTATAAATTCTATAAGCCCTAGATCTATCAGAATATCCAAGAAATATACCTTCATCGCTCTTGGGCTCGAATTTATCTAAATCTCTTTTGTCATTATTGTGGATGAAGCATTTAGATCCAAACACTTTCATATGTGAGAGAGAGGGCTTTTTACCTTTCAATAACTCATAAGGAGTCTTTTTGGTGTGTGGCCTTACCATAGAACGGTTGATAATGTAACATGCCGAGTTTACCGCTTCAGTCCAAAACCTCCTTGGAAGTTGCCGTTCAGCAAGCATGGTTCTTGCCATCTCTACAAGTGTTCGGTTTCTCCTTTCAACTACACCATTTTGCTCTGGGGTTCTTGGTGAGAAAAATCGGTGTGAAATGCCTTCAGCCCTGCAAAGATTATAGAAATCAGCATTTTCAAATTCACCACCATGATCAGATTGAATCTTGGAAATTTTAAACTCACCGTCCTGCTTTATCTTCATGTAGAGTGCCTGAAACTCATCAAAAGCATCATTTTTGTGTGTGAGAAAGAAAACCCATGTGAACCTAGAAAAGTCATCCACCAAGACATATCCATATTTTCTACCACTTAAGCTAGCAGTTCTGGTTGGGCCAAATAGGTCCATATGAATTAGCTCGAGTGGTTTGGATGATGTATTTTCAGATCTTCCTTTGAAAGATTTTCTTGTTTGTTTACCTAGGGCACATACATCACACAACTTGTTTTCTTGTTTAAATGATAATTCAGACAACCCTTTCACCATTGAATGCTTTAACAGTTTATGTAAGACATTGTAGCTAGCATGTCCTAGTCTATGATGCCATAACCAAGCAATTTCAGATTTTGGTGCAGCAAGATAAAGATTTAAATGAGCAGGATCATCTAAGTCAATCATGTAAACATTGTTGACTCTCTTACTAGAAAATTTTACCTTGTTAGATTTTGGTTCAAGAATTCTGCATTCATGAGAGTCAAACAACACTTTGTGACCCTTATCACACAATTGACTTATACTAAGCAAGTTGTATTTCAAACCTTCAACTAACAACACATTTCCAATGGAGTTGGAGAGATTCTTACCTACATTACATGTTCCAATTATTTTTCTTTTGTTGTTCCCTCCAAATGTGACGTATCCTCCTTTCTTTTCCTCCAAGAGATAAAATTTTGATTTGTCTCCAGTCATGTGTCTTGAACAGCCGCTGTAGACACGCCATTCCTGACGTCTCCTGAGAAAGTCTCATATTACTATACAACGCCCCGCGACGGCTTACGCATTCCGAATCACTTGAGTACTTCCTTTTCTTGAGTCTTCTTCCGCCCTTTTCGGCATCCGAAATCCTCTCGTCACGGCATTCGGACGGCATCAACATCAGTCGAACGCATCAGGAGGTTCCGGAACCAAGAAGGATGTCTGCCGGGCGGCCGCTGAGTAGGACCCGGGTGGGTCTTAATGGGGGCGTCCAGGCCCCTGGACGCCCCCATATTTTTGATTTTATTTATTTCTTTTCTCAGGGCCTTAAACTAACTAAAAATATATATATATTAATGGACGCGTCCAGGCCTCTGGACGCCTCCATAAAAATAATAATAATAAATGTTTGTAAAAAAGCCAGTTGGCATAAAAACATAAAAAAATAATAAATAAAAAATATATATTTGGAGGCGTCCAAGCCCCTGGACGCCTCCATAAAAACAAATATAAAAAATCAAAAATGCCAGCCCTGACATAAAAGATAAAAGAAAAATAAAAAATAAATATATCTTGGAGGCGTCCAGGCCCCTGGACGCCTCCATCAAAACCCTCACGGGCGCCGCCCACCGAACGACGGTTTGTCGTGTGTGAAAAAATCTAAATTATAGAGACGTCCGGTCAGCTGGACGCGCCCATTTCTGAATCACGAGGCGCCGCTCACAAAACCACGCGTTGTGCCAAACCGCGTGCGGCCGTCGTCGGTTTTCGGTGGACCTGTTTGAAGCGTCCGGAGCCCTGGACGCCTCCACAAAAATATTCCAAAAAAAAAAAATAATAGAATAAAATATTATTTCGGCCCTGATAGAGGTGTCCAGGGTCCTGGACGCCTCCACCCTCCGGAGCCCTATAAATAGAGGCCCACCCCCTCAGTTCTAGGAGAGCTCAGAAGTGATCCGATAGGCTGCCGGAGCCCAGAGGCTACGGAGTCATTTTCTAACCCGTGGGTTCTTTTGTAGGTGGAGGTTCTGCCGGCTTCTCGGGTGCTCACGCTCGCGAGAGGAAGGTCGTCTTCATCCACCGCGCTTCCACGTCGTCCCCACGCTGCCGGAGCTCCGCCGGATTTCACCCTCGGCTCATCCAATAAGCCTTTTCTTCCCCTTTTTTCTTCGTAGTTCTTTTGTATTCATCATCTCGCATCCTCTATCCCCCTTCATAAGGGCGCCTCTTCTTTTATACTTCTTGCATCCATCATCTCATTTTCCTCCTACTCGAGTCCGAGAGGGGTTTAAAAGATAACACCAACCAGGTGTGTGTCTTGCCATCATTTCGTTATTTTTATCGCAAGGATTTGAATACTACACCTCCATCTTTCTAATCCACTTGTCATTTGTTTGTCGTTGTTTTGTAAGGGTAGCCGAGGAAAGCCCTCTCCGTCGGCCGGCCGGAGGGAGAGGAAGAAGCAACCCGCCATCTCCCGCTTTTGAGGTAGGCGCGATCACTTTCTTATTTTGGGGTCTTTCGGCCCCTGGCGATCACATCTTATTTTCGAGGCCGCGGCGAGTCACTTCCCCAATGGCCGTTTAATTTCCGTTCTTATATTCTCTTTATACTCTGTTATATTCTGCTCATATTCTCGAGGCCGCGGCGAGTCACTTCCCCAATGGCCGTTTAAATTCCCGTTTTTATATGTTATATTCTTATCTATTCGTGTTCTCGAGGCCGCGGCGAGTCACTTCCCCAATGGCCGTTTAAATTCACGTTCTTATACGGTATATTCTTATCTGTTTGTGTTCTCGAGGCCGCGGCGAGTCACTTCCCCAATGGCCGTTTCAATTATTGTTATTTAATTTTTGCACCATTCCCGTCCCCCCGAGGCCGCGGTGAGTCACTTCCCGCTATGGCCGTTTAAACCCCATATTTTGCTATATCACACTTGTCCCGCTCGCCCCGCCGGAGCAATCTCCCGTGGTGGCCCCTTCTCTCTCTTCTCTTATTTCTGTGTTGCAGCAAACAAACACCAAAAGAAGGAAAAGAGGAGCCCGCGCGCTCCGCGTCCTCTCCGCTCTTCCCCGAACCGCGTGACGTCGCTCACAGCCGCTATCAAGGTACCACCTATTATGCATGGCTGTAAGACATTCCTACACAAGCAATTAAGCAATGGTGTTTGGAACCCAACCAAATTTGGGTCCCATCAAACTCTTCAAATTTTTAAAACATGAAACCATTTCTTTTGGAATCCAGACCTTCCTAACATTCATGTTTTGTTTACTTCGAGCAGGGATTTGATTTTTCTTTTCAATCTTGACATTCACTTTCTGTTTGGAGACTCTTGGTTGGAGTTTGTGGAAGTTTGATGAAGTTTGCTTCTTAAGCCATTGAGGCGGTCTGTTGGTTTTGGGTTGAAAATGATTGTTTTGCCACCTAGGAAATTGATGCACACAGAAATCACAATTCTCCCAAAGATAGGGTGGTGTTGGCCTATATGAATGTGCAATCCAGTTATGGTGATATCTGGAAGATTGAGCATGCAATGGCCAAGGAAGTGTTGACCTATACTGCCGGGAAGGTCGACCTTTCTTAGGTTTTTGGACAGGCTTTTTGTGAATGTTGGTGACTGCCTCTTCAATCTTTTCTTTCCCTTTCTCCTTTTATTTTTGCTGGTTTTGTGTGGGAGTTGTGTTTGAGGTGGAAGCTTCGGAAGACAAAACAAATGTGACAGTTTTGAGCCCAATTGGCCTTTTGTTTGTAGGTTCAAAACCCAACCCTTCCTTGTTGAAGTTCATTCTGGTTCCTAGCAATGCATCTAAGTTTTCCCTTCCATCCACAAATTTTTCTAAAGATTGTTGTTTGTCCTTTAACTCTTTTTGTAGATTTTCAATGTTTTGCAAGAGTTGAGTGTTGACATGTTTGACAGCTTCATACTTCTCATTGCTTAATTTGTTATCCTTTTCATATATTTACATTTTGAGTTTCATGCTGTCAATTTCATTTCTTAAGTCCTCATTTTCAGTTTCCAAATCAGCCATTTCTTTTCTTCCCTCTTCCAAATTCTCAATTATTTTCTTAAGATCTTCAATTTCAGCTTCAAGTAGAGCATTCTTATCATTCATATCATTATCATGCACAAATGAGTTAATTTTCTTTTTCAATGACTTATTCTCCTTTTTGCACATTTCATATTTTTCCATGAGTTGTATATATGCTTCCTCCCAATCATCAGTTATATAATCTTCAAATGGAGAATTTACCTCAGTTTCTTCGTCACCTTTGGCCATGAGGCAGAGATCTTTCTTTTTCTTTGTCCGAGGAGCTAGTTCCGTCATCACTTTTCTCTTCATCGCTCCATGTGGACACCATGGCCTTGTTCTTCTTCTTGCCCTTCCATTTGTCAGCTTTTCTGAATCTGTCGGGACAATCATTCTTGAAATGCCCTGGTTTGTTGCAAGAATAACAAATGATTTTGTCAGATTTCTTAGAGTTTTCAGAATTAGATTTGAAACCATTTCTTACCTTTGACCTTCCTCTCATGAAGCTCTTACCTTCCTTTCTCAGGAATTTTTTGAATTTACGTGTGAGCATGGCTACGTCATCCTCATCTCGCTCACTTCCCGAATCCTCACCTTCATCGGAAGAGCCTTGACGGCTGGGTCCTGCTTTAAGAGCTAGGGACTTCTTCTTAGGTGTCTCAGTCTCTTTATTCTTGAGATTGATCTCATAGGTCATCAATGACCCAATGAGTTCATCTACCTTGGTAGTTGCGAGATCTCTCAATTCTTCAACCACGGTAGCCTTTGTGTGCCATGCTGGAGTTAACGATCTGAGAATTTTCCTTACAATTTCTTGCTCTGAATATTTCTTTCCCAAATCAGTTAAACTATTAGTAAGCACAGTTAATCGAGCATACATATCTCGAATTGATTCATCAGGCTTCATGCGGAACATTTCGTATTCAGAAACTAAGATATTAGCTTTTGTTTCTCGTACCTGAGAGGTTCCTTCGTAGATTACCTCTAACTTGTCCCACATTTATTTTACAGTTGCGCAGGTCGCCACTCTTGAGAACTCTACTGGATGGAGTGAGCATTACATGATGTGTTTGGCACTCCAGTTGACAGTGGCTTGTCTTATTTGTTCTTTGGTCCACAAGTCCTCATTATCCGTAAGCTCATACGGACCTTTGCTGATCACTCGCCAAAGTTCGTAGTCTTGAGCGCGAATGAACACATGCATGCGATGTTTCCAATAAGGATAGTTAGATCCAGTGAAATAAGGAGGTCTGTTCACAGAGTGTCCTTCAGGTAAATAACCCTTAGACGTTGATCCACCATTTCCCTCAAGGTCGTTGGACCCCATAATGAGAGATTAGGCTCTGATACCACTTGTTGTGTAGTGGACAGCAGATCTAGAGGGGAGGGGTGAATAGATCTGCCCCTCTTTTCGCAATGTAACCCTCTTTAAAGCTAGATGATGAAATAAGTAGCGGAATATAACTAGCTTGATGAAGAACACAAATAATTTGCTTGGCAAGATGATTACGCAATATAGATATTGAACCTAAGCATGCATCTAACATAAAGCAATCGCACAAGCAAATCACAACACACGAGATTTTAAGGTGGCTCGGACTGAATCTCTAGTCCTACGTCCACCCCTCACCAAATCCGGTGAGACTTCACTAGTGCAGCACACCAAACTACAAATCGGAGAACCACCGACTACCTTCCTACTAACCACCGGTAGGGACGTCAACACCGCAGATCAGTCAACTTCCGATTGCCTTCCTACTAACCACCGGTAGGGACGTCAACACCGCAGATCGGACAACTTCCGATTGCCTTCCTACTAACCACTGGTAGGAACGATCTTCAGTTTTTATTGTTCGAATGAAATGAAGAAGAAAGAATAAATATCAAGCTATTCAAACAAGATATGAAATCAGCTCAAGAAGAAAAATCTTGTCTGAGATTGCTGGAGCTTGATTCGGATTCTTCTATGGATGTAGATCACCAATAGAGGCTTCTATCTTCTTCACAAAGCTCTCTTCTTGATTCAACAGCAATGGCTTCTTCTTCCTTGTGAGTTGTGCTTCCTTGAATCTGCTTGAGTTGATGAAGAGGAAGAAGGATGCAGTTTAGATCACCCTTGAGAGCCTTGATTGCTTCTTCTTCCTTGGAGGTTGAGATGACTTCAGATCTGGACTTGAATCACCTTGGATGGATGAAGAACTTCCTCCCGAAACACTGTTCACGGAGGTGCTACAGTACCTCAAAAATGGCCTCCCTTGATCTCCCTTGAAGCCTTGAAGTGTTAGGGTTTCCAACCCCTCATGTGTTAGTTTTATAGACCTTGAATGGTCCTTGGACATCCTTCAGACCAGATCCACAATTTGTGGGTGATTAGGTGACTTTTGGATTAAAGAAATCCATGGAAAGGGACTGGCCACGAGGTGGATTTCGAAGTCAAACATGGCTGCATCGGGGCTGGCGGTCGACTTGTGGCTTCTGGCGGTCGACCGCTACTGAAACACCGGCAAACGGATGATCCCTAGGAAATCCGGTCGACCGCTACTGGCTGGCGGTCGACCTGCAGCTGACAGATCTGCAGTCGGGGGGTCCCTGGCTGGGGCGGTCGACCGCCCCTGTGCTGGCGGTCGACCGCCAGCTGGGCAGACCCCGGTCCAGCCCGGGTCGGTCCGTTAGCCGCTTCAGCTCCGTCGCTTGTGTCCATTAGCAGCCTGTTCATGTCTGTAACTTCATCCTTGTTGGTCTAGAAAGTACCAACTGAATCTTTATCTTTTGACTCTCATCTTGTGCAGTGGCCTTGGCTATTTGAATAAAGCTTATAGTTGTTGTATAGACTTTGCATCAAGGCTTGGACGTGTAGACTTTGTGTGCATGTATGAACTCTGTACAGACTTTGCACCTTGAGCATGCATGAGCATGTACATACTTGCTTCATGAACGTACAGACTTGGTAACTTGATGCACGAACACAACAGAACGCAATGTATAGACTTTGCGTGTGAAGTAGCCGGCCAATGTATAGACTTGTGTTGCAGCCATCAACCAACGTACAAACTTGGAGTTGTGCTAGCAGCCAACGTACAGACTTTGTCTTGTGCAACGTACAGACTTTATTTTGTGCATGCAGCCAACGTATAGACTTCATCTGTAGCAACGTACAGACTTCATCTGCCGCAACGTACAGACTTCGTGTTGTGCAACGTACAGACTTTGAGTTGTGCATGCAGCCAACGTACAGACTTCATCTGCAGCAACGTATAGACTTCATCTGCCGCAACGTACAGACTTTGAGTTGTGCATGCAGCCAACGTATAGACTTCATGTTCAGCAACGTACAGACTTTGTCCAACGTATAGACTTTGTCCAACGTACAGACTTAGTCCAACGTATATAATTTGTCCAATGTACAGACTTTGTCCAACGTATAGACTTTGTCCATCATACAGACTTTGTCCAACGTATAGACTTTGTCCAACGTATAGACTTCGTCCAATGTACAGAGTTTGTCCAACGTATAGACTTTGAATGCAGTGCACATGCCCGCAACCTGTTCGATGAAATGACAAACTGCTTAAACAGATACACAATGACATCATATGCAAACACAATGTGAGTTATAGTAGTTGCTATCATCAAAACCATAATAGTAATCATGGTGCACATGTGTTCAACACCGAGGACATCCAGTGGGCAGGATAGTATCTGGTTACTGGTAGATAGACTGATGAAGATGGCTCGGTTGTTGCCGATCAAGGTCAGTTGGAGTGTGCATCGTTTGGCCCATTTGTATGTGGAGCGGATCGTCCCGTTACATGGAGTTCCCATCTCTATTGTGTCCGATCGTGATCCACGCTTCACTTCTGGATTCTGGAGGAGCTTTCAGCGAGCTCTAGGCACCGAGTTGGCGTTTAGCTCGGCGTACCATCCTCAGTCGGACGGTCAATCTGAGAGGACCATCCAGACTTTGGAGGATATGTTGAGGTCGTGTTGCCTGGAGTGACAAGGGAGTTGGATCCACCATTTGCCGTTAGTGGAGTTTGCCAACAACAATGGCTATCATTCGAGCATCGGTATGGCTCCGTACGAGGTGTTGGACGGGCGACCTTGTCGGACTCCGCTTGATTGGTTTGAGATGGGAGAGCGTGTCTTGACAGGACCAGATTTGGTGCAGCAGTGTACTGAGGTGGTGCATCTGGTTCGGCAGAAGATGTTTGCCACGCAAAGCCGACAAAAGAGTTATGCCGATCGGAGGAGGCGGCCCCTCAGTTTTACTGTAGGTGATCGGGTGTTTTTGCGAGTCTCTCCCATGAAGGGTGTGATGCGCTTCGACAGGCGTAGGAAGTTGAGTCCCCGCTACATTGGTCCTTTTCTTATTGTCGAGCGTATTGGTGAGGTTGCCTATCGGTTGCAGTTACCCCCGGAGCTATCTGCTGTGCATGATGTGTTTCATGTGTCTATACTTCGGAGGTATATGCCCGATGATTCTCATGTTCTGGAGGATGTCGTTTGGCCCGAGGTGACCCCGGACTTGTCCTTACAGGAGTACCCCATCCGCATTGAGAATCGGTGCGAGCAGCGCTTGCGGAACAAGGTTATTCCTCTGGTTAAGGTAGTCTGGCAGGGTCACTCCGGTGGCGAGGCATCGTGGGAGCGTGAGGATGATATGCGACAGTTGTATCCTTATTTGTTCGGGTGAGTCTTCTTCCATATCCTTGTGCCTTGTCCTTAATTTCGAGGATGAAATTTGTTTAAGGGGGGAGGGCTGTAATGTCCCTAGTTTTTCAGACATTTTTTAGATTCCGATCCGTGGGTTTTGGATACTTTCGGGGGTCCCAGAGCTTGTTTTGTGATTTATACGTATTTTCCCCTAGCGGACCTGCGGAACGCGTTTGCAAGCGAACCGTTGCGTTATCCTACTCCGGGATGGTACCAGCGCATTGTGCGTGTTCCGAGGATAGCGGAAATGTATTTTTCTAATTTTTCTAATTTTTGGCATTTTTTAGATTTTCTATAAATACCCCCCTATTTTCCTTTTCCTTTTTCTCCTTTTCTTATTTCTCCTCTTTCTTCCCGTTGGAACGCCCCCGCTCCCCCATTTGGTGACCGTTGGCCCCCTCTCTGCCCCGGACGTTCGTGAGCACGGCTTCCTCCCTTCGGCGGTGGCGTGGTCGCGACGGCGGCGACGAGGCGGGCTTGGCGGTGGTGATTCACAGCGTGGGGGGGGGGGGGGGGGGCGGTGTTCGTGCGCGGCCGAGAACGGCGATCGGCGGCTTCCCGGCGGTTTTCGAGCTCCATTGAGGTAGGGGGACGGATCCTTGCCCTCTTTGCAGCATTCCCCGTGATTTCTAGGCCGTGGAGAGGCCGAGAGGGGTTAAATTCATGCCGAGATGGTTATTTCCATGTCGAGGGTTTGAGCGCCGGATCCGCCGATTCTTGGAGTTTTTTACCGATTTGGGGCCTTAGATGCATGCTAGGGCGATCGGGGGAGGTTCCCCCTTTTGTTTCCCCTTCACTTGGGAGTGAATGGGGCGTGGGATCAAGTTTTTCGCGCGAAATGCACGAACCGGGCTCGGCCCGTTGTCGCGCTATGTCCCAGGGGCGCGTTCTTGAGAATGCGCTATGTCGTCCGAGCGCGTTCATCAGGGAAGATGAACAGTTGGGCGGTTCGGGTCGTGCTCACCCTCTCGAGCGCGTCTTTGTCACGCTAGGTCTGGGGAGCGTGTTCTTGGAGATCGTGCTCTCCACCTAGAGCGCGTATATCCCTGTCGCGCTCACCTTGGTGAGCGTGATCTTGGGGATCGTGCTCGCTTTTGCCAGCGCATTCTCCAGATGTCGCACTAGGGGACCTGAGCGCGACAGTGTCGCGCTCAGGGGCTCGAGCGCGTTCATCCCCCCCTCGCGAACTATGTTTCTTTCCAGTAGTTCAGCCTCCGATCGAGTGAGCTTTTTGATCCTGTTGTGGTGTGTGGCCCGAGGGTTGCCATGAACACCCAGTGTGAGCCACAGGGGCACCCCGGGGTCCCCGGAGGAGCAGTTACCTCGGTAGGGGTGCCGCGTGACTTGAGGGACGATCGGACCTCGTACGTGTCCCCGACATCCGTACTTCCCGTTTGGGTCACCGAGAGTCTGTGTTGGTACGGAGGGTGACCTCCGTGCCTTGTCAGTGTATGGTCGGTGGTTTCTGCGAGTCGAGTCTCACCTCCTGTGTCACGTTCACTAGTCGTACCCTTCTTACGGCACGCGTGTGCTGACCCACCCGAGAGTGGTGGAGCGGCTGACCCAAGAGAGACGGTTGTTAGGCTGGTTATCGTAGGGCCCCCACGCGTAGCTGAGTCTGGGCTTCGGGGGAATAACCAGCTAGAGGACAGGCCTAGGGCGTATGGTCTGAGTGTGCACACGGGGCTGAGGGCTTCGGGCCCGCGCTGATGAGCACGACCTCAGCTAGTCCTTGTTTGTGGTACTGGTTACTAAGTGCATCTTTGTCTCCGCCCGGGGCGTCGTAGTTAGACACTTGTGACGCGGTGTAAGACGTCAGGGGACGCATCCGGTCGTTCTTCTAGTGGGTGGTGCTCCTGTCTACTGGCAGGTACGGACTCGAGTGTTGACGGATCGAGGTTCGGTTGTTCAGTACATTTAGTTAGATAGCTTTTTCATTTATTTATTACTGCTTGTTGCTTCTACCGTACTTCTACTAGGTAGTGTTACCTTCCGCGGTTGTTCGCGCCTTGTTGTCGTTTTCCTCGTTGTGCGGTGGGGGTCCGGGGGATCCCTATTGGGCCAATGAAATGAGGCTCACCCTGCTTTTCAGGTGAGGTAAGGTCGTCGAGAGGCGCGGCAGAGTTTTAGCGTGATTCTTCTAGCCAGGGTTAGTCGCCAGTCTGCCAGGGCCGGGGTATGCCCCGTGTAGTTGTACGCCGGGATATGCCCCGTGTAGTTGTACTTTCCCTTCTGTTGACTGTACTTTATTTGGACATGAGATACATTGGACCTTGTAGCAGTTTATTTACTTATTTATATTATGTTGTGCATTTTATTTTGATTATTGTGTTATCTCTACAGTTGTTTCAGCTTCTCTTGCACTCCCACACCATCCCTTTTTTCCGAGTCTTCGGGCACGTGGGTTGGCGGGCCGAGGTCCGAGACGCGCCGGTTCCTTTCCGGTACTCGGATCCCGAGTCGTCACATATTGACTTTGAAGAAATTTTTTCTCCTGTTGTTAAAATGTCTTCTATTCGTGTTGCTCTAGGTATGACTGCTAGCCTCGACTTGGAGGTTGAACAGCTGGATGTGAAGACAGCTTTCCACCATGGTGATTTAGATGAGAAAATGTATATGGAGCAACCAGAAGGATTCAAAGTCAAAGGTAAAGAAAATCTTGTCTGCAGGTTGAGAAAGAGCTTGTATGGACTGAAGCAAGCTCTAAGGCAGTGGTACAAGAAGTTTGATTCATTTATGGCTGAAAATGAATACAAAAGAATGACTTCATATCATTGTGTATATATCAAATGGTTTGGTGAGAATTTTATTATTCTCTTATTATATGTTGATGACATGCTTATCCTTGGGAAAGATATGTCTATGATTGACAGATTGAATAAGGAACTTAGCAAGTCCTTTGTAATGAAGGACATGGGGCCAGCAAAGCAAATACTGGGCATGCAGATTTCTCGTGATAGAAAAGCCAAGAAAATATGGTTGTCACGGGAGAAGTACATTGAGAAGGTGTTGGGCAGGTTCAGTATGAGCAATGCAAAGCCAGTTGGTTCTCCTTTTGCAGGTCATTTTAAGTTGTGCTCAGAGCAGAGTCCAACAAGTGAAGAGGAGAATGAGAAAATGCAGAAAGTTCCTTATGCTTCAGCAGTCGGAAGTCTGATGTA
The DNA here is from genome assembly GCA_022559845.1 of Amorphophallus konjac. Classification (NCBI taxonomy): domain Eukaryota; kingdom Viridiplantae; phylum Streptophyta; class Magnoliopsida; order Alismatales; family Araceae; genus Amorphophallus; species Amorphophallus konjac. The sequence continues at coordinate 363,122,098 of CM040126.1, forward strand.
TGCAATGGTATGTACGAGGCCGGACATCACACATGCAGTGGGTGTTGCTAGCAGATTTCTTACAAATCTAAGGAAAGAGCACTGGGCAGCAGTGAAGTGGATCCTTAGATATCTCAGAGGTAGTTCCAAAGTTTGTTTAAGCTTTGGGGGTGGACCACCTGTGCTGACAAGTTACACAGATGCAGATATGGCAAGAGATATTGATACAAGAAAGTTCACATCATGTTTTGTGATTACTTTTACAGGGGGAGCTGTGTCATGGCAATCCAAATTACAAAAGTGTATTGCTCTCTCTACCATAGAGGCAGAATATATTGCTACTACAGAGGTTTACAAAGAGATGTTGTGGATGAAAGAATTCTTACAAGAATTGGGGATGAAACATGAAAATTATATGGTATATTGTGACAGCGAGAGTGCCATCCACTTATGCAAGAACCCGACTTTTCATTCCAAGTCAAAGCATATAGATGTCAGGTACCACTGGATCAGAAATGTGTTTGAAGAGAAGCAGTTGCAACTTCAAAAAATTCACACAGATGACAACAGGACAGACATGTTGACAAAGACCTTGCCAAAAGAGAGACAAGAGATGTGCCGACAGCTGGTCGGCATGACTTCACATTGAGGAGATGTGGGACAGCCTCCCTTATGGGCTGAAGGGGGAGGTTGTTGGGCCCACGGCCCATTTATGTTCAGCCCATGGTGGGTATGATTTACCCACATCATTAGGGTTACTTACCCTAACATCAACGGTGGAGATCATGTATTGAAACCTAAAGATGGGGGCACAAAAAGACAAAAATGCATTCAATGCTTTTCTCTTGTATGTGGGGTTCCTTGTTGTCTTTGGTTGGTGGTTGTGGCTGGGAACTCTCCTTGGGGTTTCCTTGAGATAGAAGACTTCTGGTGGTGGAGCCTTTGGTGGGTGGCAGAGGAAAGAACGTGAACAAAGTTCTATGCGGCTAAGCAGAGGCTTGCAACGGCTTTGCAGAGGAACCAGTGCAAGGTGTGCCAATGTGAGAAGAAGAAATCAAGAGAAGAAGGGACGGGATTTCTTCACATCTGGACAGTATTCTTGTCACCAGGAAGATCAGGTTTGCAGCATGTTATTGCTGTGATCTTGTGCGAGAGTTCAGATATCATTATATCCTATTGTTCTCTTTTGTGATTTAACTCGAGTCCTTGCAAGAGACTCCGAGTTTTTGTACGTTCATTATTTTTATAGTGGATCTTCTTCTCTAGCTTGCCCGTGATTTTTTCCCTTCGCATTGGAGGGGTTTTCCACGTAAATCTTGGTGTTCCATGTGGATGTGTGTTCGGTTTAATTTTTCCGCTGCGTGATACGGTCTGTCAGAAATTGTTCGTACGTAAGCTATTTTCCCATCAAAAGAAAACAATGTAAAATAGCCCAAAACACTTGGTAAACCCAGAACAGCTAAAACGTGCAAAATCCCACATGAAATACCATCTCGTGGCTAGCAGTTCCCAACCATTCTTGCCTTCCACTATTTTTTCTCTCGTGATCCTCTCAGATCATCATGTGTACTATTTTCAACGAATTTATAGTCGAGAACACACTCCCCAAGACTCCTCCTATTGTTGCCAAGGCTAGAAAATTCCTTCTCAAAGAAAATGACATCTTGGACTTCCATTTCTATCATTCCTCTGTTAGGATACTGTCTATACATCACGTAACTCATCGAGCTCTCAAGATATCTTATGAAGATAAGTTTTCAAACTTTAGTGCCAAGTTTTCCAAACTTGTTAGACGTGTCATGGATGTACCTTGCTAAACCCATGGCCAAAAATTATCTAAGTTTGGCTTGAGGCCATGCCACAACTCATATAGGGTATAAGGAACTGACTATGAAGGCATACGGTTAAGAATGTTGGTGGCAATCAAGAGTGCATCCTCCTAGAAGGATATTGGGAGGTTAGCCTGCGCCATCATCAACCTAACCATATCTAGTAACATCCTACTCCTCCTCTCAGTAACACCATTTTGCTGCGACATGTATGGAATAGTGAGTTGCCATCGTATATCATTTTCCTCATATAATGCTCAAAACTAATATGACAAATATTCACATCCCCAGTCAATTCAAAGAGCTTTAATTGTTCTTTCCATTTGATTCTCAACTTTTACCAAAAAACACTTAAAATAATATAGCACTTCATAGTAGTGAGCGATCAGATAAACACAGTGGCACTGTGAATAGTCATCTATGAACGTGAGAAAATAATAGTAACTCTGTCGAACCTTAATGCTCATCGTTCTATAGATATCAGAATGGATTAGCTGTAATGGTTCGGTGATTCTCGTGGCCTTTCTGAAAGACTTCCAATACACTTTACTAGCCAGACAAGGCTCACATACATGTAAGTCGACCTTAGCTAGTCTGCCTATGAGGCCTTCTCGAGTTAATCTAGCTATCTTGTCCTGCCTTATGTGACTCAAGCGAGATGCCATGTGACAAAATCTAGGTCTTTATCATTCAATAGATATGTCATATTAAAAGAAGAACGAAAGAGAAACTATTTTTGTCAATCTCCAATTTAAAAAAATATAGTGCTGATTATTCCATAACCATAAACAACATTATCCATAATAATGTTTACATAACTGCTAGCGAAATTCAAACTAAACCCAAGTACTAACAAACTATATATAAAAATATGTTGGACCCTAGGTGCAAATCTTAAACCCTAATCATGTAGGATCAACATCTGTCCATTCCGGAGGCAGAGTTGGTACACACTAACTCTAAGGACCTCCTCACTTGTTCCGTTCCCCATGAAGACTCTATGCATGTCTATTGAGATCCGGCGCTAATCCAGGAACCCTACTCAATCCCTTGTTATGTGCCTCATTGCTCCTAAATCCACAGTCTCCTCAAGATAATAATGAACAACTAAAACATGTGAACAAACACAAGCACATGGTGAGTTACGGATGTGAGGTACCTTCTTTGACTCAGTGCAATCACGAGCGAAATGACCACACCTTCCGTATTAAAGCACTTTATCTTGGCTTTGCTTTTGTCTCCACCACGCTTGCCATGGCGACATTTGAATGTCTACTTAGTCTTGGCGCCTGGTGATTTGCCTCTCCCTTTCTTCTTTCTCTATGGTCTCTTCTTACCAGACTATCTACCACCCTAGGTGTCATTGGTAGTGGCACTTCTTCGTGCTTGGCTTCCAGCTCCACATGTCGAGAAATATCAGTAAAGTTCTTGATGCTCTCATTGTATGTTAGGATCTGCTTCATGTGAATCCATGAATTGGGCAATGACATGATGATTGATTGCACCTACTACACATTTGTGAGATCATGTTCTACTGCCTTCAAGTCAAGGATCATATTGGATAGCACCTTAAAATACTGAATCATCATGTGGTGCAGATCCTTTCAATAGGTCTCAAATCGTAGAATGAGAGCCTTTAGACAAGTGATGGAAGCCTCCCTAAAATAGAGCCTCAATTGATTCCACATTTCCTTTGTAGTAGCACACTTCCCAAACGTGCCTCTCAGATCATCTTGCATGCTACTTAGCAGAATAAAGTGCGCTCTATGATCTTTGTTGAACCAGGGGTGGTAGGCCTCTTGATCCTAGTGGTGCTATGCAGTGATGCCCTCCTCAGGTAGTGTCATGGTATTAGTGAGATGGTAGAGCAACTCATGCTCATTCAACAAATATTAGATCTTATGGTGCCATATGTCCTAGTTATTACCATTCAATTATCACCTTTGGTGAGGTCAACAATCACATTCTTGGTGGCCATCATGACCCATTACTATAGTATGAAACAAAGAGTTTTAATGACATCATATTACATATCGTCTAAATTTGTTACCCGAAATCTAAACTAAACATATTAAATTCTTTCATATAGTGTGATCAAAAATAGATCTAGGAAACTACAATCATCTCCCACTCATAAAATATTATTTCACAGAAACAGAGCAACTTTGAGTAAATTATCTCATGCGAGATGAAGATACATCTCCCACAATTCTGTGAGAGTAACGGACATGTCTCATTAGTATCACGAGAGGAACGAACATCCCTTGTTGATAATCTACACTTGTGTAATGTGTAATCGCAAGTGCTTACCCAGTAACGCTCTATTATTTATCCTATCACATGCTCATCTATTTATTTTCTTAAACATGCATGACATCCAATGCATGGATATAAATAAATGAACATCATTACATAAAACGATAGAATAAATAATCAATTATGAAAGTGTCCAACATTTTCAAAATAATCATGTTTGACTACATGCTCATAAGCGTATAAATGTAAAAGCAAAATTAAACCCTAAACATGGTCCGTCTATCATGAATAAATCAAAGTGAGCATAGGTATCCTAGAACCACCACCTCTAGCCTCTCAGGACTTATCAGGGTTAGGTATGGCGGCAGTGTATGGCAGACTCTTAGGTGCCAATGTGGTCTCCAACTAGGTTGCGAGGATCACCAGACCCTCAGAGTGCGACAATGACAAACACACATAGGCACCCAAGGTCTCGGCCTACGCACCCATAGTCATCGTACTCTGGCTAGATATGGCGCATGGATCAAGATCAGTCCTTGAGGAGAGAGCCAGGTCGGCCTGATGGCTCCGCCCGTCGTCGTTAGTGCAAGTGGCACCCAACAGGCTATGGCCTCCACTAAACTGTGTTGCCCAGATATGGTTGTTAACCCAAAGGGGAGGTGAATGGGTTTATAAAAATTAATCGCAATAAGATATGCTAAGAACTAAAGTGATGTGCAATAGAACCAAGTTCCCAAAAATTATGTGAGTTATAAAAGGAATGCTATAGAAAACTAAGTGAGAGAATGGAAAGAGTGCAGCAAGGATAAAATCAGAGGGAATACTTAAATCTATATAATCAGTGTTAAAGAGAAGTGTGACAAAGTTAGAGCGCTTAAATAATTTAGAGTTAATAAAAAATGTAGCAAGCACAAGGCAGTCACACAAAAGCAATCACATAGAAGAACATCGAGATTTATACTGGTTCGGCACTGATCTCCAATCAGCCCTACGTCTAGTACCCATCAACTGCTTGAATTTTCACTATCTCCCCCAAACTGGGAATAGTACAAATGTTGTTTTTGCTCAAGTGTTCAGATCACCACGGACATCTTTACTCTAAGACCCCAGTTAATTTACAGGTATCAACCACACCTGCAGGAAATCGACCTCTTGCTGGTACTCTTGTCAGCAGATAAGGATTTCTCCCCTTCAAGAAGAAGAATACAAACAACCTGAGTAGGTTTACACAGACTATGCCTTTGAGTAGGTAGAATGTGTACAATAAAATGCACAGCTGTTCAAGATGAGAAAATAAAGAATAATAATGCAGTAATCTTGGACAGAACACAGAAAGCCTTTGAAGAAGAACAAAGTATCGTGAAGGCTTTCTAAGTTGCAGTAGAGTGATCGCTTAAAGATTTTTCTTCTTGAGCTTTTTCTTATGAAGATTGGTTGAGAAAGAATGTGTCTCTAAAAACTCTCAACACTTTGCAATGGATGCTTTTAGCTAGTGACAAGGATCTCACAGGAATGCCATCTTCATGTTTTCTGTTTCTACTCCTTGCTTCCTATTCATCTTGCAAATATATAGCTCTTTTCAAACTTTGATTCGGTTACATACAAAACAATGCACGTTAGATAGAACCAAGTATTCTTTGGACACAACAAGCTATTCATTAGACTTAAAAAATTATACGTTAGACACAAAATGCATATCGTTAGACTAAATATGTATAGGCTCTTGTCTTGTAGCATCGTATCTGACTATCAGAGAAAATCTACTACTTTTTCAGGTTTCTAGAAATTTCTTCGCAATACGTCTCTACCCATTTCTTTTTCTTTCTGTATACGTGATCTGGTAGCAGTGTCTTTTATAGAACGTCTTTGTCGTTCTATAGTTGTTAACACAGAGAACATTATGTTTCTTTAAAATAAGTAGACAAGATATTATACTTCTATCCTTTGCTCCTATAGGGCGTCAGTCCTCTTGCCATTCTATCCTTTCCTAAAATACGCCGAAGAAGATATGTCCTATTTAGACTGGCAGTTGAATGTACCTACACGGATTACGTGCATATATGCCTTCTATATAGACAACATTTAATGTTTTATTCGATTGTAATAAATGCATTTTGAATTTTAAAGGTTTCTCTCGGAATGATTTCAGTCGGATAGAAATATTTTATAGAATAATCAACTTCTGAAAGGACAATAGTTAATAATATAAGAACAACAGAAAGCATATAGCTACATCTTAGAAGAAATATTTTACCTATTTGAAGTTGTCTGCAGATGAACCAATAAGCATAAGACAACTCATTCACCGTATGTTATTTAGAGCTATCAAGAATAATGAAGGCAATACAAACAAAAAGTTAAACAAGGTGTCTATACAACATATTAATAGTTTTAATGAAACGAGAGTTATCATAAAAACTAATTGGATTTAAGATAGGCGAAGTTAAATATGTTTAAATCATTTGAATATGATAGGCAAAGCACAGAAACTGAATGATTCAAATCAGGAGATAGGCGATGTTAAAGATAGGCAAAGTTTTAAATAAGATAGCCAAAGTTTGAGGAGGATAGGCGAAGCAGTGCAGTTTAAACAAAGAGATAGGCGATAGACAAGGATAGACAAAGTTTAAAAACGGTTATTAGTAAGAAAGGAAAAAATTTTAGTGAGATAGTCGAAGTAATATAGGATAAGTGATGCCCTTAAGATAGGCGAACTGAAAGATAGGCAAAGTGATAAGTTCTTTTTAACAATAGTTTGTATGCAAAAAATCCCTTAAAGGATTACTTTAAAATGAGAACCGCTAGTTGCACGTCTGGACGAGTAGAAAAGTTATCCGTCTAATGTGCTATTGGTCCACGCACTAGCGTGCAGGCCCCACCCAACAAGCTCATTAAATGCTCCTTAAATACTCATGTGCCCTTTCCGAAAAAATTATTTGTTACCCTTATTATTTGTCACTTTTAGTGTCAAGGGTGACAAATAAGAGTGACAAATAACCAACTAAAAGTGACAAATATCTATTTTCCATTGGGAAGGAGAATTTGTATAAAAAACAGAGACATAAGAGAGAAATAACTATATAAGGGCGATAAATAACTATTTAAGGGCGATAAATAGATATCTAAAGGAGACAAATAGTCAACTAAGGGAGACATAAAATCACTCATGTCCACGAGGAGTCTCCAGTCAAGGGTGACAAATAACATAATAAGGGGGGCAAGTAACTATCTAAGATTGATAAGATATATCATCGTCATCGTCATCATCATCATCATCAGAGCCTTATCCTAATTATTTGGGTCCGACTACATGAATTCTGTTCCGCCAAAGATTTCTATCAAGTGCGAAATTCATATTTAAACCCAAGAAACTAATGTCCTTCCCAATAACATTGCACCATCTCATTTTAAGTCTTCCCCGAGCTCTTACTATCATCTAATAAGATTCGGTCACATCTTTTAACTGGCGCTGAGTTAGGGCGGCGAAACACATGTCCAAACCACCTGAGCCTATTTTCTCTCATTTTACTATCAATTGAGGGTATCCCCAAGTCCTTACAGATGCGCTCATTCCCAATCTTGTCTTTCTTAGTCTTGCTACACATCAATCTCAGCATCCTTATCTCTACTACATATATTTTGTGAATATGTTCCTTTCCTACTACCCAACACTCGGTATCATATAACAAAGCAAGTCTCACAGACATTCTATAAAACCTCCCTTTAAGTTTCACAGACATACGACAATCACAGAGGACTCCTGATGCGATTCTCCATCTTAACAAGTCTACCTTGATCCTATGTGCAACGTCGTCATAAATCTCCTCATTCTCTTGTATGATAGACCCTAAGTATCGAAAGTTACTACTCTTCGGAATGTTCTATCCATCAATTAGAACCATGTCTTCCTGTACCACTCTCTCATTACTAAAATTACAATACATAAACTCTTACTTGCTCCTACTAATTTTAAAATTTGTAAACTTCAAGACAAATTTCCAACGCTCTAACTTAACATTTAAAACATCAATACTCTCATCAATTAAGATAATAACATCTACAAATAACATACACCAACAGATATCTGCATGCAATTATTTTGTTACTTCATCTATAACTAAGACAAAAAGATACAGACTTAGTGCAGAATCTTGATGCAAACCTATAGAAACTAAAAATTCACCAGTCTCTCCAGCAATAGTTCAAACACTAATAATAGTATCATCGTACATATCCTTAACCAAATCAACATATCCATGAGAGTCTCCTTTCTTTCTTAATGTCCACCAAATCAATTCTCTCGATACTCGATCATACGCCTTCTCCAAATCAAGAAAAATCATATACAAATCTGTTCTCATCTCTCTATACTTCTCAATTAACTGTCGTAGTAAAAAAATAACTTATATAGTAGATCTATTCAACATAAAACCAATCTGATTTTTCGATACAGTAGTTATACATCGGAGACGTTTTTCGATTACTATTTTCCAAACTTTCATAGCATATCTCATAAACTTAATTCCACGATAATTATTATAATTTTAAATATTTCCTTCATTTTTATAGAAAGGAACTACACCAATTTTTCTCCAAACTTCTAACATTCTCCGTTCCTGTAAAATTTTATTGAGAAATTTTGTTAACCATTATCAATGTCTCCTAGACCTTTCCATACTTCAATAGGTATGTCATCGAGTCCTAAGGTCTTACCCACTTTCATTTTTCTTAAAACATCATCCACTTCTGACATCGTAATACTGACAAGATATCGAAGGGAGACAAATAACCAACTAAGGGAGACAAAGTCACTCTTGACCACGAGTGGACTCTAGTTAAAGGTGACAAATAGTATAATAAGAGAGACAAATAACATAATAAGGGAGAACAAATAACGTGACAAAAAAGATATTTTTTAAAAAAATCTTATTCGATATCCTAATGGCGATACTATGTCGTCTCGAAAATACGTAAAATCTAACAGGCCTGTCGCTCTACATGGACCAATACGATTCCACGCGATGATTCCAACAAAACATTACTACCTGACTATCCAGGTAATAAACATTTCTCCTTTAAAATTTAGATGCCTAGCTTGATTCCAACATATATATTTGAAGGCCCGTGTGAACCTGGATGTCCGCAAAATATGTTCCCAAAAGAAATGAATTCTAAAGCATCAGATTTCATTACACTAACTGTCGAGTATATAAAACAAACTGAGCCCATTAAGGTCTTCAACATGGCAATTAGTGACAAGATACAACTGCCTTAAATGAGGCCATAGTTGAATGCGGGATCCTTCGTACTAAAAAAACATAAATACAAAAACGAAATATGCTACCAAAACAGGAAAATTGAAGGTGCACATACGAATAAATCATAGACAAGTTCATAAACAAAATCAACATGGTCAATAGCTTAAACACAACGGTGGAGATTCTTCCAGGTGAAAACAAAACCTGAAGCAAAATTTGCAGCTGAGAAGAAAAATTGTACGATGGATTCTAAAGGTAGAAAGAAAATTTCCTTTCACTCCATCTTTTTAGTGCTGTTAGAATCCCCACTAGCTGAAGATACAAAGAGAGGAGTGAATCTGTGATGCCGGATAACCATGAATAGACTGTACACGTTTGCAAATAAAAATACTATGCTAGCGGACCACAGTTGAATGAAGACGTTCTTGCCTTCAAACTCCAAAAAATAACCCCACATCAACCAGTGAACTTGAGCTCCCACCCACACCAACATACAGATCAACCCCTCCCATTTTAGTTTTATGTTACTCCAAGGAAGGATCAGCGGCAGCAAACAGAAGAACCATACAAAATACTGAGCTGTGATAACCTATCAATGAGAAAATCACTAGAACTGTCAGGAATAAAGACAATAACCCCATTCCATTTTCCAATTTTCAAATTCTTTAACTATAAAACCAACATAATTCTAAGACATAACAGGAGGATTATTTGCAAACCTTGTTGAATGCAACGAATGCTACTGTCTGTGTGAAAAAGCAAAATGGGAGGTCTTGTGAGAAGCATAAGACAAGAACAGCTTGCACCAACAGTTGCGGTAGAAAAGCAAAGAATTTCTCTAGAACTGAAAACCCATGCTGATGATGAAGATAAATGTGATAAAAGTATATTGAGAAATTATGCCTCGGATCCGTCCGTGTGAGATGGTACAACAGTGCCTCATTTAAGAATTCCCATCCATAAAGAAAGAAGAAAAGAGCAGTCCAGAAGAAAAATACTGACCCAGAGATCAGCCCAAATAGAAACCTGTCTTTTGCCAATATACTTCTAAAATGAAGCCATGGATCAGAAGTAAACTTCAAACATGTGGTTCGCAAATCGGCCATTATTGCACTAGAATTCTGCAGTGTGGTGTTTCTTTTTCTAGCACTCCACTGCTTAAGATAACAACCCTGATCATGCTGGATAGTATGTTCATTGAGAACCACAAGGATAGGCAGTGAATATATGATAGGGTAGATTCTGAAGTGGACAACAAGTCCATACCAAAATGCTGCCTGAAATGTGTTGCCTGTGGTAAAGAGGGAGGGGAAAAAGAATAAAGGAGCAAGGAGCCATTAGTAAGAATGTAACTAAATACAGTTTCAAAAAGAAAATAAAAAAAGAATGTAACTGAGTAGATCAGCCTGTCAACCGAAATTATTTATCAATCAGCATATTCCATAAAAATTGACAATAAATGGAATATCTATATATCTATATCTCTCTCTATATGTGTGTAGTTTCATCCAAATTGGCAGATGTTTCAAAAACTGGAAACACATTTCAATGTCAAAGCGCTTGCTAAATCAATACTCCTTGTTCCAGTGGTCAATTCAGAAAACATTAGATCCATAAATATTTCCATAATTTCCAGAGAATTGAAACCACAACTCGGAGATAGTAGTCTAAGCCCTGGACAATGTGGAGGACAAGAAATAGAGGCCCTTGACAAGGGTTCAAAGACTTTGTATCATAAACATGGGTCAAACATAAATGTAGAAAGATCATGAAGCTGCATAAATCAAGATGACAAATCCAGCATTAAGCCTGATGAGATTGTGAATAATCACTTCAATCACTCTTTTTTTGGGCAACAACAATTTAAACTTTACTGAAGTCTGTTTTACCATGAAGACGCTGATCCGCTTAAAATTATAATAGAATGGAGCATAGTTCAATGTTTAGCTGGTGCAAAATAGACTAAAACAAAGAGAATTGAACAATGCAGAGGAAATATTCAGGAGGAAACGGCGATGAGAGAGACTTTCATGGCACCATGAAACTGACTAAAATTGAACATTCCAATAAAAGTTCTCTCCAGAAATTGACAGATACTCACAGAAAATCTTGAAGAAGAAACCACTATTTCTGGGAGAATTAAGAAAGAGGCTAATCATAGGAGGACAATACAAATAGAGAGAGAATAGGAGGCTAGTACATAGGCCTAGGTTAGTGGAAGTGAGACCGTATTTGAGTGATGAAAAATGATAACATGGAGAGACCAACAAAGATGATCACAACGAAGCCTTGGTTCTGCATTGGGAAACTTGGGGAGGGAAACACTAGCTGTGAATGGAATGCTAGGCCATGGACCTTAGATTGCACAACTGACATTGGACTTCAGAGATGGAAATGATGAATGAGCCTCAACATGGAGAGGGAAAACGAGCTTTAAGAGTCAATCAGATATATAGATATACAGGCGAAAAGTTGGATGATGACAAGAAAGCTTTGGTCATGCATTGGAAAACTTGGGGAGTATTGCTTGGGTGTCAGAGGATGATCAACTGGATCCAGACAGGCATAGTGATTGCAGTTTAAGGATAATGTGAGACACACAAAAAAAAAACAATGTAAACTGTTCTCCTTTTTCCCTCAAACTTTTTAATGATACTCTGCCTCCCGCATTGTTCTGAATGCTTTTAAGAAATGACATGGATCCAAGTCTGAGCAAGAGAAGTAATTGCTAAGAACAATAGTTTGAATATAAAACACAGTAACTGGTTATATTACGAACAAAAATCGATCCGTAGTAGAGAATCAAGTCTGTCTAAATAAATATGATCAAATTCTAATAGTGAACAGATATTATTGCACCAAAATATGTGTTTCAGGATGTATAGATGTTAAAAGGGAGCAAAAGAAAGTCATCGTCACTAAACAAATGTCATGCATCTCCCATCATAAGTACTTACGATGTCAACACATGGTGGAACTATAGGAAATCCTGTACAGTGTAACCTCACTTAAGGCAAGATAGGAAGCACAGTTGTGACCTGATCATAGATACAAGCAAGGATGACAGTTTCAGTTTCAGACCTAGTTTCGGCCGGGTCCGAAACCGAAATGTATCGGTTTCGGTTTTGTTTCGGCCGAAACCGATCAAAACCCGTTCAAGTAATTCAAAAAATTTAAAAAAAAATCAAAAAAATCTCGAAAAAATTATAAAAATAATAAAATAGATAAAATCATTGGACATACATTTGAGTGTGAATAAATTGGATTAAGTGTTAGAAGTAGACATTGGACATGTTAACTAATATTCGCTACATATTAAACATGGAGTAGGTTCAAGCAGTACAATAAACATTACAAACATAGTAAATGTTACAGAAATTAAATGATCCCTACCCAAATAATGATGCACTAATCTGCATAATAGCTGGAAGAATCTTCTCCCTCATCGTCTGGCTTCTGCTGTTGATACTAATGAAAAAGTTGCATATATTCTGTATATTCACTGTAACCAAACAATGATGCAGCCAAGTCGTGCATCCCTCTTTACATCTCTCTTGGAGTATAAGATTGTTGACTTGATTGGAATCCAGAATCAGTATAAGAAGCAGAACCTTGAGGATTAGAAGAGGATGCTGAACCATAACTGTTACTGGCTGGAACTAGATGAAATTGGAATCATGGTTGATGACTCCACTCATACATGCCTGTTTCGTGTTGGCCACCTCCATAACCTGATGGATGCTCATGTTGGCCTTGTGAATCATATCCTCCTTCACTATGATTGTATCCTCTGCCCGTGTCAGCGTGGAAGGAGAAAGTAGGTGCATACGTGCCACCGCCAGTAGTAGCACATGCAGTTGCACTAGGATCATCACTTGGTACATCATCATCATCATCACCACCATCATCATCATCATTATCAGTAGCATAAGAAATCAATCGTCTTCTAGCCTTTGGCTCTGTTTTTTTTTCTTTTGGTGTGACCATCTTGTTCATCTTTAAAAGCAATTCTTTTCCCCGTAGCGTGTCTCACATAAACTTGCTTCATCTGCTCAATTGTCGGGTCCTCTCGAGCAGCAGCACTAATCCTCCCAGTCATCTCATGCACTGATATACTTCTTCTTAAGGATGGAGGTGGCTTGATCATTCTAGGAGTGACTGACATGTTATCTGATTCTGAGTATCTATCTAGCTCAATCTCAGACTGTTGCTCAGTGTCGTCAACAATCAAAGGCTTTTCCTCTCTCTTATGCTCATGAGTCATTCTTTGCCTCTTTGTTGATCCTCTGAATTCTGGATCTCTTAACTCATCTCCATCCAATATACCCTCTGTCCATGTTCTGTCATCAGGATCAAAAACAGGCTCATCAACCTACGCTCGTATCTCAACCCAAGACTGCAAAGGATTGTCATCATCAAATAATGCATCAACATTAATTTGTCTAGTTGTATCGTCTGCGACGCATTTGTCTCTCAACTGTTATCTCAGCTTCATATTTTTTATTTTCAACCTCATATTGTAATGACACTAAACCATTTTTTCTAGCCCTTCAGCCTTGAGCCGATTGCGAACCTTTGAGTGTATAAGGCTGAACGCGCTCCAATTCTTTTCACATTGACTTGCTGATGTTGTTTGACTCAACACCCTAATTGTAATGTAAGCCAATGCATTACTACCCGAATCCCTATTGCTCCCCATTATCCAACAGTCAGCTATTCCACCAACCATAAACAAATAAAAGTAAGATGTAAATGAAGATCAATTCTTCATGATATACTAATACATATTGACTCAATTTAAGCACAAAAATTTAGTATACCTCGGCTCACTCTTTCCACAGCGTATTAGAATTGTGAGTCAGAATATATCTCAATCCTCATTCTATAACCGTCCATCTATAAGGATAAAGTAACAGATTAACATAAGTAATTAAGTAAATTCTTTTCCTCTTATTGATAAAATCAATAATGGTCAACCTGTAGCTCGGCCTGAAATCTCTTTTTTGGTGTCCTCGATAAACAACCAATGATTTTTAAGGTGGCTTGAAGCATAATTACATTTGACTTTTCTTCTTCTAGCATCAACTAAGATGAGGTGGGCCCACCCCGGATCGTCCTGCCTTTGCTACTCATAACCTTGTTCACGTCTACCCATGATACTACATTAAGACAGTCAAAGACAAATGGCTGTAAGTACAATGAAAAAAATGCAATGAAGCATAATTGAGATTCAAATTATGTTGGATTGAGATAATTAGACAAAAGTCTCAATTTCTAATCGCTAAGTAGGATCACATTTGGGGATTTTGCTTAATTATCCTTCATTAAATGCAATTAACAACATACTCCCGCCATAAAACATTCAATGAAACTTAATTGAGCTTCAATTGACGCTAAATTTACCTAATTAAACAAAACTCCCAAATTTAAATCACTAATTAGGCCTTAATTTGGGGATTTACCCTAATTACCTGGCGTGTAATATAATTAGCAGCATGCTCCCACCCTAAAGCATTCAATGAAGCTTAATAGAGCTTCAGTGGACGCTAAATTTACCTAATTCGACAAAAGTCCCAAATGTAAACTGTTAATTAGGCCCTAATTTTGGGATTTACCCTAATTATCCGACGTGTAATACAATTAGCACCATGCTCTCACCCTAAAGCATTCAATGAAGCTTAATTAAACTTCAATTGATGCTAAACTTAATTAGACAAAAGCCCCAAATGTAAATCGCTAATTAGACCCTAATTTGGAGTTTTACTATAATTAACGTATAAAAACTAATATATTGTATATAACCTTACCTACAATAAGAAAACTATCAAACAAAGAAAAAAATATAAAAACTTACAAGATCCTTGAGGAATCTTCAACCCAATGATGTGAACGACGGTGACGACGACAGCAATAGCTATGCACGATAAACAGCAAGAAACGGCGCGGCGGCGGTGCCTGCAAGATCTCCTCCCGGCATCAAACGCTCCTCCCTAGCTCCCCCCTACCCCTCCTCCACCTCCCCTGGCGCAGCAGCCCCTCAGATCTCATATATGAGAGGTGTGGCGGAACTGAACTCCCCTTAAGAGGGGAGTTAGCGTCCGGTTTCGCCCGGTTTCGGACGTATCAGGCTGAAATGCCCGAAATCAGGCGACGAAACAAAAAAATAATAAACCTTTTTAAGTTTCGGACCTGCTACAGTGAGCAGGTCCGGTTTCGGATCGTCCAGGTCCGAAACCGATACGTTTCGGCCGAAACGTATCGGTTTCGGCCAAAACTGCCATCCATGGATACAAGAGCTCCTAAGCAACACATTGACCATTTGCACTTGAGAAGCTCATGGTTCAGAGAAGTTTAAGTGCTGTAGACAGCTATAGAGAGAAATCATAAGTTTGTGAAACCGAGAAACTGGCTCAGAAGGAAATCTTTAAGGGGGAAACAGAAAAATGGTTCAGGGACCAACTCCTATTCAAGCTAAGCCATGCCCTCTGTTAAAATAGACAAGTGTGGGAAAGAGACAAAATTATAATAAGTTTAAAATACACTCAACATGTTAAGTTTTTGAGTTGGATGGCCAATCCAATAACTTCCACATTTATCATAGTCGGTACTGTAGTGCAGCACTGAGAACAGATTCTCTATGCGCACCTGTCTCTTCATCCTGCCAGGAGATAGAAAGGAGGAGACTTGATCTTTCCCCTGGCCTTCCTGTGTGCTGCAGTTTTTTTTTCTTGCGTGCTGCAGTTCTTTTTTTCCCGTCTCCTTCCGGTGGCTGCTGGGTAGCAAAGAGGTCTAGAACAGCTGGATCTGCTGGTCAGCCTCCTGTCCTTCCTCTTCCCTGGTGGTCCGACTCCTATTTCTGGGTGATCAATCACCACCTGCAGAGGGAAAATTCTCACTGCCAGCAGGTTGTCTGACCTCACCCTCCTTCCCTAGAGTTTTTGCTGGGTCACGACCCCTCAAAGCCCTTGCTTGGCCCCCAGTTTCTCGAGATCCTGCCTTGGAAGGTCTCTCCGTTGAAGCGAGGACAAGCTGCAGCATGGTAAAAAAATTAAAAATAAAAATGAACAACATGTCCACAGCATCAAATAACAATGATTCTGAAGTTCGGGAGGTCTCTCCTGCATCGGTTCGGCTGATCTCGCCTAGGAGGAGCACAGGTACACTTCTTCAGATCACATCGGAAAACCTCTTGGATCAACTCATGCGCTGTGACTACAGAGCTATACATCTCTAGCTGTGTCAAAATTGGTTTCATGACTGGTGAAGCTAAGAAACCAGACCCATCTGACCCGAGCTACCCTATCTGGCATTGTAACAACAGTACCGTCATGACTTGGCTCTAAAACTCAGTGGAGACTTCTGTTCAGCATGTCATACTGCACAAGATGACTGCTGCAAACATGTGTATGTGTAAGACCTTAGAGAAGATGTATGGGAAGGAAAAAGGAAGTTCGCATCTATAAATGGAGTCATGATATTCATGAAATGAGACAGGGCCACTGATTGGTCACAGAGTGTTTTACTGCCCTCACCAGCTTGTGGGATGAGCTAGATGAACACAAGGTGGCAAACTGGGCTTGTGTAGAAGATCGTCAAACCTATATGTCACTACAGGAGGATGATCGTTGTTAAATTCCTTGATGGTCTGATCCCTGAGCGAAGAAAGGAGAAGGATTCTCGGGGCAGCCAGCCTAAGGATAATACTAGCTCAGATGAGTATTCAGCCTTGTTGCAATGCAAACAAGGGACAATCAACTGCAATGCAGAACAGGGACAAAGGCAAGGGAGACAAGACCGGTGAACACTATGGATGCTACAACCGAACTACAGAAAACTGTTGGGAGTCTATCCAGATAAAAAGCCAGTAAAATTCAGAGCACCCAAGAAAGGGGCAGCAAGTCAAGGGAAATGTTGCTGTTCATCAGCTATGTCCCACCACGAAGGAGAACCCCTAGGGTGGATCCACTAGTTCAAATGTGCCAATAACCACTAACTTCTCCTTTTCTGACGTCACTACGCTGCAGAGGTTTTTGTCACAACTCCAATCAACCTCAACTTTTGTCCCTCAAGCTCACACAAGTAGAGCAGGACAACCTTCAATGCCACGTATCATTCCTCGAGTACCCCTTGGTCATTGACGTACTGGCTATTGATCACATGACCGGTATATTCACTTCCTTTATATGTTATTCACCCTCTTTAGAATAGGACAAAGTTATTATAGCTGATGGGAGCTCATGCCCCGATTGCAGGCAAAGGGTTCATTAGGTACCAGATCACCTTGTCCTACCTTCCACTCTTCATGTTCCCTCATTATCAATTAATTTGTTATTTGTGAGTAGCATTACTAAGAGGTTAATTTGCTCTATTAACTTTTTTCCCCAAATTCTTGTGTTTTCTAGGATCTAGAGACGAGGCAAATGATTGGGAATGGTCGTGATCCTACATCTTTGAACCCAATGGAAAGTTTGCTCCAAAGTCTAGACGAGTCAGAGGTTGGACAAGAAAATTGAGGAGATTTATTTGTGGCATTCTAGGCTAGGACGTTTGTCCTATAAGTAATTAAGAGTCTTTCTTCCTTCGTCGTTTGAGTCAATTTCCTTGGAATCACTTTGTTGTCAAACTTGTCAACAAGCAAAACTATTGTAGAACTCAATTTCCAATTTCACTCAAAAAAAGTTTAGCACCTTTTGAAATTATTCACTGTGACGTTTGGGGGCACTCTCTTGTTGTCTCTATATGACTACTATTACATTCATTGATAATTACTCCCACGTGGATTTATACAATGAGATCTCGAGAAGAAATTCCAATAATTATCCAAGTTTTTTTGCAAGATGGTGCAAACTCAATTTAACAAGTAGATGAAGCTTGTCCACTCAGAAGAGTTCTTTGCAAAAAATGTACACATGCTCTGTGAAGATAAGGGCATATTTGCAAATCCTCCTATGCTTACACTCTAAGGCCCTGTTTGATAATAGGTTAGGATAACTCACATGAGATGGGTTAGGATGAGTTATTCCTTGGCTTTTTACTTTTTCAGTTTGATAACTTGTTCTTACCCTAAGAATAACTCATTCCATAGAAATGGTAGAATGAGTTATTCCTAGAATAAGGCCTTTTATCCTAACCGACCCCTGGTAACTTAACCCTGCTGTCAAACTAGAACAAGGGTGAAAAGGTAGAATAACTCATTCTACCCGGGACTTATTCCATTAACAAAGTGGGCCTAACAAAATAAGCTGGCTGAGAGAAAAAACCAGCATCTCCTTGACACAGCAAGAGCACTACCTTTTTAGAGAAATCTGCTAAAAAAAATTTGGACTGAAGCAGTGCTGACAGCAAGCTATGCCATCAATAGAATGCCATCCAGCAACATTTAGAATAGGTGCACCATCTTACTCCTCCACCGTGAGAAACCTCTGTTTCATCTTCCACCTAGGGTGTTTGGTTGTCTTTGCTTCATCCATGTGCTTGGTCCAAATTCCAGCAACCTTGTTTGTAAAGCACATCAGGGTATCTTTCTAGGCTATTGCCTCACTCAAAAGGCTAAGTGTTTTGAACCTGTTTCTACTACCAAGTCTGTGTGCACGGATGCCACCTTCTTGAATCCCACTATTTCTATGCATCTCAGACTCCTCCTCAAGAGGGGGATAGATCAAATCAGCAGCCTCCTCTCATTGTTCCTAACGTGAGTCCTTTGCCTATTGCCACAAAAATAGCTCCTACTAGAATCCCAAAGAGGATCAACTTGCCTCTAAAGGGACCAAGTTTTTGACAAGGATGGGACCAAGAAGCAATTCCAAACCTACAGCATAAAAAGGTTCAAATAGAGGCCAAAACATAGATCAACCAGACCAAGAAGTTGTTGAAGTTTTTGATCCAACAACTTCTATTGACCTATCTGCTCTTGGAGCCAAATGTCCAACTCCAAACTGAACCAAATCTAGAATTCCCCATTGCTCTTTGGAAAGGAGTTAGTGAATGCACCAAACACCCCATTTCTCAGTCTTTTAGCGATTCACATATTTCCCCTCATTGTCGTTCCTTTTTAACTTCACCATCCTCTCCATCCCTTCCTTCTAAGTTCTCAGAATCTGGGAATGATGCAAGGTGGGTACATGCAATGGAGGAAGAGATGAGGGCTCCTGAAAAGAATGGCACATGGGAACTAGTTGACCCTTCATGAAATGGTGAAGTGCAGAGACACAAGACTAGGCTGGTTGCTCAGAGATTTACCTAGACATATGGCATTGATTATCAGGAGACATTTGCACCTATGGCCAAGCTGAAACTAGTCCGGGTCATTTTTTCACTTGTTTGTTCAACACTCGTGGACCTTGTACCAGGTTGATGTTAAAAATCTATTCCTCAATAGGGATCTCCAAGAGAAAGATTATATGCTGCCACCATCCAGTTTTGAGAGAAAGGGGAAGGTGTGCAAGCTGAAGAGAGCATTATATGGCCTAAAACAATCTCCCATGGCCTGGTTTGATCACTTGAGGTAGCCTATGGTGCATTTTGGGTACAAACTAGGCAATGCTGATCATACCTTATCTGTTAAATGGAGAAATGGACGTGCGGTCTTCTTTCTAATCTATATGGATGACATGGCCATTACCAGAGATGATGAGAAGGAAATCTAGATATTAAAACAAAACTTGGTAAAGAGTTTGAGATTAAAAGCTTTGGTTTACTTAGATAATTCCTTGGTATCGAGGTTGCTAGATCGAATGAAGGGACCCACATTTGTCAGGGGAAATATACCTTAGACCTGCTGAAGGAAACACGGAAATTGGATTGCAGACTTGTTTACACACCTATTGAGGTTAGACATGGCTTGACCACACTACACGGTGAAGAACTCTTCGCTGATTCCAAGGACACACATTAGAGATTGGTAGGGAAACTCATGTATCCCTCCTAGACGAGACCTAACATAGCCTATGCAGTGCGTGCGATCAGCCAGTATATGCATGCCCTACAAACTACTCATATGCAAACTGTGAATAGGATACTCCAGTACAAGCCTTGTCCACGGAACAAGCTCTTATTCGAGACGTCTGGTCACTTATCTCTTGAGGGTTATGTGGATGCTGACTAGGCTGGTTCTAGAGATGACCAGAGGGCTATTACAAGCCACTGCACTTTCCTTGGTGGCAATCTTGTCACTTGAGGAGCAAAAAACAAAGTGTGGTCGTTAGGTTGAGCGCTGAAGCAGAATTATGGGCTATGGCCCAAGGGTTAACAGAACAACTCTGGTTGAGACTTCTCTTGCAAGTCCTTGGAATTGAAGTGCCATTGCCATTGCATCTATATTGTGACAAGGCTGCAATCAGCATTGCTAATAATCCTATTCAATATGATTGAACCGAACATATTGAGATAGACCATCACTTTATCAAAGAAAGGATTGACTCTAGGGAGTTGTGTCTGCCCTTTGTAAAGTCAAAGGATCAGAAAGCTGATGTCTTCATGAAAGGTCTGACTTTCGTGGTATTCAGTACCGCCCAGTATGGCCAGTACGTACCGGTACCGGCCTTGGCCAGTCCAGTTCTGCCTGTTTGAGACTGATACTGGTATAGGTTTAAGAAAAAAAAGGAGAGCCCACAGCCCTGACCCCTTCCAACTGCCAGCTCCCTCCCTCTGCTGCCACCACCAGTCAGCCGCAGGACCACCGGCCTCCAGGATCCCGCCGGAGCTCGCCACCGGGGATCGCAGCAGTCTGCAGTAGGGCCATTTGATCCGGTACAGGCCGGTACAGGAAAACAAAACAAAAAAATAGAAGCAGCAGAAGAAGAATCGATGAAGAACTTACCGGCCGCCGGTGGACGCGGGAGTCTCAGCCACCCTCCTCCTCCTCCTCTGTTCAGCTCCACTGTAGCAGGGAGCTCATGCAAGGATGGCAGCACCCTGCACAGCCCATGTCGACGGTGTCAGCGTGCTCAGACGAGGATGGCAGGAGGAGCGGCGGGCTCAGGCGAAGATGGCGGCAACAGAACACTCGGGGGAGGACGCGGCAGTGACGATCGCATTCGTCTTTGCTAGGGCCTGGTTCGATTGGGGTTGGCCGCGAGGTTAGGTTTAAAAATTGTTGGTTATTTATAGAAGGATGCTCATAAGAAAACTTAATCGTAAAACTAGTCAATTCATCTTAATAGAGTATTGCTGGAAGTAAACTTTTTACCTACAAAAACAAATTACCCAGGGATAATCCGGGATAATCCCTCCATCCAGGGTGGACTTCCCACCCAGGGTGACAACCTGTCCAGGGTATCCTTCCCCGCCAACACCTGTCCGGGGTGAAGACCCATCCGGGGAGAAGAACCCACCTGTTGTTGAAGATCAAAGACCCATCCGGGGTGGAGTGTGGTCACCTCCCCTTTCTCCCCCCGGGGGTTCCGGTCACCTCCTTTGTCAATGGTGATCCTAAGGCAATTGTCACCTCTAATATACAAGCCTCGGAGTAGAGAACAAGCCACTAAAATAGGCCAGAGGGGGTTTGGGGGGGCCACGTCAGCCTCACCGGGGTCAAATGACCCCGGTGGGAACCTTCCCGGGGTCGACTGACCCCGGGCAGACCCACCTGGGGTCAACTGACCCCGGACAGACCTGCCCGGGGTCAATTGACCCCGGGGCGGTTGTGGCAGTCCCGCCCGGGGTCGAGTGACCCCGGACAGGTCTGCCCGGCGTCGAGTGACCCACCTAGGGTCACTTGACCCCAGTGCAGTTGGACCCCGCCCAGGGTCAATCAACCCTGCTGCCCTGCTCTCTCTCTCTCTCTCAAAACAAAAAAAGAGGAGAGAGACCCTCCCGGGGTCATTTCAAATCCTGTCCACCCCGTACGAGGTAAATCAACCCCAATGGCTTCTCACTTTTTATAAATACACTCCCGGAGGTCCAAGACGAATCAATACACAGACGTACGGATCCCCACACAGCGTAAGGAGCTTTGTTTGTTGATTTGGCCCATTAAAGGTATGTGATACTTTGGGACATGTATTTATGTCCCTAGAGGCTATATTTGTATTTATGTCCCCCGGAGGCTATATTTGTAATTTTTCATGCATCCTGGATGGTTAACTTATGTAATTCCCCCAGATACTCGTATAGAAATGCCCCTCCCGAGGCTGCAAGAAAATTCAAGTCCTATTATTTACAGTTTTACCCTACAACTTTATGTAATTGAGGTTGTCCCTACATCTCGCGTCAGTGCGGAGACCCCCCTTTCTTTTGTACAGTTGACAACTCGCCGACAACTTTTGTACTCATATGGATCATGAATGCACCCAGCTGTTCCTTTATGTGCTAGTCAGGAAAAATTGCAAATGGACCCTAACTTTTCAAAAAATTATGCATATACCCTCCTCTCTCGGAAATGAACGTGTGTGTTTTCCATGAAACCCATCGTCGTTCTTCCATTCAAAGACTCCGTCAAACGACCCTTGCACCTAAGCGTGGTCTCGAACCCTAAGCTTACCCTAGACTCGGTAAAATTACAGAAAGACCCTTGCAGTCCAGAAATGGCTAAATAACCCCTAAATTCTCGAGAAATGACCTCAGCGCCCTTGGAAGTCAGAGATTTTACCATACTCTCCCTCCAACCCGGAAATTCCAGAACTGCCCTGGCCTGATAAAATTACCAAAATACCCCTAAAAACCCGGAATTATCAAGATGCCCCTGGAGCCCAAGAGACCTCCCGACACTTCAAAAGCGCCTACAACTTTTGCAAAATCGCTGTCATATCCTCAAATTACTAGGTTTCTTGCCTAACCTAGCGGCCTTCGATGAAACCCTGATTCCATTAATTCTTCAGTGGTGAGTGAAAATTAACTTTGAGCTTGCAAGCAAGCCTGCCCTCGGTATCAGGACCCTTATAGATGACCTCAGGATTTTTTTGACAGTTAAACAAAGGTGTTCGAATGTTAGGCCGATGTAAATCAACACAGACTGCGATCAGTGGAGAAAGATCCAGCACTCGAACCCAAATCGTTTGATACGATGCGTACCCACAGAATAAACCCCGCACAGACTATTTATACAACCCCTCTATGTGCAATCTTCATAATTCTTTCAAAAGAATATTCTGTGACCAACAGACTGGCACGTCCGGTGAGACCTTTCCCGCCTTTCGTATTTTTGTCAAAGAAGTCCCAAACCTTCTTTAAGGTCATGATTGCCCCTTTTCCTTTTACAGGACGGGAAGGGGAGGGCACACACCCCTTTCGCTCGCTTGCGTGTTTGTT
Source organism: Amorphophallus konjac (assembly GCA_022559845.1). NCBI lineage: Eukaryota > Viridiplantae > Streptophyta > Magnoliopsida > Alismatales > Araceae > Amorphophallus > Amorphophallus konjac. The sequence continues at coordinate 363,145,667 of CM040126.1, forward strand.
TGTGTATTTGCACATTCCCTTGCTTGTGCTACGCATCACCACCACCAACATCGATGATAGCAGCCATGACATATGGACCCCAGGTCGTTGCCAATCACGCCAACTTCGGATATCTAGCGACCCCCATCGTGTTCGGCGACTTTCCACCAGTCATCGGCTCGCCCTTCTTTCTGGACGTTGTTACCATGGCTGAAGCCAGTTCAACCGCGCATGCTGCTACAATTGCTGAGGGTGTTAGGCCCTCCACTCTGACGGCCGGCTGAGCCCGTTCGGCCAACTCTGCAACGACCGAGGGTGTAAGGCTCTCCGTCCGATCAATCGGCCGGATCTTCCCGGTCAACTCTTCAACTGCCAAGGGTGTTAGACCCTGTCTCAGCAACTGGCCGAGTTTTCTCAGTCAACAAATCAATAGCCGAAGGTGTCAGGCCTTCAACTCCAGGAATTGGCTGAGTTTTCTCGGTCGACCAAGTCACCGTCGGCGTCGCTCCTGCACAACGGGGACAACGCCGCCGCCACAACGGCACCAACCCTGCAGTGGCCACTCTCAGAGGTACTGCTCCTACACAACGGGAGCAGTGTCGCCACCGCAATGACGCCACGCCTACGGCAGGCGTCACTAGCACCGTTTCTTCTCAACAGGGGCAGCGTCGCAGCTGCAAGGGCACGAAACTTGCAGCGACAACCTCTCGCTCCAGCAAGACAATAATTGTCAGAGATCTTCGCATCCGTCTCGATGAAGGCGAGCCGATTTTGCCTCGGGACCGATACGTGCCAACTATTTCCACCTCCGCTTCAAGCTTTTTCGACAAGTCCGAGAGGACGGAGCGAAATTGAAGAAGTCCGTCGCACCGGCGGTGAACCAGGGTCAGATGCAACGACTCAAACCAGCAGCTCCCCGATCAAAGTCTGGGGATAACTCGACTGAGGAGCATCAGCTCCAAATGAAGAAGATGTGGGTCACCAAGGAGGAGGCCTGAATTATTAAGCGGGCAAGATCGAAAAAGCATTTCCGCATGTCGGACCTGTAACAGATGCGGAGCCCGGCAAACATTGAAACCTCAATCTCTCTAAGGTCCACAACTTAGCGCCCCCATGGGCAGAAGCGCCGAGGAGCCCACAAGCAAGGCCGGTCAACCTCCCCGTGGGCCAATTCAACGCACACGGACGAGGATTGCTCCGCACAGACTTCTACGTCCCGAGTGTCTGTTTTTGACAGACTAGGGATGACACCCAAGCCTAGAAGACAACCGCCCAGGAAGAAGCGGGTGGTTCAGGTGACCAACGACACTGTCAAGGTGTTCACCTGCTACACAACCTTTGCCGATAAGCAGCCAGAGGACACCTCGAGAGAATTGAACCAGCCTCTCCAGACTTTGAGGAAGTCAAGGCCCGTCTCCTGGGTTCTTGTACAGATGCTGCAGACACTTGCCGCCGGAACATCTTAGCCCGAGCCGACGCGGCAAGAGGAGTACCAAGAAGATGTCTATAGTGTCGATGGGGACAGCAACCTGGGGCACGAAGAAGATCTTGGAAGAGAGGCTCAAATCCTCACGTTGAAAGAACTCCGATGCGAAAATCAAGAACCTCTTGCAGGCACTTCTGCACGAAAGGGAGGTTCAAATCCAACCTCAAGCAGCGCCTATTGGTGTGGAACATCAGCCTCTTCTCATTCCAATCATGGCCAATGAATTAGCCACTGCGGCAAAGTTATCGATAGCAGCGGAGTTTGAAGTCCCGCAGAATGAGGCCAATGTGCGATCATCTACTACTGCTACAGAAAGCCTAATGGCCTAGAGGCAGATGATCGAGTGAATTGTGGAGGCAAAGTTCACTCAACATGGTGAGGGCGTGGCCACCGTCGATCTATACATTGTGCCATATCCCCTCCACAATCAGTTCAAAAAACTTCCGCCTGATTGTCCGAAAGCATCGAAACTGCAAAGTTCAATGGGTAGGGCTCGCCACATGAACACCTGGCCTACTATATGATAGCCATGGGTGAATTGGCGATGGAAGAGTCGTATCTTCTGCAATACTTCGCCACTTCCCTGACAGGCACTGCCTTTCAGTGGTAGCGGAGATTGAAATGTTCTTCGCCGATCACCCAACATATGCTTCTGGCAAAGGCAAATCCTCCAAAGATCGCCTGGCCAGCGATAAGGAGGTAATTCTGTGGACTTCTCCCGACGAATGGAGACAAGGGAGAAGGAAAATCAAAGAGTAATGGCAAAAAGCCCGATGCCAAGGCTGCAACCACTATATTAGCAGAGCGTATGAAGGCGCCTTACTCCTTCAAGAAAGAGCATACGAAGATGCTCTTTGATTTGTGCATAAAGGAAAAGCTCATCACCTTACTTAATCCGCGAAAGCCCGCGGAGGTGGATAAAATGGACGAACCTACTTATTGTGTGTATCACCGAAGATTGGGTCATACCGTTGGGGACTATTATGTTTTCAAGAACATAGTAGAAGAGCTCATCAAGAAGGGTCTGATAAATATGTTGGGCCATGCGGTTCACCCGCCGCAGCCCCATGCCTAGAGTCGATCGAATCGGTCGGCCAATGTGGTCTACATGGTGGCAACTGCTTCGAGCTCCAATGCACCAAAGGCCGGTCCATCAAATCAATGGCCCAATGTTGGCCTAGGAGCCGCTCCTTCCTCACTACTTGAATGCCTGGCACTGCGGAAGACCATTCGGAAGATTCGAGGGGAGATCCGACAGCTGCAACTGGAACAACGGAGGCTGTTGCAATTCCTGAAGACCGCCGATGGGCAGTTGGCCACCTTCCCCTTTGGGCCATTCGCCAGGGGACCAGCTCTAACACACATGCAGGGAACAGGTGTACTACCCGCCGCCCGGATCCCTCCTACCTCGGGGGGTTGGCTCTCTAAAGAATCGTCTGATTCATCTGAGGACGAGGGACCGGAAAAGTTATACTCGTTTCCTCGTGAGAAGACCTTGCAAATTTTCTTGGCGTGTCGCCGTGAAGGGCTATTGAACCTCCCGACATCGGCCAACCATCAAGCAACAGGCGCCGCGCTACACCAAGATTATTGTCCATACCACGAGGTGATAGGCCACATCATTCATGATTGTCAGGCCTTCAAAGACCTCGCTGAGGACTTAATCAGACAAGGGGTAATCGATATGGGTGACTCCTTGATTTGCCCGCCACAGCCACACAGATAGGGGAGTTTGAACTTATCTGTCAATGTCATACATGCTTCGGTTGTATTCCAATTCCCCGAGCCAAGCAAGGAAGGAGTTAGCTCTCAACCGCCTAAGCCCACATTGTGGTACCCAGGATGGCGACCATCTCATCAGTGCTCTTTCCCCAAAGAGGACACTGAGAAGATCTTCGACAAACTCCTAAAGGACGGTCGAGTGATGGCGCATGAACTGCCATCTTACTATAATGAAACGACCAAGGGTCCACCCCACTACTACAAATATCACGCCAGGGTGTCTCACCCCATTGGGGAATGCCCGGAGGTCCAAGGCTGCATCGAGGCCCTCATCCAAAAAGGGGAGATCAATGCGCAGGGGAATTCAACGGTGAGGCAGCGTCTCAAAGAGGTCGCTAAGAAGATTCTTCGACAAGCTCAGTAGGGACAGGTCAGGCCCTGAGAGACCAAGTCCACCTCTCAACAGATTCAGCCGAGCAAGTCTACGGGCGAAAGTCCCCAGCCGAACCCTAAAGGCAAGGCCCGGTGCGAGGGGGCGAAAACCCAGAGTCCAAAAGGCCAAGCCATGGGAGGAGGCTCTAAGTCCACTCCCGAGCCGAGTCAGCCCGGAATGACTACAGGTGGGAATCCTCAGCCAAGTAACAAAGGCAAGGCCAAGATGAGGAAGCCCAAAGCTAAATCTCAATCTCGTGTCGAGCCAACAAGGTCGTCAATTGTAGAAAGACCTCAACAGCTCGAGCAGACAAAATCGCCAACTAAAGCAAAACCTGTGGAATTACAAAGGCCCCAAGGACTCCATTTTGGCTTGGCAGAATTCCAGAAGCTGTCTTCGGAAATAATTGCTCGGGCGATCAATGGCACCTTTTAGGTGCAACCAGAAGAGGCTGACTGGACCAAGGTTACCCCAAGAAGGAACCGCAGAATCAAGGCTCCTAAGGAGCCAACTCATAATAGAAAGCAAAACGTTGGGGCAAGTCAGTCCCATCATCGAAGCCGGTCTCACTTTCTTCTCAAGAGACGGCACGCCAAAAGAAACAAGAGAAGAACCACAAAAAGAACCTGAAGAGGAGGCTAAAGAAACAAGCCGAGCAGGCGGCGGCCATGGAGGCTCCCAAAGAGCTGACTCCTCTACAACAATTGCAGAAACTGATAGATGAGCTGGAGGAGTATGTTCCCCCTCGTCCCACCAGGGCTATCACTCTTGACAAATATATTCCCTGGAACAAATTCGGGCACAAAGCCCGACTCATCAGTTGGCTTCGAGAGATGGTCGAACGCCTAGAAGACGGCGAAGAATTTCCCATCCTCGAGGAGCTCTCCTTATATTATATGGACGAGGAACTCACCGTAGAGGCACTCGAAGAAATGCTCCAGAGCTCTCCTGCAACATGGTGGTGAACCCGCCACCCGACAACATAAACTCTTCGTCAAGAGAAGGCAACACGGCTGATGGCCCTGGGGGTAAGGCTCCCATGGCAATGTACGAGCGCCATCCGGCGAGAAACAACCGAGGCCGTGACAGAAGACAAGGTCGCGAACGTGAAGGTCCCCTAACTCTCGACCGAGTCATATTATTCAGAGGGGAAAAGCCAGGCCCTATCCCTGAAACCCAAGTGCGGGGTATCCCCTTCATACTCTGCTCCTCAGAAGGTCCAAGCCCCATCCCAGAAGCTAGAAAATCAAGTGGTGTCCCCTTTATAATCGACTCTTCTGATGAAGAGAAAGAGCCCGCTAAGTCGCCGGTGCAGGATAAGGCGTCAGAGCAAGCGGGTCCCTCTGGCAGGGCTAAGCCCGCAAGACAAACAGGTCCTCCTGACGAGGGCGAACAGAATGAACCCTTGCCAACTCCGGAGGAATCTCTGGCACCACTATTCCAAGAAAAAGCGGACGGTCGGAATGAGGAGGAGCCTCCTAAGAGGGAGAAGCCTCGCGGAGCGCCGAAGACCCTGGCAGGAATTATCCCGCCATTTGACAAAACCCATGCTCGGGTGGACCGCAAGATCATCTATCATATGATGTGGTTCCCAACAAATGTCACCATCTGGGAGGCCATCGCTTGGAGCAAAGACTTGAGAGAGGCTCTCATTAAAATACTCCAAGATCCTGAGGCATATGAAGCTCATGTTACAGAATTACCAGCCCAAGCATATGAGGCGTTTGCAGCCAACATTATGTTCACGGACAAAGATATGTCGTTGTCCTCTCCGTGTCATAATCGCCCCTTATATATGTGGGGGACAATCAATGGGCACGATATAAATCGAATTATGGTTGACGCGGGATCGGAAGTCAACATCATGCCTCTGAAGACTTTCAAGTCTCTGTATTTGACACCTTACCTATAGAAAGTGAATGCCGTCAAAATTTCAGGGTTCAACTAGGACTCCAAAGAGGCGCTCGATCGGGTTGAGGTGAAGCTTGTCATGGGTGATTTTGTCACCGAAGTGAAGTTCTACATCATCAACGCCGACTCATCTTATAAGGTGCTTGTTGATCCCATAAAATATTATTTATATATATATATATATCTTCAGAAATCTTTGATGAAAGATATATATGAATGTGTATTCAGGTGTAAAAAGACTTTTTGAGTTGGCACCCACATGTTCCCACAAGCAAAAGACAAGAAAAAGAATCTTCGGAGCTCCACGTGTTGAAGGATGATTGTTTTTAACCTGTACAGAGCCCTTTTATAGCAAAAAAGCCAAGAGAGAAGCCCTCCGAATCTTACACAGGCCGGAGGAACCCAGGCCGGAGGGGAGCCCCTCCGCCCTGCACGCAGGCCGGAGGAACCCTCCGCCTTGACCCAGGCCGGAGGGAACTCTCCCCCTCCTGCTGCCAGGCCGGAGGAGGCTTCCTCCGTACCTGCCAAGCTGGAGGAGAGGCCCTCCGCCCTGCGCAGGCCGGAGGGGACTCTCCACCCTGCTGGTAGGCCGGAGGAGGACCCCTCTGCCCTGGTGTGCATCCCGCGGCCCATTAAAAAAAAAAAGAGAAACTGAAAGAAGAGGAAGAGGAATAGACTGGGAGGAGAAGGCCAAAAGGTTACCCGTTGGAATTCCGCCGGAGGAGGATCAAATGGAGGTGCGGAAGCAAAAAAAAAAGAGGAGAAAGCTGGAGAGCTTGAATGCGAAGGAAGCAAGCAGGAAAAAGCAGCCCAACAGATAGTTTTTTTTTTTTTTTTTTTTTTTGGGGGGGGGGGGAGTTGCCTCTTTAAAAAGGTCCCCCCGGGGTGTTCCGGTCACCTTCTTTGAGAATGGTGTGCTTAAGAAACCTTTCACCCCCTGCAAATGATCATGGGCCTATAGAGCTTTTGCGAAGGGGCTTGTTCCATGCACAAGTGGGCTAGCACAAGTGGGCACAAGTGGGCTAGTCAAAATGGGCTTATTCCATGCAAAAGTAGTCAAAATGAGCTTGTATGATTGGGCTTATTGCATTCCGAAGCATTGAAATGGCCTTATGCTTATTGTAATTGAAATCATCCAAAGATAGAATGAAGATGGTTATAAATTAAAATTGCAAGTCTTACAAATGTTCAAGGCTCGGTGGTCAAAATATTGGAAAAGGGAAGAAATTGGAAAGGGAAATATTTGCATAAACATATCTGATGAAGGGAATACCTTCGGTGGTCAAAAATTACAAAAATATCCCCCGATGGTGGAAAATTACAAAAATACCCCCGAGGGTGAGAAAATTGCAGAAATACCCCCGAGGGTGGGAAAATTACAGAAATATCCCAGATGGGGGGAAATTTCAGAAATACCCCGGATAGTGGGAAGATTACAGAAATACCCTCCAGTGGCAGAAAATTGTAGAAATACCCTCAGTGGTCAGAAAATTGCAGAAATACCCCCAGTGTCAGAAAATTGCAGAAATACCCTCAGTGGTCAGAAAATTGCAGAAATACCCCCAGTGTCAGAAAATTGCAGAAATACCCCCAATGACAGAAAAATTATAAAAATATCCCAAATGGTGGGAAAATTCAAAAAGACCCTAAAATATCAGAAAATTGTGAAAATACCACATTTATGGGAAAGTTGCATGAAAGTTATCGTTCAGTCTAGAAACTACACAAAGTTCTCGATTTGCCTCAAAATCACTAAAGAATGCTCTTGTTCCGATTAGTGCCGTTTGCACGACTAGGTGGAGCGGGACCACGCCCCTTCTCTGAAACGGTGTGCGTTCTCCTGAGTTCGGCTTATGGTTAACCATCCAAATCTATGTATCTTTTTCATAGCCAAGGGCTATCATGTCCGGAAACTTAGAAATTGATGAAATTGCAAATAAACCCGGAAAGGTCAAGAAAATTCATACTCGGAATACCCAAGAAGTCGAATGACGGGGATATTTCTGAGAAGTCATGAAATGAAGACGAGGAATGCCCAGGAAGTCAAATGACGGGGCTATTTCCGAGAAGTCAAGAAAGAAAGTCAGGAGTGCCCAAGAAGTCAAACGACGGGGCGATCTCCAAAAAGTCAAGAAATGACAGATATGTCCAGGAAGTCAAAAAGTGACGGGACTATCTCCGAAAAGTCAAGAAGTTAAGGAGGCGCCCAGGAAGTCAAGACATGATGGGGCTATCTCTCTGAGAAATCAAGAAATGTCAAATATATGCTGAAAAGTTAGAATGACAAGAATGCCCATGAAGTCAAGAAGTGACGGAGCTACCTCCAAGAAAGTAAAAAATTGCAAGAATATCCTAAAGTTTGAGAAAACTGCAAAAAATACCTTGATGGAGGGAAAATTACAAATATACCCCGCCTCAAGTGGGAAAGTCCTTTATGGACACCAAGCCACCTTAAGAGTCCAATCACAGTTAAAGAGTGATTATGACCATGAAGCAACTCTGAGGGATCGACAACAATCATCTTGGCGATCCAACGGCCCTCGTGATAGAATTCAAGCTCAACCGTCCGATCAGGGGATAAAAGTAAATGACATGATCATGACGAAAGCAAATTCAAAGATCCAAATTCAGACTGAAGCAAATTCAAAGGCTCTGGTTGTAACCGGATGTTATCCTGAAGACCCGATTACACAATCGGGATCATATGTAAAGATCTTGAAGAACCAATTGTAATTCCAATTATATATGTTCAAGAAATGAAGTCTCCAATTTTTTTCGCAAGAGTATGTACCCATAATGGGCGATCGTCAAGATCATTTATATCACAACGAATAGAGGTAAAAGACATTCTTCGACAGTTAATCAAAGGTGTTCGGACTTGTTCTGATGTAAATTAACACCGACTCTGGTTGGTGGGGAAAAGTCCAGTACACGAACCTTAAATCGTCTGATAAGCCCAAAAAGGGCGGAATAACAAATATGTCAAAATATACGCATATTCATCCAACGAAATTGGATGTCCGAAAATTCCGCGTGTAAACAGTGCTATTGGGAAGGCCATGGCCACACGAAAATTGGGTTGTTCCTTCAACTCTGCACCAATGTCGTACATACGCTAAGGGAGGGGAGCAACATACTGTCTCTGTAGACCAAGCTCTGTTTTGTCCCAATGAGTGACATCTGGAAAATGCTTCCTTGTATTTTGGGGAACCTACTCTAGCAATCTCCGAGTGTGCAAAAGACAAAGGAAAGCAAAAGGTGGACTCTGAAATTGAGGAGGAACAACTTTTCACTGTCAACCAAGACTTGGCAAAATTGCACAAGTTAAGTCTTAAAGCCGGCTCCAAGCCGACTCAGCCAGAGAGGCGAAGCATTGACTTTGAAGCAACCTCATCAGCCGGGTCATCGACCAAAGCATCTCTTTGCCGCCCAACTGTACTCAACTCCCGTTTCAGAGGGAAGAGTACGAGGTAGAGCAACTTAAGACTTTCATAGTCTCCTACTAGTGAAAGAGGAGTAAGAAAGACAGCGAAGACAAACAAATTATCTTTTATAAAGGAGATTTGGTCCCTCAAGGCCCTCCTGAGGATGATTTTGGCTGGGATATTCTCGCCGACAATACACTGGTGGTAGTCCAAGAAACGGATGATATGCCGAAGCACATCAGAGAAATGTGCAAAAAGCAGTATGTCCCTCAAGTCCAAGAGCCTACACGGACCGCATATTTCCACCAGCTGTGGAACCCTCCACAGGTCCAGGGGCAACCTCCCTTCTCCCGCAAGGATACGAGAGGACTTGGGTATGATCAAGAGAGGGATTTTGAGACCCATTACGTAGTCAATGCTATAGGGCTGCTACCTCATCATGGGCAAACAGAAGCTGAGCCCAAAGTTGACAGCTCCGAACAAGAGTCTAGTGAGGCGTCAATGTCACCCTCGATGACAATCGCCAATGATCACGTCCCTGAGGAAGGGACAGCTCAACCTGCCGGGTGTTAGCAAGACGGAGGAAGTCTTTCAACTTCAAGCTATGAGCAAGAAAGCTTCGAAGAATTTGAAGTACATGAAGCTAATACTGATGATGAGGGATACTCCATCGACCTCCAACCAGCTCCACCGGAGTTTGAAGATGGTGGCCAAGCAACTGTGGACGAGTTGATTGAGATCAACCTCGGGAGCAAAGAGGACTATCGACCAACCTTCATAAGTGCTCTCCTCAACGAGAAAGAAAGGCAAGCATACCAGCAGCTCCTGGAAGAGTTCAAGGACTATTTCGCTTGGACTTATAAAGAAATGCCTGGGCTTGACCCTTCTGTGGCTAAACATGAGCTGGCATTACTTCCAACAGTCAAGCCAGTCAAACAAGCTCAAAGGCGTATGCGCCACAAGCTGGAGTTGAAAGTCAATGTTGAGTTTGACAAGATGCTGGACGTGAACTTCATAGAGCTATTCATGTATCCTGTGTGGCTCGCCAATATAGTCCCCGTCAAAAAAAAGAATGGTCAAGTCTAAGTCTACATCAACTTTAGGGATTTGAATAAGACATGCCCGAAGGATGACTTCCTTGTCCCAATCACTGAGACAATGGTGGACATGACCAGTGATCACGAAGCCTTGTCCTTCATAGACAGGTCATCAGGCTACAATCAAATCCGCATGGCCATCAAAGATAAAGACCACACAGCTTTCCGATCCCCTAAGGGAATCTTTAATTATAAAAGAATGTCGTTTGGCCCAAAGAATGCCGATGCAACCTACCAGAGGGCTATGACCAAGATCTTCAATGAGATGCTGCATGATCTTGTTAAATGCTATGTTGATGATCTGGTCGTTTAGACAAAAAGACGAGAGGATCATCTGGTTGACTTGCGTCAAGTCTTCGAAAGGGTTCGACAGTATCGGCTCAAGATGAATCCAATGAAATGTGCATTCGGCGTCTCCAGTGGCAAATTTCTCAGCTTCATCGTCAGATACCGAGGGATAGAGATCAACCCTGACAAAATCAAAGCCATAAGAGGACTGCCTCCGCCTACGAAGTTGACAGAGCTCAGATCTCTGCAAGGAAGACTCGCCTATATTAGGCAGTTCATTTCTAATCTCTCCGGAAGGTATCTGCCCTTCGGTAAATTAATGAAGAAAGGAGCACCTTTCATATGGGATGAAGACTGTCAGAGGGCCTTTGAACAAATCAAGGAATATTTGTTGTCTCCTCTGGTCCTAGGAGGACCAGTTAAAGGAAAGCCTCTTATCCTTTACATTGTTGTCATGGATGCCTCTTTGGGGGCGCTTCTAACCCAGATCAACGAGGAGGGTAAGGAGCAGCCGATGTACTATCTCAACCAGAAGCTGATCGGGCCTGAGCATCGGTATGCACCTATGGAGAAGGTGCGCTTAGCTTTGGTATTCGTCGTGAAGAAATTAAGACATTACCTTCTGGCACACCGAGTGAACCTTATTTCAAAATGTGATCAGCTCAAATTCCTTCTTAGCCAGCCTGTCCTCTCCGAAAGGCTCGGAAAATGGGCTCTTATCCTTATGGAGTTCGACATCACCCTTGCCTCACGCAAGGCAATTAAGGGGCAGGGGATAGCTGAGTTCTTAGCCGCACATCCTGTGCCAGAAGACTCACCGCTCAATACCGAGCTACCTGATGAAGAGGTGTTAGTGTCCCCACCAGAAACAGGGAAGCACGTTGAAGTCGTCCCACCGCAGTCAGAGCATGATGCCCTCACTCTTGAAATTCGTCGTTCTGGGAATTGTACTTTAATGGTGCTTCCCAAATGATCAAGAGGACCGACGGCCTCACAGACTTTGTATCTGGCACTGGAATAGTTTTCGTGTCTCTACAAGGCGGCATACTTCATAATTCATGTGCTCTCATGAAGTCGCTGACTAACAATGAGGTGGAGTATGAAACATTAATCATCGGACTTCAGCTGGCACTGGAGATGGAAGTTAAGTGCATCAAAGTGTATGGGGACTCTCAACTCGTCATTCGACAAGTCCTGGGCGACTATGACGTCCGGAAGAAAGAGATGATCCCCTATCATGCAGCCGTCACGAGGCTAAAAGAAAATTTTTACTTATTTGAAACAAGCCATGTCCCAAAGGACAATAACTCCCAAGCATACGCTTTCGCAAAATTGGCAGCAGCCTTAAAACTCCCACCTAAAGGAGAATTGAATGTCACCGTCAGACACCGAAGACTCATGACAAGTGTGCTCGACGAGAAATCCGGCCTCACTGTCTATGAGGCCAATAATATTCAAGAGGAGAATGCTCCAGAAGAAGAAGACTGGCGTGAGCTGATTATAAAGATAAAGAACGGGTGGCTTCCTCCCGATCGGGCTCAAAGAGTGCAACTGCTACGCAGAGCAACATCTTATCAGCTAATTGACGGCTTGCTTTTCCGGTTCGTCCATGAGAAAGACCGATCGGTCTTACTACGATGCCTCTCGCCCAAGGAAGCAAAGACCATGATGCACGAAGTCCACTCTGGATTGTGCGGGGCTCATCAAGCAGGAGCCAAAATGAAAAATAGTATAAAGCTCAAAGGGTTCTATTGGACTACCATGAACGAAGATTGCAACCAGTACGCTCGTACATGCCACCAATGGCAAGCATTCGGGCCAATGCCTCGGAGGCCGCCTAACCCACTCCATCCAACTGCGTCTACCTGGCCGTTTGCGGAATGGGACATGGAAATTGCGGGGCCATTCCCGCCTTCATCTCAAGGCCACAAGTTTATCCTGGCCGCCACTGACTGGTTCTCCAGATGGGCAGAAGTTATTCTGCTGCAAGAAGTTACAGGTGAAATAGTTGCCCGGTTCATGAGGCACTACATCGTATATAGATTCGGCACTCCCAATCGGATCATCTCGGACAACGGCACACCATTCAGAAACAAGATTGTGTATGCTCTGGCGTCTAAGTTCCATATCGACTAGAGAACAATCCCCAAGCCAACGAGTTGGCCGAGGCCTTCAACAAAACCCTTTGCAAGCTGCTAGCCAAAATAGTGGGTGGTCATAAATGGGATTGGGGTGAAAAGTCCATGAAGCCCAATGGGCCTATCGGACTATCTACAAAACCCTTACGTGCTGTTTCCCATTCTCCTTGGTCTACGGAGTTGAAAAAGTGGTCCCTGTGGAGATTGAGTTGTCGTCCTATCGCGTTGTTGTTCATGTTGAACTGTCAGGCCAAGACCAAACCGAAATAGAAAGAAGGCTCGAGGAATTGTCAGACCTGGAAGGCGAAAAACTTCGAGCATATAAATACTTACAAGTGTATCAGGCTCGCATGACACATGCTTATGATAAGCTGTCAAGCAAAGGGCATTCAAAAAGGGCGATTTTGTCATGATCAAAAGAAAAGAGACCTTGGCGGGAAGATCCAGTGCCAAACTCCAGCCCAACTGGCGCAGACCTTACGTCATTCAGAAGGTCTATGAAGGAGGCGCCCACGCGGTCGTTGACCACAAGAGAAATAACCATTTCCCTCCTCTTAATGGCAAGCACATGAAGCTCTACCATGCGCCACCGCATGAGCTTCCGTAACATTCCTCTCAATATATACCTCTTCTCGGCGAAGGTTCAAGTTTAAAAAAAAATGAGGCTAAAAATATTGATATCCCGACGGACTTAGCCACCTCTCGTCTAAGGGTAAAAAGGTCATAGACCCAGCTGAGATGAAAACCCGTAAGGACGCCTCAAGCAAAAGTGGATAACCCCTCAATGTGAAAACCTGCAAGGGCGTACCGAAAAAGCTAAAGGGGGCCAGCCTTAGTGAAAACCCGAAAAGGCGGTGAGACTAGTAATGTAGAAAAAAATAACAAACCTCTCCTGCAGCATATTTCCATGGGTGAATCCAAGTCAACGACTTCACCCTATGATGGCAAGTGCATCATAATGACGCCATGGTTATAGTTCCAACGTCGCCATGCAACATCCAGTCCCACCGGGACACCATGGCTATAGCACCAATGTTGTCATGCATACTTTGTCCCACCAGGATCGTCAGCATGTTGAACTTTTGAATTTGATTCATATGTCCCCCGGGTTGTCAAATCTGTCTCTCTTGCTCGTAGAGTTGGTTCATATATCTTTTGGCTCGTTAACCCTGCTTACATTTTCAATCCCATATTTGACTCCTACGTCCCTCCGGATAGTCAAATCCATTACTTTCTTTGCTAGAGTTGATTCATACGTCTTTCGGCACGTCAGCTCTACCCATATTTTGGACTTTTCGGATTTGACTCACATGTCCCACTAGGGCTATCAAATCCGTCCTTTCAGTCCCATCGGGTTTGGCTTATGAGACCCCTTTTGGGCTACCAACCGTATTCGCCTCTTGGCTTTCGGATTTGATCTAAATGTCCTATCCGCGCTGTCAAATCCATCCTTTCATCTTTCAGGTTTGGCCTATGCGTCCCCTTTCAAGTTGCCAACCCATCCCGTCTATCGACTTTCGGGTTTGACTCGTTGTTGGAGGCAAAAAGAAAATGACACACAAAAAGTAAAAATAAAAAATGAATAGGCTATTTATAGGGGCTGCCCCCTTCTATACTCCCCTAGAGGGGTTTTTGGACCGGGTCCACCCCAAAGGGGGGTTTGCCTCGGGTCCACCCCTCCCAAGGGGGGTTTGCCCCGGGTCCACCCCCCAAGGGGGATTGCCCCGGTTCCAACCCCCCAAGGGGGGTTTTGCCCCAATTCCACCCCCAGATGAAGGGTTTGGACCGGGTCCAACCCCCAAATGGGCGTTTTGCCCCGGTTCCACCCCCCATATGGGGTTTTGGTCCGGTTCCACCCCCGAAATGGAGTTTTGGTCCCGTTCTACCCTCCCCACATGGCGTTTGGCCCGGATCCATCCTTTCTATGGGATTTTGGCCCGGAAACAAATCCTAAATCTGGGGGTTTAATCCGGATCAAGCCTTAAATCCCCCATTTTGCCCCGGATGGAGGGTGTAACCGCCGGGACTCCCTTGGGACTCTATAAATACCCCAGTGGGGCCCCCATTTAAAAAAAAAAGAGGAACGCAGACAGAGAAACAGAGCGCACGGACGATACTTGGTGCTTGTGTTTTCTTTTGAAGGCCCATCACTCTGGGTTTTATGCTTGTGTGGTGATTGTGTTGTGTTGTAAGGACATGTTATAAAGAGAAAACCCCTCTTAACTCATGTGCATGACCGGCCACTATGTGAATTATGCAATATGTGTATCTCTTTAGGGAAATGAGAGCATGCCCCCTAAGAATTCTAACCTCATAGGAAGGCCTGTTCGAGTCTTATAACTGTGCGGACACCCGGGATGTATCCGGAAAATTTGTATAAGCCTTGATTGTCTATGAACAACAGGTCATGCCTCTCCTTGGAGAGGGATTATAAAAAAAAAAAAAATTCTGGCGTTGCGCTGATGGACGCGCGAAGCTGGACCCCAACCCATGAGAGCTCGAGAAGGAGAAGCAATCTCCCGAGAATCTTTAGTCAACAGGTCTCCCCCAATGAGGGATTTGCGCCTCATGCCAAGATTATACAAAAACCCTCTTTCAGTCCATATGTTACCAAAATATCTTTGGTCTGGACAAATTGCATAAATACCCCCAATGACGAGACAATTGCAGAAATACCCCAAAAGGGGGAAAACTGCAGAAATACCACCAAAAGTGGAAATTGCAGAGTTACCCATGACGGGTCTGAAATTGCAAATATATCTCTCAAAAAAAGGGTTTGATCTATATGAGACTCATTCAACGGCCTGCTCTAGTGGTGGAATTTAGGCCACATGTAAATCAAATGACCCGACTATGTAATCGGGATTTCATGTATTTTGTAAGGATGAATCCAAAGAATGAAACATTAAGTTTTCTCTTGCAAATGTGTATCTCTAATAGGTGATCTCTTTGATCAAATCTGTTAGATAAAACCCCTAATATCACAGCTGATATTGTGGAACCCGAAAAATATTTTCTTTGACATGTAATCAAGGATATTTGGACTTTACGCCGATGTAAATAAACATCGACTATGGTCGATGGGGAAATGTCCCGTACCCGAACCCTAATCGTCTGATAAATATAAATTCGCGAAAATAATAATATACCTGCTACCTAAATAACCACGAATGTGCATTTTCTTCTTCAAAGGAGTAATATTTACTTTTCTATTTATTTATTTATTTCCGTGAGTTAAACACTCGCACGTCCCACTAGGACTGTCAAATCCATCCTTTCATCTTCCTGATTCAGCCTATGCGTCCCCTTTTGGGCTGCCAACCCATCCAGCCGATCGACTTTCGGGTTTGACTCGCACGTCTCATTAGGACTGTCAAATCCATCCTACGTCTCATTAGGGCTGTCAAATCCATCCTTTCATCTTTTAGGTTTGACTCGCATGTCCCACTAGGGCTGTCAAATCCATCCTTTTCATCTATAGGGTTTGGCTTATGTGTCCCCTTTCGGGCTGTCAACCCTATCCGCCTATCGACCTTCAGGTTTGACTCGCGCATCCACTAGGGCTGTCAAATCCAACCTTTTATTTAGGGTTTCGCCTACACGTCCCCTTTCAGGCAGCTAACCCCATTCACCTTTTGGCTTTTGGGTTTGACTCACACGTCTCACTAGGGCTGTCAAATCCCTCCTTTCATCTTTCGGGTTTGGCCTATGCGTCCCCTTTCGGGTTGCCAACCCATCCCGCCTATTGGCTTTTGGGTTTGACTCGCACGTCCCACTAGGGCTGTCAAATCCATCATTTCATCTTTTGGGTTCGGCCTACGCGTCCCCTTTCAGGCTGCCAACCCATTCCGCCTATCAGCTTTCGGATTTGATCCATATGTCCTAGTCGGGCTGTCAAATCCATCCTTTCATCTTTCAGGTTTAGCCTACGCGTTCCCCTTCGAGCTTCCAACCCACCCTGCCTTTCGGCTCTCGGGTTTGACTAACCACGTCCCACTAGGATTATCAAATCCACCCGTTTGCCCCACTGGATTCGGCTCATACGTCCCTCTCGGGTTGCCAACCCATTCCGCCTTTCGGCATCATAGGTATTCAAAAAAAAAAATGAAAAAAATGGGACTTGAAATATTGATGCCCCAACAGACTTGGTTGTTCTCATTAGGAGGGTAATCAAGGGCAAAAAAGCTTTCAACCCAGCTAAGATGAAAACCCGCAAGGGTGCCTTAGGCAAAAATGGGTACCCCTCAGTGTAAAAACCTGTAAGGATGCATTGGAAAAAACTAAAGGGGGCCAGTCCTGGCGAAAACCCAAAAGGGCGGTAGGGCTGGTAAAGTGATAAAAAAAGAGCAAATATGCAAGATGATGGAAGCAAAAGCTACTGAGTTCTGTCCTTTATTCATCAATCTCATCAAAGAAGGAGCCCGAGACAAGCCCTCGAGATAACGAAGACAGAAATGGGCAAGATAAAAAAGCCCTAGGTACAAAAAGGCAGCAAGGCCTATCAAGATCCGGACTCGCTCCTCCGCAGGTCAGCAAGGCGAGTCTCGCTCTGAAGAACCTCCTCTTGGAGCCCCTCAAGTCTGCGGTGGAGGATCTCAAACTCAACCTGTGCACTGCTGCACTCCCCCTCAGCCTCATGTAACTCCCTCTGCAGCTCCTCTACTCGGAGGGAGGCTCTCCAGCTACGCTCTTGGGCAGCTTCTGTGTTGTCACATACCTCAACATGGATCGCTCGCAGTCGACAAAACTGTTGGTCCTCCTGTTGGATCATCATCTGGGCCCTCTGCCTCTACTCCTGAACAGCGTGAAGGGGGGCGAAATCGTCCCATAGAGCCGTGAGCTCCACCATCCAAGCATCCCTGGGAAGGCCAAATGCATGGTAACCACTGGTGCAACACTCCAAGTGGCCCCTGATGGCCTCAACGGTCGGAAGGGGATCAACATGTAACAGCAATTGGAGATTCCGAATAAGCCGAGCGCCCATGTCGGCATCTGCCAACGCTACACCAAGGTGAGAACTATCATGCTACTCTATCCCAAGAGCCAGGAAACTATGAGGCAGCTGCGAAGCCTCACCAACTGAAGCTGAAACAAAGAAAGGAGACAGAATCCAATGACTGCCCTTTCCAAACAAAATGAAATGTACAGAATTTTGATGTACAAGTTACAACGGCCTTACCTAGGGTGGTACTGCACTCGAGTCTACGCTAGATGGTATCTGCCTCAGCCCGTGCATGGCCGACATCAACTCAGACCAACACACCCCTAGAGCTGGTCTACATCAACTCTGGTTATCACAAGTCAACGATTAGCCAGCTTCAACCTTCGGCTACACCTCAGCAGTTAGCCGACACATCTTCAGCAACACCTCAACGGTCAGCCGGCACATCAACATGTTCGGCTACACACCTCAGTGGTTAACCAACACATTTTCGGCGACACCTCAATGGTTAGCCAGCACATCAACATATTCGGCTATACACCTCAGCGGTTAGCCGACACATCTTCAGCGACACGCCAGCGGTCAGTCGACACAACGAATTTTGGCCAACTTACCCCCGAGGGTCGGCCAATGTCAGTTTTCGGCTATCACAACTCAACAGTCAATCGACAACGACTCATACTGGTATGCCTCTCTAAGGTAGATCTATATCAACTCCGAGCCAACAAGCCTCGCCGAGGCAGGCTTAGGACAACTTCGGGCATACAAGCCTCGTCGAGACAGGTCTACAACAACTTTAGACCGATACGCCTCGCCGAGGCAAGTCTATATCGACTTCAGACTAATATGCCCTAAGGGCCGGTCTACATCAACTTTGGCTAATGCACCCCCAACGAGTGGCCAACATCCAATTTTAGGCCAACACGTCCCAGGGGACAGTCTACATCAAGTTTGACCAGTATACCCCAAAGGGTTGGTCGACATCAGCTTCAGGATAAAGTGTCTCGCCGAGGTAGGCCTACATCACTTCTAGACTGGTGGGTCTCACTGAGACAAGTCTGCACCAATTCTCAGCTTCCTAGAAGAATCTCTGTCTCCACCGTGGTGAGTCATAACTGTAAGCGCTGCGGGAACAAAACAATGGAGCTGAAGATTAGAAGAAATATACAGGAACAACAACGAAATAGTGAGGTGCAGTCCTACAACAATCTCCCCATGTCATACAGACTTAGGAGAAATCAAAAAAACTACAGAGGGCACAGACCGTCCGCCTCTGCCTCCGGCCTCAACGAACATTCCGTGGAAGGTATTTGTTGGAAGAAAACTTTTTGCCTACAAAAACAAATTACCTAGGGATAATCCCTCCATCCAAGGTGGACTTCCCACCCGAGGTGACAACCTGTCCGGGGTAGACTTCCCCACCAACATGTCCAGGGTGAAGACCCATCCGGGGTGACAGGGAAGACCCATTCGAGAAGAAAAGACCATGTCTGGGGTGACAGTGAAGACCCATCCAGGGAGAAGAACCCACCTGTTGTTGAAGATCAAAGACCCATCCAGGGTGGAGTGTGGTCACCCCCCTTTTCTACCCCCCGGGAGGTTCCGATCACCTCCTTTGTCAATCGTGATCCTAAGGCAATCATCACCTCCTCTCTTATGTAATATGCAAGCCTTAGAGCTAAGAATAGGCCACTAAAACAAGCCAAAGGGGGGTCTGGGGGGGCCTACGTCAGCCTCCCTGGGGCCAAATGACCTCGGTGGGAACCTTCCCAGGGTCGACTGACCCCGAGCAGACCCGCCCGGGGTCAATTGACCCCGGATAGACATACTCGGCGTCAATTGACCCCGGGGCGGTTGTGGCAGACCCGCCCAGGGTCAACTGACCCCAGACAGACCTGCTGACCCCGGGGCGGTTGTACCCACCCGCGGTCCCTTGACCCCGGTGCGGTTGGACCCCGCCCGAGGTCAATCAACCCCGCTGCCCTGCTCTCTCTCTCTCTCTCTCTCAGAACAAACAAAAGAGGAGAGAGACCCTCTCGGGGTCATTTCAAATCCTGTCCACCCCGTACGAGGTAAATCAACCCCGGTGGCTTCTCACTTTTTATAAATATACTCCCAAGGGTCCAAGACGAAGCAACACACAGACATACGGATCTCCACACAGTGCAAGGTGTTTTGTTCGTTGTTTTGGCCCATTAAGGGTATGTGATACCCCGAGTCCTGTATTTATACCCTTGGAGGCTATATTTATATTTATGCCCCCCCCCCCCGGGAGGCTATATTTATAATTTTCCATGCGTCCTGGACGGGTAAATTATGTAATTCCCCCAGATATTTAGGAATTACAAAAATGCCCCTCCCAAAACTGTAAGAAAATTCAAGTCTTGTTGTTTGCAATTTTACCTTGCAACTTTATGTGATTGGGGCTATGCCCCTACATCTTGCCATGGATGGCAGTTTCGATCCGAAACTACCCAGCCGAAACCGGGCCGAAACTAAAACCCTGCAATTTAGCAAAATAATAATAATTTATTTGGTTTCGGACCGAAACCAAAACCAAGGCGGTTCTGGCCAAAACCGACACCGAAATCGACGCTGCCATCTATGCATCCTGCGTCAGTGCTGAGACCTCCTTTTTTTTGTACAGTCAACAACTCACCTACAACCTTTGTACTCAGATAGATCATGAATGCACTCATCTGCTCCTTTATGTGCTAGTCAAGGAAAATTGCCAATAGACCCTAACTTTTCAAAAAAATATGCATATACCCTCCTCTCTCGAAAATGAATGTGTGTTTTCCATGAAACCCATCGTCATTCTTCCATTCAAAGACTTTGTCAAACTACCCTTGCACATAAACGTGGTCTCGAACCCTAAGCCTACCTTGGGCCCACTAAAATTACCAAAATACCCTCACAGTCCATAAATGGCTAAATAACCCCTAAATTCTCCAGAAATGGCCTCAGCGCCCTTGGAAGTTAGAGATTTTACCATACTCTCCCTCCAACCTAGAAATTCTAGAAATGTCCTGGTAAAAATACCAAAATACCTTTGAAAATCCAAAATTATCAAGATGTCCCTGAAGCCCAGTAGACCTCCCGACACTTCAAAAGCGCCTACAGCTTCTGCAAAATCGTAGTCATATCCTCAAATTACTTGGTTTCTTGCCTAACCTAGCGGCCTTTAGTGAAACCCTAATTCCATTAATTCTTCGGTGGTGAGTGAAAATTAGCTTTGAGCCATGCAAATAAGCCTGCCCTCGGTATCATGACTCTTATAGAGGACCTTAGGATTTCTTTGACAGTTAAACAAAGGTGTTCGGACCTTAGGCCAATGTCAATCAACACTGACTGCGGTCAGTGGGGAAAGGTCCAACGGTCGAACCCAAATCGTCTGATACGATGTGCACCCACGGAATAAACCCCGCACACGCTATTTATATAGCCCCTCTATGTGTAATCTTCATAATTCTTTCAAAAGAATATTCCGTGACCAACAAGTATATAAAATAGATATTTATATTGTGAGGAGAAGAACCAGGAGGAAGTGACTTTAAGTGAGAAACTGGTACCATACCGCCCGGTACCGGTTCATACTGGTACCGGCCCTGACCGGTACCAAAACTGGTACCGGTTTTGACTACCTTGCTGATTGTCTCTAATTTTTTCTCTGAATGTGCATGTAGCAAGTTGATTATGGAAGATATCTACACCCAACTTGAGGCAGAGTGTAGAAAGTAAAGGAGGGCAGAAGAGTCTTTTCCTACTATGTTTTGTCTTGGTTAGAATTTATTTCTTTTGTGTTTTCCTTCATTGCCTTTGTACCTTTGTTTTTCTTTTCTGTGAGAACAGGGGCATAACTGTCACATGTATTTTTATTCACTAAGTCACATATAAGAAGGGATTGGGCTGCATAACCAAATTAGGTTAGGACTCGGGACAGCTCCTGTTTCTCCAGCAGCCCCCTTCCTTCTCTTCTCTCACATCAACATGGTATCGAAACCAAGTTATGATTTGGGCCATGCACCCTTGTTTGTCATGGTCCACATGACAAAGCCTAAAATGGGCCTACATGTGAGGGGGCATGTTAAAACAGTCTCACATTGGGAAGGGACAAAGCTATAATATTTTTAAAATATGGAGCCCTCTTCACTCAACACCTTAAGGTTTTAAGTTGGATGGCCAATCCAATAACTTTAACACTCTCAATGCATTTGCTCATGAATGTTATTGATCGAGGTAATAATTCATATATTATTTTTTTGAAAAGTAATAAAATTATGTGCAAGCTGGATGAATTATTGGAACTTAAGCTAAATTATCGATATCTGAGGGCATCCAAAATACTCAAGAAGTATGAACATGTTATACATGCTAATTTATACATCCGATAAAACTTAAAATATTAGCAAATAAAAGCTAGTATAGAAATTAAAAGTACAGAAACATTAATATCAAAAGATATTTTATTCAGACAGTTGATTTTGCAATGCCAAAAATTGGAGTTGAACAACGACTAAACACAAACTTCTCCTAAACTGAACATTTGTGTTTCAGCAAATTGTCTCCATGACATGCTTGATAGTAATTGTCTTCATGTTTGCCTAGGCGACAAGGCACTCCACAGCTATTATGATATGGCCTAGGCAAGCAGCTATTATGAAGAAAATTTTCTTATTAAGGGGTGGTTTGCGGGGGGCAGACCTCAAAACAAGGAGTGGATACCCTGCCAAGGCACAGACTAAGCAGGCCCAAGATGGCCTATGTGCACCAAGGCAGCCATGAGTGCCTTAATGAGCTGGTCGCCTAGATGCCTAGTCACCTTGGGCATTGTGGAGCACCTTGTTGCCTAAGCAACTATTATGATATGAAGGTCAACAAGGAAAAGCTCTGAACGTGAGAAGATGGAGTTGCTTGGTGAGAGTCCTACATGAAAATGCACCAAACATCTGATTGGAAATAATATTTTTGGTAAAACTTAGTCAATTGTTCTGTTGAAAGACCTCAAAAGTTATGATAGTTCACCATTAATACATTTACACCTTAGAACTTTCCTTGGACACAAATCACAAAAGTCTCTAATTGACTTTTGCTTAAATTTTCATATCCATTTCAATGCTAAAATATGACAGATTTAATATTTTATGTAAATTGGTTCTAATTTCTCTTAGCTTCAAACTTAATTGTTTGGAATAGAAGAAAAAGAAAGACAAGATGCAACCTTAGGAGGTATAGGTGGTGCAAGCATTTAAGGACATCAGACAATAACCAAAAAAACAAAGGAATAACCAATTTCATTTCTTCAAAAAAGGATAGGGTGAAAAAATATTTGAGCAAAACACCTTCACATGGGACATGATTAGAATTCCACAGAGACACTGTAATTGCTTTCATTTAAAAAAAATTGAGGAATTTGGTTTTACGACAATGGGCAGTAAATGTGGGAAACTGTCAAGAACACATGGAGCATTCTTAATAATCCTCAAAGCTGTTTGGTTTGTCATAAAATGAACCATTAGCATTACACATAAAAGGCGATACTTATATGGTGTTTACAGTGTTTTACAGTAAAACAAACAACCCCTTGGTTGATTAAACTTTCAAACAAAGCTTCAACAGTTTAACATTCGTTTCTCACTGCCTACCAACTAGATGCTGCAATTCCCCACACCGCCAAAGAATTAAAAAAAAAAAGAAACAAAAAAAGCCAAAACCTGCCAAATGTTAGGAGATCAGGAGTAACATGTTCTCTAAGGGTGGCGAAGTCCAAGAATGTCACCTTTACTTTGCATATTACCATGCAAAAACCATCTCAAACATGATTTCCTGATTTCAAAGAAATCTTGATCTCATACATCTAGAATGTCCATCAACAAATATATAAAATCAATATTATGAAGATGCCGCATCATTAAATATGGGCGAAGGACTTACACGGTTTAGAAGACATATAATAATCCACAACACCATTGCACAAACGATTGGCTCACAATTTCCTCTCGTGCCAATTGTGAAGGTGAACGGGTTGAAGAGCCAAGCTGCAACGCTGTACAGGCGTAGAGTCTCGGGGACGCCGCGTAGCTCCAATATAACATGAACAAAATAACCCACAAGCAGATCTGCACCATCAAAAGGACAACTCAATTCCCACAAAACCAACAGCAGAAGCCAGCAGAGATAAGGACATCAAACGGACCAGACAAACACACAAACATCTTTCGTGCCTCTACAAATTGCCCAAGATCCAATAAACTTGAAATCAAACATCGAGAACTAAAATCCACAGGCTATAGATCAGAATACCAAAGATCAATTTTTTCTTAAGGTTTTCGAAGAAAGTTGTGACTTTGAGAAGGGCGGCGGACCCACCGGCGGCGGAGAAGAGCAGCTTGCCCCAGCAGTGGTGGAGGGTCGAGTTGGGCAGGAGGATGAAAGCGAGCAAAGGAGAGTAGCGGTAGGTCGATCGCCCGAACGGGGAGCCACCCGCCGCCACCAGCGCGGCGGCGTCGGAGAAGACGAGGTAGTCGACGTCGGTGTAGCGAACCTCCATGTGGGCGTCCTGCCACTCCCCATAGGCGACCAGCAGGACCCGCAGCGCCGCCGACACCGCCATTATGCGGCGGAGGTTCACTTTCACACCCATCGCGGAGGCGTCCCCACCCGGCGCTTCCACCGTCGTCGTCGTCTGAGAAGACGCCGAGGAGGTAAGAAACGAGACGAGAAACCGGCTGCTTTCGACTGTGGCGCTTTTGGTAATTTCAGATCGCAGTGAAGGGTAGACGATGGAGGAAAAAAAAGAAAAAAAAACATATACCACTCAAATCTTTCAAAATTATCTTTAAATCTTTATCTTTATTATATTTATCATCGTACCCCTAAAATCTTTAAGAAAATAATTATTATGTCTTTTGCAGGATATTAAGGTAATTTTTATTTTAATAAGTTTTAATAATAAGGTCACAATTGTTCTTTTTTAAGATTTTAGAGAGATTATGGTAAATATGATAAATATAAAAGTATAAAAATAATTTCATAAAATTTTAAGAATATAAAAATAATTTTCTCAAAAAATAGGTCTCTTCCATATTTACTTAGCACCAACTGAATAAAAAAAATAAAAATACACATCTAGTAACCTTTTAAGTTTTAACTAGGTTTGTTAAGGGAGTAGTCCCCGCCAATGGCGGAGTGGATACCCTCCCTCTTTGCAAGGAGGAGATTTAAGTGAGTAGTTAGGGTTATGAATGGACACCACAAGTCACATAACCCGGCTTGACTCAACTCTAATCCCTAAACCCATAACCCTAAGCGGTTTTGAGCATTCAAATTGAGCCTATTTCATTTTTTAGGTTGAATTTGGGCCACAATTCAAACCCTGCCCGTCTAATGGGCTGGGCTTGAGCTTTGCTAAGTCAGAACTTGAGAGCTCAAAAAGTCACATAGACATTAAATATAAAAGATAATAACTGAATTTATGTTTTATATGTTAGGTTCCTTGGGTGCAACCGGATCTAGAAGGGGGCTTGAATAGGTCCGGTACAAACTAGCCCAATTAAAAACTTTGCTAATAAAACATAAGCTACCACTATAAGGCAAATAAAACACTTAACCTTAATGCATAGCGGAATTATCAAGAGTAGTTCAAGGGCTGGAACAAAACACAGAATCCAGACTGATCAGGTCGGCACACCCAAGTGCTGGTCGACGCAGTCTCAAGGGCTGGCGGTTCAACTAAGTGATCCAGTGGAAGATGCGTCGACGCAGCAGACAGGTGGGGTCGACGCACCCTCACAAACAGTTCTACACTTCAACGGAAAGACTACTCAACAGACTTGGTGTGTGTGTGATCATTAAGCTAGTGTGCGTGCATTGAAAACACCTAAGATAGCATGCGTTGTAGCTAACATAAGAACCTGTGAATGGGGATAGAGGATAGGGATCAATCACACAAGATACAACCCATTGCACAAGGATTTTTAACGTGGTTCAGTCTGCAAACTCGCAGACCTACGTCCACCCCTCACCAAACCGGTGAGGCTTTACCACACGCTGCCAACGCAACAAATCACGGGGATGATGCCCCCCCCACACACACACACGAGGAGGAAGCTCCTCACGAGGATGAAGTCCTTACCACACACGGGGGCGATGCCCCACACACACACACACACGAGGAGGAAGCTCCTCACGAGGATGAAGTCCTCACCACACACGGGGACGAGCCCCCCCCCCCCCCACACACACACACGCAAACAAAGGGAACAAGCTGCAAATGCAGCAAAAGCACGGGGGCAAGCCCCAAGACATGCACGCCTATCACACAGCCTAAGACCACCTCCGATCTCTAAACAGAGCACCGGACACACTGCTATAAGCACAGTAAAACACACGATTGCAGATGCTACGTTACAAAGAAGAACAAGAATCAAAATAGAAAAGAAAAACACTGTGACTTCAGACCAAAGTCTGGAAGCTCTATCAACATATCTGAACACTAGTTAGATCTCGGCTCTTCCTCTTCAAATGCTGGCTGGCTGCAACTCGGGCTGCCTTCCTTTCTCTCCTTTATTTCCTCTTTCTCTTCCTCTCTTTACAGCAATGGTCTGGGTCAGACCGGAGCTGGGCTGCACACACTCTCTCCTTCTTTTCCTCACAAGTTTCTTCTTGAATGCTCAAGGGACGTGGCTCACTTCAAGGGCAGCAACAGCTTCTTGATGTAGAAGCTTCAAGTATATATAGAGGAGCCAGTGTAAAATTTCCCTCCAGATTCCTGCGATCTAAGTCGCTAGAATATAAGAGACTTGTTTGAGTGCTGACCTCTGTTTGACTGGACCACCATATCTGATGGCAGGAGTAAATCAAATTTCCCAAGCTGAAATCTGATTGGTCCAGCAGAGACACATAAGTTTCCCTCCATGATCCTTCAATTTGAATGGCTTCATGTGTCGTCTTCTGATTGGTGCATAGCAGCAGATTTTTCCCTCCAAGACTTTGCAATTGAATGTCTAGAATAAACAAGGAAGGTTTGACCACAGGAGCCTGCAGTTTCTTAATTCCCATTGGCAGAGAGGATGTCCTTTTGTCCAGTAAGATTTTCTTTTCAAACAAAAATCTTGTTGGTTGACTCCAGGAGAAAGGACAGCAGAGAAGGAGTCTTTTCCTTGACTGATACCTTGTCCAAAAGGTTGCTCTTATTTTCTTATGATGATAGGGACAGTGTCAGTCCTAGGAACCTCCTCCAGACCTCAAAAACTATGTTTTCAGAGGTTTACGTCTCTTCTCTTTGGTCTCTATACGACCTCTGAAGTGTTGCAGTTTCTAACAGATTTAAGCCAGAAGGTCTTCAAGTGCGTCGACGCAAGATGTGGAGTGTGTTGACGCAGCTTCATGTTCTTTAGAACTGCTGGCGGGCTGGACTTCATGGCGTCGACGCGATATCCATGATGTGTCCACGCATCCTTTGTAAAAAATGCCTTACGGGCCATTTGTCACAAGTATCACCTATTTGTCAGCCTTACTGGGCTATTTTTCACCCTTATCGCTTATTTGTCACTGATAACAACTATTTTCACCCTTAGCCGCTAGGAGCCATCGCCTTAGTACTGCAGTCTTCAACTGGAGTTGCTTGTGGAGTCTACGCAATAAGTCTTGGGGTCGACATAGCTGTTGAGGGCGTGGCTTCAAGGGTTCTGCAGTTGCTGACGAGCTGGCATTGATGGCGTTGATGCAGTGAGGGCATAGCGTCGGTGCATCCAACTGTTCTTCGCTGCTTGACAGCTGCTGGAGCTTTGATGGCGTCGACGTGTTGTGGAGGTGGCGTCGACGCAGCTAAGGCCGCTTGTTGGCCATATCAGCCATTTGTCTCCCTTGTAATATATTTTTCACCCTTAGCAGTCATTTGTCACCCTTGTGTTCATAAGCCGTCACCTTTGTTCATTATTCAGCCTTGTGAGTCATTTGTCTACCTTGTGAGCCATTTGTCACTCTTGCAGTTCTATTTGTCACCGGTATAGCCCATTTGTCACCCTTAAGACCCTTGAGCCGTCGCCTTTGCTTCTTCAGCCTTGCCACCCATTTTTCACCTTTGCTTAGCTATTTGTTAGCCTTGTCGCATATTTGTCACTGCTGACAACCTATTTGTCACCACTATTCAGCTCCAGCCGTCGCCCTTGACTTTGCTTTCCTGTCTTGCGGGCTGAAGCCAAGTTGGCCTTAACAGCTATTTTTCACCACTGTTCAGTCATTTGTTGCCCTTAACAGATATTTGCCACTCGTGTGAAGCATATGTCAGCCATGTGATCTTAAATCACTATTACTGCTTCCCTGATACACTTCATGGCTTGACAACACTTGACTTCATTGACTTTGCGTTGACAGGGCTTGTTTAAGGGCTTGACTGCATTGACCTTGCGTTGACTCTTGGCTTGACTACATTGACTGTTCATGATACTGTGTTGACTCTTCAAAATATTGTGTTGACTACATTGACTGGACATCATCAACAACATTTTCTTCATAAATCCTTCATCAACATGTCTTCTGAACTTCTCAACAAAATCATCAAACAAAATCATCAAAACAAATAACATCATGAAACGACTCATAAAATGATTCATAGTGTTTTGACATCATCAAAATTCCAAGGACACAATATTTTTCCCCTTTTTGATGATGGCAACGCTGTGAGTCATTATATGACAAAGTGAATACACATCGATACTGGCAACTCAACATTAATGACTCATCAAACTATTCTCCCCCTTTGACATTAGCAAAAAAAATAGTTTGATATGAAATATGGCATCAGGAGATCATTGAGTCAATGTAAGTTCTGGAATTGAGGCTTATCAAAACCAAGGATATGACAGTGAATTGTAAGGAGGGCTTTTGTATGGAAAACTTTCAACAAATATGGAGAGTGGAATGAATTGATGCATTCAAGGATTGTCAAGAAGATTTCCAGTCTGATACTAATTTCATAAATCAAAGAAGACTGATTTTTAGATTCTTCCATTATAAGCAGTTTATGATATGTTCCTTATTTAACAGCATGGTTCAAACCTAATGGGTTCTTAGTTTAGCAATGACATTTCTTTGAAAAATTTCTGCATTCAAGTTTAATAGAAGTGAACCAAGATTTCATATTAACACCTTGGTTAACCTTCCTTTATCTTACTTATCCAAGTTCAATGACTCCCTTGGGAGTTACCAAATTTGTATTGAGGTTAAACATCATGGAGTTTTAGATTTAATTCCTGGGTTTAGTAATTTCAATTTCATCATTTTGCTACCCTTTTCTGATTTTTCCTTTTGTTCATCAAAAAAATTTAAGAGCAATCAAGTCCAGCACACACCTTGTATCTTGAGGATACACGTTGTTTAGACGCGAGTATCCCTAGGTACTTAGTATGACTGACTGTCATACTTCAAATAGAACAGAGGTAGCATAATCACCTCATGACAAATCTCAACTCATTTCATTGATGAGTGAGATATATTTCTCAGTAAACTAGCCATTGCTCTGCCTAGATTTTCATTAATTTTTCTGCAGAGTTAACATGGCACTTCATGACACAGTCCACTATACTTCAAGGTCAAGGGACATGGTTTCTTAGTGAACCATTGCCATTGCTCTAATAATTTTAGCCCTTAGGAATATCAGATTATCCTAATGTTTAAAGACAATACTCAACTTGAATATCTCAACCAAAGTTGCCATGATTATAGAATTTTCAGATTTCAGAAAAATCATCCAAGGCACAACATGAAATAGACGGTTAAGGTCTATTAAAATAAATACACATATTTTCAAGAGTCATTCATCTTTAAACTCAATGAAACCATTAAAGTCAAACCAGCAAATTATTTTGGACAATCATAAGATTGTATAATAAAAGATTCTTTGATTTGAATGTTCAGATTTATGATCATGGTACACAGATTGGAACCTTTCTGAATTTAAGACAGATCAAGGAATTTTCCAAGGATGTTCAATAAAGAGCAGCAGGCAATAATTTTCAAGGATAAGCACAATAGGTGGCAGACAATAGGCAGAATGTGACTTCAAGAGTAGGCAAAACAAGTGAACATACGTCAAGATGACTAGCTCATGGGTATGACAGTTTTGAGCTCAAGGTTATGGCAGGGCCAGCCAATAGAATATTTCAAAGATTATTCATTAACAAGTAAGAGACAAGTTCGGACAGAACAACATATGCAGCAAGTTTTCAAACACATTTTTCTGACAGTGATGACATGCAGTGAATTTGAAGACATTATATGCATAAGTAATCATCATATGAGCAAATAAATGTATGCATTGACTCCCCCTAAAAATATGCATGCATTTCAATGAATCTTTTTGAAATTTTGACATAAATGATATGCAACTAGTTCTAAAACTATTGTATGCATGAGCAAACATATGTAGGCATTTACTCCCCCTATCTCAATGCACCGGAAAAACAATCTTATGAACTTATGTCAATTGCATATATTGACCCTTGATACTTGACAGAGGACTTGGTCAAAAGACCACCTCAATGCATAGTGTGTGTTCCCAGATAGCATTACTGTCCTTCTTCACACTACCATTTGATATACCAAGTGTTCATGCATGAAAATGCATAGCAAATGCAATGCAGTCCTATATGCATTCAGATATTTTAAAAAAAAATTAAACATGACAGTGCAAATTTTGTATGCACATGTGAATTGAATGCAGGAGTAGACCAACTTGTGCATATAGAGATTTATGAAAAACAATGCAGATAACATATGCAGACATACGAACCCATGCACTCCAATTCATTTCAACTCCCCCTTAAGTATACAACTAAAAAGGTAAACATAAATGAAGGCATAAGATTCTAACAAATTCAAGACATGATATTCAAATCAAGGAAGGGAGTTATGCAAAGCAACAATTAAGTCAGAAAAGAAACAGAAATGGGGTTTTACCAATCCACGGGTGTCTTGGCCTTATTGAACCCCTTTTAATTTCCTTGCTCCAAGGCATACCTGCAAAATAAATTCTCAATTTGTATTTTTTGGTACCCAAGAATTCTTGGGTCCTTGTGAGTTAGTAACACCTCTAGTACGTGTCCTCCATGACTTCAGGGCATTAGAATCATCAAATTGCAACAAATAACACACATGCATTATATGCCCAGACTTGCCACAGTAATGATAGTAAACAGAAGACTTTGTGTTTTTATTGTTCATGACAAAGTCTAGCATTTGTTTATTGGCAGTAAAATTCTTATTTCCTTTAATATGCCAACAATCTTTCATCACATGTCCAGGTTTGCTACAGTAGTGGCAATTCACAACCGACTTCACATTCTTGTTGAAGAAATGAACATGGAATTTCTTATTTTCAACTCTAGAATTTTTTCCACCAATAGCCAGTC
The DNA here is from genome assembly GCA_022559845.1 of Amorphophallus konjac. NCBI lineage: Eukaryota > Viridiplantae > Streptophyta > Magnoliopsida > Alismatales > Araceae > Amorphophallus > Amorphophallus konjac. The sequence goes on from CM040126.1 coordinate 363,176,500, forward strand.
AATATTTAGAAGCTTTGTAGCCTGGCTTTCCACAGTTGAAGCAAGCAAAGTTCCTACCTTTTGAAACACATTTGTTTTTATCAAAGACATACTGGTTTACAGGGAATTTAACATATTTAGACTTAAAATTGTTCCTTCCCTTGACGGACCAACACTGTGCAGCAATGTGTTCCATTTTTTCACAGTGAAAACATTCAATGCTCTTTTTCTGAATAGTGTGAAATTTCCTAGCATACTTTCTACCAACATTCATATCATCATCTTTCATTAATCTATAGTCATGTATTAGGTGACCTTGCTTTCCATAATAGAAACAACTAGCATTTTGGGTTTTGTGAGCATGGTGATTTACATTTGAATTCTTAACATGCATGTTACTGGATTTCTTTTTCTGTGTTTGCTGTAGATTATTTTTCTTGTTCTGTTTTTCAGTTTATTTCATAATTTTCTGACTTGCAGCTTATTTAGAATTCTTCTGAGCTGTGAACTAAAAAATTGGTGGATTTGAAGTGCTGGTTGGCCCAGAGCTACACACAAATGATGTGTAAAGTTTATTTCCAAAGCACTTTTTATTTACAGGGTTGTAACCCAGCCCCTCTCTCTGAAAGTTCATTTTGCTTCCAAGAAGCTTACCCAAATTTTCATTTCTCTCAACAAATTTAGACAAAGAATCATTAAGATCAATATTCTCATATTGGAGGAATGAGATGTTGAGTTCATAATTAGCCATTTCTTCCTCGCACTCAGCAACTCTAATTTTCAAAGCTTCATTAACAACTTTGTAGTCTTTAATTTCTTTTTGCAGAACCATCAATTTTTCAGATTCGTCTATACAGACAGATTTTTCTTTTTCTAGAACAAGCAATCTATCAGACATGGCAGTGTTCAGCTTTTTCAGTTTTTCATTTTGTTCTTCCAAATTACTTCGAGTCATTATCTTAGGTAGTTGTGTTATGAGTTATGTAAAAGAAAAAAAATGTGTGTGAAATTTGGATTTGTAATAAAAGACTTGTGAAATTGTTACCTTTATTTCGATTTTATGTGGACGAAGACATTTGAATGTAAGCTGATGATTCGAGAAATTTTATTTCCGCTGCAATAATATCTCAGTGTTTATGTGAAATTCTTGAAGAGGCGTTGTTTGCGATCTTTTTTTTTATTCTTATTATTATTTCACGTGTCGATCAATCAATTAATTAACTAGCAATTAACTGACTGATTGACGACGCGTGCGTGCCAGTCACGTGAGTGACGAGTTTATTATGCGCTCATTCTGACCCGTGTCGGGCGAAAGTGAAGTTCGGTCGGGACCAGCAGTCAGCCATACCATAAAGGCTATGGCGTTAATTACATCCCCCACGAGGAGGGAACACCTTTGATTAGTTGCCGAGATAGTGAGCTGTCGAGGCCGGAATAAAGGATGCGACGTTATGAGCATGACGAGATCACATGTGATTTATTTATCATGCAAGGGGGGACGTGATTCATTAAATTAGAGACCCTGGGTACGTGGCGGAGGACGTAGGTCCGAAGACCACCATCGCGCATAGCGGAAACTTCCGATCGGGCATAACCCGACCTTCTGTCAATGCCGTTTGATATACCCGAAGGTCTATGCAAGCATGCAGGCATGATGATGATAATTATGCTGAGCATGGCAACAGAATTGTGAAAGCAAGGAGTGCTCACTCACGTTTGTCGATCTCCGCCAAGTGAGGCAAGAATAATAGCACAAACCGGATAGCAAAGCGATTCGGATCCAAACATCACTTCTCTTATTTAGTTTATTAGGATTCGTTAATTCCGGTCACGGGAGACGAAGGTCACACCGAGGGTAGGTGGATGATTAGAACAACATCGGGGCTTAAGACCGATGTAGCCACGCGTAGGGGTAGAGTTCCCCGGCGCGGCCAATCGTGGGCAAACAGAACAAATCCGGCGCTGCCAAAACGTAGGAAAAGTTTAAAATGGCGCGGCCAAAACGTAGGAAAAGCTTAAAACGGCGCGGCCATAGGCACTTGTTAGCCCGGCGCGCAGGGAACGGGGCGCGCCGGTTTAGGGCGCGCCGAGAATTGGCCAGCCAAGAAAACAGAATTTATGAGTCTATTGCTAATCCGGTGCGGGGGGAACCACGCCGTATTAGGGCGCGCCGGACTAAGGCCGCGCCGTTTTGATTTGTTTTTGATGCCTTTTGAAACCATTAAGTTTGTTAAGCTTATTTTGAGAGTTTTAGAGTTATTTAGGCCAGCTGTTTGTTTGATTGAAGTCCAAAATCCTTCGGAAATGATGCAGTGAGTCAGTGCGAGGTTCATACTCGAGCACTGAGTTGATTGAGTCCAGAACGAGCATCCGATTATGGCTTTACTACTCTGAGTCTGTCCAAAATTGGGCAGCATCTCCCCTGACCATGAAGAGTTGCAGGGGAGGAACGGGGTCATACTCACTCATGGAGTAAGCCCCTAAACCGCTGGTCTGCACAGTGGCAGCTAGCAAATTCCCATCAGATAGGATACCCCGAGGACTAGCCTGCGAAGGGCACCAATACTCTGTGGGTGAAGATAGAAGGATGAGGCCATTGATGATGGGAGCAGCACCCCGAGGGCTAGCCTACGAGGGGTGGACAACCCACAGCTTATGGCACATCCATTGAAGGGACCGGCCGTTAGGAGAGTGGAGCTCCGAGGGCTAGCCTACCAGGAGCATACATCCCTTGGCCTTGATCGGGTCTCCGATTGTCGGGGCTAAGCTTGTTGGGCTAAGACCCCTGTCACTGTCTGCTATGGCCTCGAGAAAGCATCTACCATCGAGAGGTAGAGCCCCCGATCGCCCAGCAATTCCATGAAGCAATAGGGGAATGTCCCCCTCCCCGGGTGATTAAGACGGGATGAGAGAATCTCGGAACGGTTCAAATGACCATGATGCAGAGGGATAGTAGACGCACAGATGAGACGGGCCCATCGTAGAAGCATATGCTCGAACAGCTAGGACGCAGCATTCAGGGGGATGGATCCGGCCGTCCCCAAAGGCAACTCCCACCTTGCGAACGATCAGAGCAGTATGAAGGGAGGAGTTAATGGGAACTAGACCCTCGATACCACGGCGGCAAGAAGCATGCGCATAAGCACAGCTCTGTCCACGGAGGGGATACAGAGATCCTTAAATCAGAAATGAAAGCAGTCGATCGGAAAGACCCAGGGAGGGATCGTTTCTGTAGCCCACGATGCTTCGGGGCATGATCGGGACTTCGGGGAAACCAGAATCAGAGACCACGCGCGGAAGAACTCAAACATACACATTGATATAGATAGAGAAGGGGATAGAAGCTTCGAGCATTCATTCGACCTGCTGGTCTAAGCATTTATATACATATTACCATCCCAGAAACGGGAATGGGCTAACATTTACATGTTAAGAATCCGGCGCCGGCATCATTGCTCGGTCGCCGTTCATCAATGGCAGAGGCAGAGGGACGTGCAGAGGCACAACAATAAAGCAAAGGGAAAGAGAGAATCGCATAGAAGGGGGAGGAGGGTCGGCTCATATCATCGCCATCCCTCCCCCTCTCGCTTACATCTGATAGATGGAAACCTCAAAAGAAAAGAATCCATGAAAGCATGAGGAAGATAGGCACCGGTGCCCACCTGCTCTTGAAACAGAGTATCGTATCTTCAACGAAGGAAGAGGAAGATGGCCGGCGGAGGACGCTCAGAAGAAACCATGTTTTTCCCAGGAAGCTTTCTCCCGATTCCTCCTTTTCTCTCTCTGTTTCCTCTTCGAAAGCCTCTCTCAAAAACCTCTCTTCTATCTTCTTCTATCTGCCCCCCTCTTTTTCTCTTTTCGAACAGCCACATGCATATATATATCATTGAACCCCAAGCCTCATCCGGCGTGAAGAACTGCGTGCCGGGAAAAGCTTCATGGGCTCCTGCGCGCCGGAATAAGGGGCATCAGGTGGGGTTCTTTGCGCGCCGGGATAAGGGGGCATCAAGTGGGGGGGGGCGCCGGTTTAAGGCACGCCGTGCTAATGCTCCTCGCGCGCTTCGAGCCAGTCGATGAGTCCGGGGATGATTCCGGGGGTCACCGTGAACATTTATCTTGCCAATGCTCATCGAAACCTTGACGAGATGTCTTGTCGAAGCTCCTAGGTTGACGTACGGCCATTCTCGAGACTCTAGATAGCTTTGATTTGATCATACGGGCCTTCCGCTGACACAGCCTTCGGCTCTATGATCCATGCTGCTGGCTCGGCCTGGCTCGTGCCCAAAGCTCCTTAGGGGGTGGGGTAACACCAGGGATAGTTCCGCCTGAGCTGGGCGATCATTCGGCCACTAACGGGCCCATCTTGGCGGGAAGCCGTACTCGTGCCCGGTGATCGGGATCTTCTACCGTCAGAGCTTTCGGTCCTCCGTCTCGGAGAGCCAGGGGGACTCTTTCATCTTCAGGAGAGCCCTTCATGAGGTGGGAAGCCACTGGGTAGACCGTTGTCCTTGATCGGACAACGGGTGTATTGTATGCGGCACGACAGAGTCGATGTCGGTTCATTGGGCAGACTTGATCGCACTGCCGGTTGGTTGTGAGTTTGTCTCGGCTCTCCTGAGGTGAAGTCCCCGTGTCCATACGGGGTGACTCGAGGCTCTGGCAGCTTGAGAAATCTTCAATATGTTGATCTTTATCGGCTTCCGTGCTTCAGCGGGCCAGGTCCTTCGTCTTTGTGGCTTGGTCACCGACGATCATATTTTGGGTGCCAATAAATGCCCCCCAGACGTGGGTGTTGCGCGCAAGGCACGAGTGCAGCAGGGCCGACGGATGAATTTCACCTGGACTAATCTCCTCTTCGGTTGATAGGAGCTTGGGATGGCCCTTAATTCGGCATGGACGTTAACCCGGCGCCGTTTAGATGTTAATACGGCGCGGGTAATCCGGCGTGCCCCTTGGCCTTAGACGTTAATCTGGCGCGCTTCCGGCCTTTTGGGTTTTTAATACGGCGCGGCCCTGTTGTTTGCTCGTTAAACCGGCGCGGCCGATTTCGGCACGCCATTTGTTGGGGGGATGTTAATTCGGCGCGCAAAATCGCACGCCGGATTAACCATAGGGGAGGCTTCCCCTTATATATTCTTTCCTTCATTTTTTCTTCTTCATCACCTTTCATTTGCGCAGCTTCTTTCTCTCTCCTCCCCTTCTTTTCTCTCTGCGGTGCCGAGTGAGCTGAGGGCGAGAGCGGCGGCAGTTTTTCTTCGGGGTGAGCGAACTGCTGTCCCTTTGGGTTTCAAACCCATTCTTTGGGTCTCGGGAGGCTTCTAGCAGGGCTTGCCCTCGAAGCTATTTCCCCGGGTGTTCCTTTTGGCCTCGGTGTGATGCCGGTGGCTGCTTTTAGGGGCCGTTCCCTTCATGGACGCGTTCCCGCTTTCCTTTGGCAATCTTCCGTGCTGGGGAGACTCTGTCAAAATTTTGTCAGAAATCTGCCTTTGATCAGCTATTTTCTGACTTTTGCTTATCGTTTGATGTGCTTCTTTGCAGCTATTATGGCGTCCGGGTCTTCTTCTCGTGCCATGGTGACGTGGGCGAACGTCAATTCCCTTGATCGGGGGCACGGTCAAGTGGCCGTGGTTGCGGAATCCTCAGATTCGGAGACAGAGACTGTGGATACCAGCCATCTCCTTATTCTTGGGGGCGACTCCTTTCATTATGATAGGGAAGGTGTCGCCCGGAGGGACTACCCCAAAGCAAACACCTGATGTCCCTTCTCCAACGCTTCAACCTTCAAGGGAAGAGGGACGTGTTCGTTGTCCGAAAAGTTGAGTAGGCTCTACTGGTGGAGAGAGACAGTCTGACGGACTGCGTGGTGCGGGGAAGACCCATTTATCTCCCCGGAGAGGTCAGGAAATGGAGCGTCGTGCTGGGACTGCAAGATCTGGCTCCAGAAGACGGGCTGCTGACCAGGGCCCCTGAATTTGTACCCGCTCGGTGGAATGATTCCGCGGGCAGAGTGGATCGGGAGAAGCCGATCTTTGGCTTGTTCCTTGCCCCGCTGAAGTGGGGGTACAGAGAAGAATCATTCTTGCTGGATTGCCTGGCGGTTCGCTTCAAGCACCAGATATCTGTGGGGTGGTTTGCCGAGCTGAGGGCCACCGACGCCCACGTATTCAGGCCCGGAGTAGTGGAGTTCACAGACTATGTGCTGCATCATTATGCTCCAATCCTGACCAGGGCTGGCGTATATCACAGCGTGTATGCCTCAAGGTACCGCTACCCCATCTCCCGAGGCTTGTGCTGCGGTATGATTGAGGTGTTCTGCCCCGAATATAACACTTTCTATACTTCGGAATGAGCGACCTCTCTAGACTTATGGAGTCTCTCGCAGCTTAGCGGTCTACCCATTGATGGGGAACCGTATGAAGAGGTTTGTTGTCCTGACTAGCTGAAAGATCAAACTGACGGTGACGGCCGGTATCTGGCGGGTTACGCCTATCGGTATCTGGCTAAAAGACTCGGCACTTTAGGGAGCTGATAATAAAGGCCCAGAAGCCAGCATATTTTGAGGTTCCCGAGCCGGCCCCGACCACGACGCCACTGCCTCCTGGCGATTCAAGAAAGCGGACTCGATCCCAGTTGAGAGAGGCCGTCGGGAAGGCGAAAGCGGCGGTGACCCGGGTGACGCGGGCGCGCCGAAAGAAGGCCGCAGAAAGAGAATCAGCAACCGTTCTTCCTTCGGTTGTATCCTTCAAAGAGTTTGAAGCTTCTCGCACACATAGGCCAGAGGCTGAAGGTAGGCTCTTCTTCTCTTTAAAGTTCATTAGCTTGCTTTGACTGCCTTGGCTAGCCCATGCTGACGGTTGCTGACACAGTTGCCGCGGTCGTCGGGCTGGAGGCGACGGTAGATGTTGCGGCTAGGGAAGGGGCAGAGGAAATCCCTACTGCTCCCGTAGAGAGAGATCTGCCTTCTCTAACACCTAGACAGGAGATGGAAGGTAATTCATAGTTTAATTACGATGCCACCGCGAATCTTCATATCTTCAGCCGGCTTGACCCTTTCTTGCCGTAAATTTCAGTTGATATACAACCGTCATTACTTCCAGGCTCGGAGAGAGTAGAGGAAACGGTTGTCCCGGGACAGGGTGAACCTGTCCTCGAGATCCCGCCCTCTGTTGCTTCTGGTGTGGAGAGCATGAGAGAAGTTCCTGCTGCGGATGATGCTTACGCTGGCGAGGCTCCTGCTCCGACGGTGGAGCGTCCCGAAAGAGCAGAGGGGTCTTCTTCCTCTGAGCAAGTAGATTATGGTGGCGGCTCCAGTGATGAGGAGTTCCCACTTATTGATCTTGAGATCGAGGATGTCGGGGCGTCTTCGGCCTATGAAAGTGATTACCTGACTTTTAGTCCACCCCGGCTGTTATGGAGCGGTCCCGGGTGGTCAGGATCGCTTGTAAGCGCAGAGGCTGGCGCCGGGGAAGTTGCTCTTAAAGATTTGAGCTTAGTACCGGCTGAGGTAAGGATCCATCCGTAGTTGATGCATGCTGCCCTTCTTTTCTCTTTTTTTTCTAGCCCCATTTTTAATGTATATATCTCTGGTGCAGACTGAGGTGGCGCTGCCAACCATGACGGTGCAGATACCCCTCCCAGCTCTGGGCGCGGGCCATGCAACCTTCCCATCCATCTTGCGGCCTATCGCACTGCGATACCCCAAGGGTTATGCAGCTGCAGGGGATCCGACTGGGCTCGGAGCACTTGTGAGGGTTGATAGTTTGGCAGCAGTTGCGGACTTTCAGCCATTAGAAGTCACACAACAGTCAGCTCCGGAGAAGGGTGGCCCCTCCGAAATAGAAGCCGGAGAGATCGTCGAAGAACAGACGTCCTTGGCTCTTGATATTCCTGTTGCACCTCCATCCCAGGGGGCAGGCAAGGAAATTGTTATCATTGAGGCTCCAGCCACCGTATCGACCAACGCGGTTGTTCCCCATAGCAGTGGACTGCAGCTCATGCCATCGTCATCTTCGGGGACAGGTGATGATATCTGGGCCACTGTGGATAGCAGAGTGGAATTTGAACTACCCGAGACATCGCCGCTTGGTCTCCAGTCTTCAAGTGACCTTGTGTGGCAGTTTTTAGGGACCCTCCAGCAGACCATAACGGCCAGCGGAGATCTAACTTATGTCCAGCTGAGGGGCTTGATAGAGCATCTATCCCGCTCACTGTTGGCCTTTGGTTGCCCCATGGACGACTGGACTCCACGGGTGATCTTGCTCCTGAAGTATGTAAACAGGAGGGAATTTCTAGGCCGTGAGGTAGCTGACCAGCTGGCGGCCGTAACACTGGAGCAGGCTGAATGTCGGACGGCTCTCATTTCCCTGAAAGGGACTGTGGTGAGGATGAGGGACGACGTTGATGCCTCTTCGCAGCGCCGAAGCTTCCTCACGGCCCGCATAGCGGAACTACATGCCGAACTTTCAAGGGCAGAGGCTGAGCTTCAGGAGGTAGCACGCCTGGAGATCCAGAGGGTGGAGGAGGCAGAGATGGCCGAGGGACAGGCTGCTTCCCTCGAAGAGAGACTATCCCAGCTGGAGGCCACTGAGTTCAAGCTACAAGAACTGACCCGCCATCCTTCCCTGGGTATTCCGGCGCTGGAGGACATCTTCCGACGCCCTCTGCCGTAGTTCCTTTCTATTTCCCCCCTTTTGATGAACCTCATGTATTCCGGGGCATGTCCCGCGTAACATGTATCTTTCATTTCACAGGAATGAAGAATCTCCATCTTGCGGTTTGAATGAAGACTCCATCCTATCATCATTCTTTTCTTTTCCATTTCCATTCGCCGGTCAATTCTAGTCCGAGTGTGTGAGTCAGTAGGGCAGGAGAGCGCTCACGCCTTCAGCAAAGGGGTGAGGTGTTCGCTCCACCGCGCCGTGACTATTCTCGAGACCAATTAATGGCCTATGCAAGTCAAGAGTCCGGAGGACTCAAAAGGGTATATGGGAGATGAACACCAAAACAGAAGGGTAGGCGGTCCTGCCGAGGATGACAAGAATCGAGAAAGGGTAGCGGCCGGTCTTGTCAATGATGACAAGGGTCGAAAAAAAAAGGGTAGACGGTCTTGCCGATGATGACAAAAACCGGAAAGGGTAGCGACCGATCTTGCCGATGGTGACAAGGGTCAAAAAGGGTAGACGGTCTTGCCGATGGTGACAAGAACCGGAAAGGGTAGCGACCGATCTTGCCGATGGTGACAAGAGTTAAAAAGGGTAGACGGTCTTGCCGATGGTGACAAGAACCGGAAAGGGTAGCGACCGATCTTGCCGATGTTGACAAGGGTCGAAAAGGGTAGACGGTCTTGCCGATGGTGACAAGAACTGGAAAGGGTAGCGACTGATCTTGCCGATGGTGACAAGGGTTGAAAATGGTAGACGGTCTTACCGATGGTGACACGAACCGGAAAGGGTAGCGACCGACTGATCTTGTCGATGGTGACAAGGGTCGAAAATGGTAGACGGTCTTGTCGATGGTGACAAGAACCGGAAAGGGTAGCGACCGATCTTGCCGATGGTGACAAGGGTCGAAAATGGTAGACGGTCTTGCCGATGGTGACAAGAACCGGAAAGGGTAGCGACCGATCTTGCCGATGGTGACAAGGGTCGAAAAAGGTAGATGGTATTGCCGATGATGACAAAAATCGGAAAGGGTAGCGACCGATCTTGCCGATGGTGACAAGGGTCGAAAAGGGTAGACGGTCTTGCCGATGGTGACAAGAACCGGAAAGGGTAGCGACCGATCTTGCCGATGGTGACAAGAGTCGAAAAGGGTAGACGGTCTTGCCGATGGTGACAAGAACCGGAAAGGGTAGCGATCGATCTTGCCGATGGTGACAAGGGTCGAAAAGGGTAGACGGTATTGCCGATGATGACAAAAACCGGAAAGGGTAGCGACCGATCTTGTCGATGGTGACAAGAGTCGAAAAGGATAGACGGTCTTGTCGATGGTGACAAGAACCGGAAAGGGTAGCGATCTTGCCGATGGTGACAAGGGTCGAAAAGGGTAGACGATCTTGCCGATGGTGACAAGAACCGGAAAGGGTAGCGACCGATCTTGCCGATGGTGACAAGGGTCGAAAAGGGTAGACGGTCTTGCCGATGGTGACAAGAACCGGATAGGGTAGCGACCAATCTTGCCGATGGTGACAAGGGTCGGAAAAGGTAGAAAATGGATGCGTATAGGTGGGATATCGGATGAAGACTCCGCCTCGACCCTGTGAAGGGTCTTCAGGACGGAGGATGGATCATCACTATTCGTCATTGATTTATAATTTTTCCTTCTCCTTCTTTTTATTCATATTACTGACCTAAGCGCCCTTTCGGGTTTTCGCCGAAGTCAGCCCCCTCTTGCTTTTGCCCACGCGCCCTCTCTGGTTTTCACGTGGCGGGGTACCCTATTTTGTCTGCGACGCCCTTTCGGGTTTTCGCCACAGCTGGGTTATAGCCATTTTTGCACTTGTCCTAATATAGGAGCAAGTCTGGCGGGGTATCTCTATTTTTAACCCCATTTTTCTTTTCTTTCTCTCTTTTTTTTGATTTCGAATTCGGAGTACGGAAGAACTGGACCGTAAGAATGCTGACCGTCCTTGTCGATGATGACAAGGATTGGTCCTGGGTTTATTTCGTGGACACTGGTTAAATGTCAAAGCAAAGGACATGATTTATTAACAAGGATATAAGATCCGAGTTAAGGGTAGAGGTCGACCGATCTCGCCGATGATAACGAGGGTCGAACACGGGTTTATTCATCGGCATGGGTCATATGTTGAAGCAAAGGTAGGATCATTAACGAGGACGGAAGGTCCAAGTTAGGGGTAGAGATCGACCGATCTCGCCGATGATGACGAGGGTCGAACATGGGTTTGTTAAAGGATTTCCGGTGGGACTTTTGATGATTGTCCCTTGTGGAGTTTCATCGAGTGGAGAACAAAAGAGGAATTTTTAAATTACCACTTTACCGACCTAAGTGCCCTTTCGGGTTTTCGCCTAAGCCAGCCCCCTCTCGCTTTTGCCCACACGCCCTCTCGGGTTTTCACGTGACGGGGTACCCGATTTTGCCTGCGACGCCCTTTCGGGTTTTCGCCACAGCTGGGTTATAGCCATTTTTGCACTTGTCCTAATATAGGGGCAAGTCTGGCGGGGTATCTCCATTTTTAACCCCATTTTTATTTTCTTTTCTTCTTTTTTTTTATATAAAGGATGGTAGGTCGAAGTGTGATGTCCGACCCTTGGTTGGTAGTAGACGGCTGTTGGCCGGATCACCGGGCCTTGTGCCGAGTAGAGCGGTATATTCGTTAGCAAGGGCTGAATGCTAACGCAAAGGAATGATCTTTCGCCGATTCGGACGTAAGGCCCGTAACGGCAATATGGTGTATTCTTTTGAGAGCTCGGCCATGGCGGAGTGCCACTAGACCAAGGAAAGGTAGCTCGATCAGGGCGGAGTGCCACTAGACCAAGATGGGGGTAGCTCGGCTGGGACGGAGTGCCACTAGACCAAGGTAGGGGTAGTTCGGCTAGGGCGGAATGCCACTAGACCAAGATAAGGGTAGCTCGGCTAGGGCGGAGTGCCACTCGACCAAGATAAGGGTAGCTCGGCTAGGGCGGAATGCCACAAAACCAAGATAAGGGTAGCTCAGCTAGGGCGGAATGCCACAAAACGAAGATAATGGTAGCTCGGCTAGGGCGGAGTGCCACTAGACCAAGATAAGGGTAGCTCGGCTAGGGCGGAGTGCCACTCGACCAAGATAAGGGTAGCTCGGCTATGGCGGAATGCCACAAAACCAAGATAAGGGTAGCTCGGCTAGGGCGGAATGCCACAAAACCAAGATAAGGGTAGCTCGGCTAGGGCGGAGTGCCACTCGACCAAGATAAGGGTAGTTCGGCTAGGGCGGAATACCACAAAACCAAGATAAGGGTAGCTCGGCTAGGGCGGAATGCCACTAGACCAAGATAAGGGTAGTTCGGCTAGGGCGGGGTGCCACTAGACCCAGATAAGGGTAGCTCGGCTAGGGCGGAGTGCCACTAGACCAAGGAAAGGTGGGTCGATCAAGGCGGAGTGCCACTAGACCAAGGTAAGGTTAGTTCAGCTAGAGCGGAGTGCCACTCGACCAAGATAAGGGTAGCTCGGCTAGGGCGGAATGCCACAAAACTAAGATAAGGGTAGCTCGGCTAGGGCGGAATGTCACAAAACCAAGATAAGGGTAGCTCGGCTAGGGCGGAGTGCCACTCAACCAAGATAAGAGTAGCTCGGCTTGGGCGGAATGCCACAAAACCAAGATAAGGGTAGCTCGGCTAGGGCGGAATGCCACTAGACCAAGATAATGGTAGTTCGGCAAGGGCGGGGTGCCACTAGACCCAGATAAGGGTAGCTCGGCTAGGGCGGAGTGCCACTAGACCAAGGAAAGGTGGCTCGATCAGGGCGGAGTGCCACTAGACCAAGGTAAGGGTAGTTCGGCTAGGGCGGAATGCCACTAGACGAAGATAAAGGTAGCTCGGCTAGGGCGAAATGCCACAAAACCAAGATAAGGGTATTCCGGCCGATCACTCGGGGAATGTTGGTTGCGCTGCATGATACAGCTTTATATGCTTTCCGTTGAGGGGAGAGAACTGGATGACTCCTTTGTGGTCTACCAGGACGTAGGCACCCCCTTCATATACTCGGCGGACGATATACGGTCCGATCCAGTTTTCGACCAACTTCCCTTTGGGGTTGGAGGCCATTACTTCTCTTCTTTTGACCATTACCAGGTCTCCTTTCTTGAATTCTCATCCCTTGACCAGCTTGTCAAAAGCACGGGCCATGCGAGCTTGGTAGAGTTGGATGTTTTGTTGTGCCCGGAGGCGTTTTCCTTCGAGCTCAGCGAGCTCTTCCAATCTTCTTTCTGCATTGGTTTGTTCACCGCTGACTAGTCCATGCTGGATGGCGACTCGCAGCGAAGGGACTTCCAGTTCAATCGGCACCACAGCCTCTGACCCATAGACGAGGGAGAAAGGTGAATAGCCGGTTGAGGTTTTGTAGACAGTACGATAGGCCCAGAGTGCTTCGTACATCCTTTCTTCCCAATCTTTTTTATTAGACTTGACAGTCTTTGCCAGTAATGTGCATAGTGTCTTGTTGAAGGCTTCTGCAAGTCCATTGGCTTGAGGGTTGTAGGGGGATGATGTCCTCCAGTCAATCTTGTATTTATCGGCTAGCCGATAGACCTTCTGGTTCCTAAAATGGCTGTCATTATCAGAGATGATTCGGCTGGGGATCCCGAATCGGAATATTACATTCTACCGGAAGAATCTTGCAACTAGCTCTCCCGTCACATCTCTTAGTGCTACCACCTCCGCCCATCTAGAGAAGTAGTCAGTAGCTGCTAAGATATACTTGCACCCTGATGAAGATGCTGGTAGCGGCCCTACCACGTCTGTGCCCCACTGAGCAAACGGCCAGCTCGGTAGGGTCGGATGTAATGGCACTGGAGGTCTCCTTGCCACGTTAGCGTGTTCTTGACACTTTTGACAAGCTTTGGCAAACTTACAGCAATCATTAAATATAGTGGGCCAATAGTAGCCCAATTTCTTTATCTCAATTTTCATCTTTGGGCCAGCCTGGTGTGCTCCAGCTGATCCCGCATGGACTTCTTGCATCACCTGTCCTGCCTCTGTTGAAGACAAGCAACGAAGTAGGACTTTCCTTCGAGCATCTGCCATTATTCGGAACAGGGTTCCGCTTCTCATCTCGTAAGAGTCCTTGACCCTCAGGAGCTTCATTCTCTGTTCTTTTTCTTTTGGAAGCTGCTGGTGTTAGAACTACCGCAGGAGATGTTCTCGCCAATCGAGCTGCTGAACCCCCTCGACGACTGCCACCTCAATCTCTTGTTCGTCGACTAAGACTTCTGTCACGCTGGGGACTTACCGGCGGTTGATCACCGTTATATTCAGGCTTGTGTCTGGCGGGACCGCCAATGAACTGGCCAGCTTAGCAAGGGCGTCTGCCTGAGCATTCTGGCCTTGGTTGCTGTGCATAATGCTGATGAAGTAGAATCTTGACATCAGGCGAGTTGCCAGCTGGTGATAAGGGAGAAGCTCTTGCTTTCGCACATCGAACTCTCCTTCCAGTTGTTTTATAACTAGCATGGAATCTCCGAATGCCTCCAACATCTGAATTCCCATGGACAGAGCGATCTGCAACCCGATTATCAGGGCTTCATAATCTGCTTCATTATTCGTACAATGCTTGTTTATGGAGCAGGATGTGTGCACCACTTCTCCTTCTGGGGATTTCAGGACTATGCCTGCTCCTGCCCTGACTCTGGCCGATCCAGTGGCAGAGGTGTCAATTCTGGAAACGCCATCAAAATATAGCTGCCATAAGGAGGGCCGCACCTGAACGGCTTCCAGGGTTTCATCTTCAGGTAGCTCCGGTTCCAGCGGGGAGTCCCCGGGTACTGGGTGTTCAGCGAAGAAGTCCGCAATAGCTTGGCCCTTGATGGCCTTGCGCGGCACATAGGAGATGTCAAACTCCATAAGGATCACCGCCCATTTGCCCAGGCGACCTTTGAGTGCCGGCTGGGACATAATATATTTCAGGGGATCCTCTTTGGATACCAAGCTGATTTCATGCGACAACATATAGTGTTGGAGTTTCTTAACTGCGAAGACCAATGCCAGGCAGACCTTCTCAACATAAGTATATTTCTCCTCAGTCTTGACCAGTCTCCGACTGAGGTAATAGAGAGCTTGCTCTTTCCCTTCTTCATTATTCTGGGCCAGCATTGCCCCCAGAGAGTTATGTGTAGGTGCTATATACAGTATTAATGGCCGTCCCTTCACCGGTGCGCCCAGTACTGGGGGAGTCTTCAGATAGTCTTTCAGCCTGTCAAAGGCTGTCTGGCAATCTTCATCCCAATAAAAGGGAACATCTTTCATCATCAACTTGTGGAAAGGCTGGCATCGTCCCGACAAATTGGAGATGAACCGCCGGATATAAGCCAGGCGGCCCTGTAGTGATCTCAACTCGGAGATATTCCTTGGTGGAGGTAACTCCTGAATTGCTTTGATTTTTGCGGGGTCTATCTCGATTCCCCGATATCGGACGATGAAGCCCAAGAACTTTCCGCTTGACACTCCGAACGCACATTTCATGGGGTTCATCTTCAGCTCATGCTGCCTCAGCCTCTGAAAAACAATCCGGAGGTCTTGCAGATGATCTTCTTTTCTTATGGTTTTGACTACCAGGTCGTCTATGTAGCATTCGACCTTGTGGTAGAGCAACTCATCAAAGATTTTAGTCATTGCGCGCTGATAAGTCGCGCCAGCATTCTTTAGTCCGAACGGCATCCTCTTATAATGATAAATGCCTTTAGGGGTCCGGAAAGCAGTATGGACCCGGTCATGCTCCGCAATCCAAATCTGGTTGTAACCGGATGACCCGTCCATGAATGATAGGGCCTCATGGCCGGTTGTAGCATCTATCATGACTTCCGTTATTGGCAACAGAAAGTCATCTTTAGGGCAGGCTTTATTAGATCTCGGAAGTCGACACATATCTGGATCTGTCCATTCTTCTTTTTCACGGGGACGATATTCGCCAGCCATGTGGTGTACTGGTTTTCTTCAACAAATCCCACGTCAATGAGCTTGTCGACTTCAGCACAAATTTGAGTAATGAGTTCTGGCCTCATGCGTCGCGGTGGTTGCTTCACCGGCTCGGCCTCAGGGCTGATTGTCAGCTCATGTTGTGAGACAGCGGGGTTTAGACCCGGCATTTCTTTGTAAGTCCAGGCGAAGCAATCCCGGTACTCTAGTAGCAGCTGGACGTACAGCTCCCGTTCTTCTGGGGACAACTGGGCACTGAGGAAGGTAGGCCTAGGGTCCTTCTCATTTCCCAAGTTGACTTCTATCAGTTCATCGATTGTGACTTGACCTCCGTCTTCTATCTCCGGGGGTGCCGGCTGGAGGTCAACGAAATCTGGAATACCATCTTGAGGGTCGAGTACTTCGACTTCCTCGTCAGACACCACCAGAGCTTCTTGAGGATTCCCTGTTTCTTGTGCTAGCGGCTACGCAGATTGTTCTATTAGCAAATCCACTGCCGTTGCAGCTCCCAAGGGCGAGAGAGCAGCTTCAGTCTTTGTAGATGAGGTTGCAACCGCGACGGGCTGGTAGCTGTTTATTGTCGGGCTTGGACAACACCCTGATTTTGTAGCAGAAATTGAGGAGGTATCGCCTTCTGAGGCAGTTGCATCTTCCGTAGAAGCGACTTTTTCTTTCCTGATGGCTTGTTCCCCTTGATCGGAGTCGACCGAGGCTTCCTTGATTGGCAAAAAGGGTGTTGAAGTTGTCATTAGTAGGACTCCGCTGGAGGGAGAAATTCCTACTTCTTCAATGTCTTCGGCTTCACTGCTGCTAGCCGTATCAAATTTGGCTTGAAGGGCCGCCTCTTCAGGATAGACCTGCTCCCAGCATCGGCAGGGGACCGAGGTCTCTATTTCTTGATTTTCGGGTCGAGCCAGTTCCACATGCTCAGCTTCCGCCGGGTATTCATCAAAGGTTGCCCCCAGAGGGCTATCTTCGGCAGGATAGAAGGCGGAGATGGTGTCCACCTCATATCGTCCCCTGTAATAATATTCTTCCAGGGTGAAGCCCAGCCCCAGATGTTGAGAGACATGTCTCATTTCTTTATCCAGATTTGCGGGATACCACATCTTCTGGAAAGCTTCCTTGCGCTTTTGAGACTGATCGGTGGGAATGTGTTGCTTCTGAAACATCCTGGCCATCCGATCAGTTGTAAATGCCAGACCCTGGACGGGAACCGGCGGGTTGCTTATATCTTCGGGGAGGCTGCAGCCTGTGTCTTCCCGAGTAGGGTGCTCCTCAGCTGTATAGAACAAGCTGTTGGGTCCATCTTCCTGTGTCACCTCCCAAGCCTTGAAAGGCTCGACAGTAGGGTTGTCAAGGCCGGGAGTTGGCTTGATAAGGCCATCTGGGATTTCAATATGATTGTGCCACCGAGCGACCCGCACTTCATTAGCTTCAGGGTATAATGTTGGAGGTGCTGTTCTGCCCACATCCCCGGATGCTGTGATGTGGGAGACCACTCTAGGCTTGACTTATCCGCACGGCGGTGGTGGATACCAACTGCTGTCAGATGTGCTTCTGGATGCCCCCGCAGGGGCCTTAGCTTCAGATGTCTTCTGGGAAGGCCCTGTATATAGGTTGGCATCTGCCAAATGACATTCAAACACCTCGAATGGGTGGGAGTCTGCAAATATCCTCTCCTCCTTCCCTTGGAGACTGTATTTGATGCATTGGTGGAGCGTGGAGGGCACCACCATGTTTTCATGCAGCCATGGGCGGCCGAGCAGTGCCTTGTAAGAGGTGCGAGAGTCAATGACATGGAACTGCACCATTGTAGTGAAATCTGCTAAGGTGAGGGTGAACTCTACCACCCCCATTGACACTTCGCATTTTTGATTGAAGTCAGCGATATACATATCCCCGACTTTCTCGAGATGCACGTTAAAGTGGTGCCTCTCATATATTCTATATGGCAGGATGTTGACCGCTGCACCGGGATCAACCAGAATCCTGTTCAGCTCCCTTCCATTCAGGTGCCCCTTCATATACAGCAGCCTGTTGTGGCTGATGGTAGGCAGTAGCATGTCTTCTGGAGTGAAGGTCATGCTGGCCTCCGGTACAGCTTCAGCTATGCAAGTCTCGAAATGAGATGGCGTTTGCAGAGCCGTGATGATCGCCTGTCGGGTCTCTTCACTCAAAGAGAGGATCTCCCAGATTGTAAATCGAGCAGGGAGTTTCTTGAGTAGCTTCATTATTCGGCTCCCAGCTCGGACATTGGAGAGCTTCATCTCTTCAGCCCATCTGGGCTTGGGGAGGTTTTGATTCGCGGGCCCTGATGGACCTGCTTCATCTTCCTCAGATTCGGCGCCCTTTTGGCTGGTGCCGACTTCTGGGTCTTCTTTGTTAGTTGCTGTAGGGCAAGCTCCATCTGTATTTGGCTCTTCAGCAGATTGTGCTAGCTGCGGGTGAATGGTCCCGGGTGTAGGGTTAGCCTCCTGGCAAGGCTGTTTTCCCTTGGACATCTTCATGAATTCAAGAAATGAAGGGACCCCCTTGCCCCCACTCTTGTTATATAGGCCTGACGGAGGAGGGATTTGGACTCCCTTGACCTCCGGCGAAGGTGTCTTGTAGGGTTGCTCCCCTCTGAACATGATGTTGTGGTTGGGCGGCGGCTGGCGCCCCCATTTTTGGCCTGACCGGGTGGCATGTGCAGCAGTCGCGGCCTCGGCCTTGCCTCTCCCAGCATGGGGCGTGAAGCAAATTTCCTCTTCTTCCTCCTCTCCGGGCAGGTTGAAGAGTGCTGACAAGGTATTACAGGAGACAATCTGCACTTTATTGGCCCCATCGGCCTTTCTTTTCTTCTTCTTTTGCTTCTTCTTCTTTTTTGCTTCTGCGGGCGGATGCCCCCAGAATAGACTGCCCTCTCTGTCGGGTGCCTCTTCAGCTTCCTCCTTTTGTTCAAGTGAGAGCTACTCTAATTCTTGCCACGGGACGTGGTCCCGCACCAGCAGAGGATTCAACTCGGGCTGCACATACTCGTCTAGCCCTTCAATGAGGTTTTGCAGTCGAAGGACTCCAGGATTGGTTTCCTTAATCATTCGCAGCGGAGTTTGTCTCCTCCGATTATGTGTGGGTATTCTGATAGCTGTAGGTGGAGTGACCCATACGGGTGCTACCACTGATGGAGCAGGCCGGGGTGTAACACCACTGATATGTGCCCCCTCCTTCGGGCGGGGTGCCCTCTTCTTCTTGTGCTTCACAGGGATCTGCTGCCATCCCTGCTGTTCTTTCGCGGGCTCCAAGAAATGAGTTTCATAGGTGCTCCGCGTGCTTGCTTCATAGATCTCCTCGGGCAATGCCTGGTAGAGGGAGATCATGTTGACTACTGCCCTTCTCCGAGGGGCTTCATGTGGTTGAGGAGGGTCCACTTTGTACTCTCCCAGCTCAATTTCATTCTTCTTCACCATCCCTTCGATGATGTCCTTGAAAACATAGCAGTCTTCGATTGGATGTCCCAACATCTGGTGGTAGGGGCAGAATCTTGGACTATCTTTTCTTTTCAGGTCCTCCGGCCTTCTTGGTTCTGGCAGGGTGACCATGCTATATTCTGTTACCCAGTCGAACAGAACCCGGGTCTTGTCCTTTGTAAAGGAATAGGCCTTCTTCATCTTGTCCCTCAGCGAAGGACCTTCTTTGCCGTCTGGGACTTCTGCAGGCTGTGGGGTGACTCCCTTCTTGCCTTCACCTTTCTGTTGTTCGAACGCCTTTATGTCAAGAGCATTCGCTTCTTTGGGCGAGGAGCGCCGGTCTACTGCCTTGCCCTTCTGGGTTGTGCCGGCAGCGGATGTAGGGGTAGGTATGTCCAGGAAAGCTTCCACTTCGGCCACGACATTATTCAGTCGGTCGAACGACCGTATTTCCATTCCGATCATCTTTTCCAGAACCTCCCTTCTGAGATTCTATTTGCATATTTACACAGCGTCCTCCTGATGCGGGGGCCGCTTGCACCTCATTCCGAGGTTCCTCCACCTCTTAATATAATCGAGGGCTGTCTCATCGGCCCTCTGCCTTGTTGAATAGAGTTCGGCCACTGTGACCTCCCTCTTTGTAACATGAAACCTTTCTCTGAACTTTCTCTGCATATCCGACCAGTCATTGGTCGACCCGGCCGGGAGGCTAGAGTACTTTCTCTGCATATCCTGTCAGCGAGGACCCGAAAAACTTCAACAAATATGACTCGTCGTTGGCCAGATCACCCATGACGGTCATGTAATATGCAATGTGCTCCTTCGGGGACCCCTTCCCGTTGAATTTGTCGAACTTAGGCGGCGTGTTGACCCCCGGGGGAAGTCGTTTAGCCGCATGGTGTTGCGGGTAGGGCACCCGATAGGCATCAAATGCGACATAGTCGCCTTCACTTTTCTCTGTGAGCTTCAGCTCGATCATCTTCTCCACCATCATCCGGTTCATGACCGTGGGGTCAACTGGCTCCGGATAGAAGTGCGCTGGCTGCAGGTGTGGGGTGACCAGGGTGGTCGCTTGTGGAGGACGCAGCAGCGAGGGTGTCTGGTGCGCCTGAGGGAGCACCGGTGGTAGTAGCGGCTGGAGCTGTGGTGGCCGCTTGATGCGGGACGGACACGGGAGACGACACTATTAGGTGCCACCCTCGGACTCTAGATGAAGACGCGACCAGCAGCACACACCAGGGAGACACTAAGCCCGACACTACGAGCTCCTAGTGGCAAAACGTCGCTAACAGAAGTGGAAGCTCACTCGTCGTCCCAAGCGAGGGAAAGCGCGGACCGTGCGCGGTTAAGGAACCGGCGGAGGTCAAGGGTAGTCCGACTCAACTTCCGGACTCGGATCGAGTCACGGGACGGGTCACACTCACTCTCACAGCGGTGACATAGACACACGGGCTAGTACCTACACTCTCGGCAGCGGCAGAAGACCGTATACTAGCTAAGCAAATGAACGCCAAGAAGTTAAGACTTTACCTCCACGCACCCGGCGTGGCGAAGACAACCCCGGCCAATCGCGGACTCCCGGTTAACACAATTTTACAGAAATACAATAATTTGACCCACTCCACGCAGGGAGGTAAAAGGTCACATGCGGGGCCCGGGAATCACGTAAATTGGGTTGACAGGCAGCATCTTGATGTCGCCCGATGGTGCCGAACTCCGCGTTTTCGTGCTTTCCGAACGGCGGGTTCTGCGGGCCCGTGGGGCCCACGGGTGGCGCTGGCCTCCAGATCTGCAGGAGTGGGTCCCACTGTGGTGGGGACCCCTGGTGGCGCGCCTCCACGGAAGGCGGTCGGCCGGGAACACCGACCGGTGGCCGAACAACTCCGATCTCCAAGCTTTTGGAATGCTGCCCACGGATTTTTAGTTACTGTTTTCAGGCACGCACTCCGACGAAAACGGCCGCTGCGATCAATCCCGACGTCGGATCGGGACGCATGAGCTATCGTTGGAAAGCTCTCTTCAAATGCTTTTATATAGACCCATAGAGATCTGCTGGATCTAGTCGGATCAGAACTTTAATGAATTTACAAGCCCCTGTTGTACAGTAACCAAAACCTCAGATTTGCAGGGTACTTGTCTGAGAACCACCGTTGACCGCCTAGTAAACCTCTGATTCAGATCTTGAGCTCTTCTTCAAAGTTGTAGGAAATCAAACCACCAAACGGGGACAATTTGTGGAATTGGATTTGGAGGTGGTGGTGATTTGATATGATTTGTGGAGTGACTGGTGGTCGGATCTGGGAACAGGTGGACAGAACTATAGCTGGGACTGAGAACGATTTTTAGAAAATATGAAATGGACGAACCAAAAATTGATAAAAATTGTGAATGAAGGGGTAAAGGCAAGGAACACCTAGTAAAATTGGACGAACCAAAGAAAATCAAAAAGTGGACCTAAGACTTGAAACTCCTGGCGGATGGGAACCTGGACAGAACTTTGGCAGAACTGGAATGAAAGAGGGAACGAAAATCAAAAATTATGAAACGGGACCTGAATGACAAACCAATTTTTTTTGGGACATCCTTGACACCTATGGAACCTTCAGTAAAATCCCCAGGTCGATCAGAGCTCTTGGCTGAGTTGGGAATTTCGTGGAAGTTGCTGTGGTACTGCGCGGGTAGAACTCCGATGAAGACGATGGCGGTGCGGTGGCGGCTCGTGGCGGCGGCGGCGGCGACCGGAACTGATAGGGTGGAGTCTCACCACCAGAAGGAAGCCTTCACAGCTTCAAGGGGAGAGGGAGGGGCGGCCTAAGCCTTGCTCAAGGGGTTTTCTTCCAATTCAAATGCATTAATTCCAGAAAATGGGAAAATACAAGCATATATAGGTCATATGTCTAATCAACCCTCAACCGTTGGATCTAGGGGTGTGAGATGGAGGGCTGGGATAGCATGTGACCATCCACACAAATTAAAATAAAAAAATACAAGGAAGGGGGCGCCCTATTGACTTTGGTGGCAAGGGGGGACAAGTTTGGTAGCCACCTTGGACTTTGAAGTCCACTTGTCTCCCATGTGCCTTTTACCATTCAAACTTCTAGATGCCTCCATTTGTCATGTTGACTGACCCCACATGGGGCCAATGGGCTGAGGTGGATCAATGGGAGGGGCCCTGGGGGTCCCGTGGGGCCCGGGGGTCCCACTTTGCAAATAAGCCCCTCGAACTATCTAAATTACACACTGATGAAAGAAAATAAGATACATTACACACAAATAAAAATCCCCAAAAATATGATAAATGCTATGACTCAGTGGAGAACCTCCAGACTATCTCCGAGCCATAGGGATGCTGAGGTGGCTCGAGTCGTGCTCCTCGTGCGGTACCGGTGGCTCGCCGGCTCGTGTCTCGCATGCGCTCGGGTGTCCGCACCACCGCTGTTGCATTGTCGCCATGCTTGGCTCTAACGACTGAGGCAGTGTGTAGAGTGGTGGAGGGCCGTCACGACGGACTGCTATACGAGATGATTCACCCTGGACTTCAGGTGGCTTGGAAGCTGAGGATTGTTCAGTTTTCTCCATCAACTGCTTCTTTAGCAAGTCTATCTCTTGTCGATATTGTTGAAGTAATATCAAGACCGATGGGTCTATAGTGGCTGTAGTGGGGATAACTTCTGCTGTCTCCCCGGACGTACCCTCGGGTAGGATGTCGAGGGGAACGTCGTCTTCTTCCTCTGCCGTCACCACATTAGCGGTCAGGACGGGGGCCTTGTCATCCCAGTGGTGGTAGACCTGGGGTTGTTTTCCTTTAGCCATCATCAGGAGCTCCCTTGCTGCTTCTGTTCTGCGAGTATTCGACCCCGGCCGTGCGGCCAAGTGAGCCAATTCTCGGGAGCCTTCGGGAAGCTCCCTATATCGGTTGGATATACCAGCCATGTTGCAGGTGAAGACCTGCATCCTTTTCCTTTGTCGATGGACCCTCCTTTTAGCTTGCTGCAGGAAGGTCAGCCTCTCGAACACAGAAACTCTTCTTCTTTCTTCCCGCTCGGGGATGGCTTCATCGGCTTCGATCTCGAGGCCGTTGTCATATCCATTATCATCAACTGACGACACCATCATTCTTTCTCCCATATCTTCTTCATCTGCCACTGACGGGCAATAGTCTTCATCGGCGGCTGCTTGCATCAGTCGCTGTTGACCAAGCGAGGGGTTGCCTAACCCTCGAAAATAGTTTCTGACCAAACAGGTCATCTCTTCTCGACCCCGCTCTTGATGTAACACGGGGGATGATTGTCGACCTCCCGCAGGAGGGAGATGAGCCAGCCGAGCTCTATCGACAGGTTGTTGGAATCTTCGTCCCGCAGCTGGGACGTTGGCTTGACGGGCAGCAGCCCGGAAACTTTTGCGGCGCGGAGGATCCGCAACCACTTCTTCTTCCTTCTTCGGGGGCAAGCCCCTTTCTCTTCTCTCTTCCGCCCCGTCATTCTCAGGACGACGGCGAATGGGTGTCAGCTGGTGGACAGGTTGGGCCCGCTTGGGAACCCACACCTATTTGAACTTTCTCGGCCTGGGGGACGTCCTTCCTTGGCCATAATGGCCGATTTATTCTCTTTCTGCCCTCCTTCCAGCGAGAGCCTGGTATGTATTGTGGACAGGGATGGTGGGGATGACTCGATCTGGGGCCACCCGTGCATTGCGTCCGTTGAGGAAGACGCGCATGCCGCCAACCATCATAGATTTCCCGGACTGGGATAGAGTCCCGGTAATCACAGCAGCACTCCTCTGGGTCTAGCGACGTTGACGTCCTCCAGGGTGCTTGTTGACGATATTGGGGCGGGTCCCACGTATAACGTGGTGCACCAGACAGCTAGCGGTCGGGGCCGGACTCTTGGATGAGTCGTTGCAGCAGGGAGTCTTCAGAGACTCCATTTTCCCCACAGCTTCCTCGACAGGTTCCGGGGCTTCAATCTCCAGCATGTCCGCGAAGGCCAACCCCAAAAAGTTGGGGAAGCCGACGGCGGCAGGGAAGCTGCTGAACTCCGTGGGCACCGCCAGGTACCCTTGTGCATGCCCAGCAACGATCGAAGGACCGAAGCCAACGCCAGTTAATCCATTTGTTGTCATCGTTCGCTTGTAAAGATAAACAAGCCAACGATCAGTAGCCTTTGAGAGGGCCTCGAAGCCCAAGTATCTCGGCAAAGAGATGAAAGGTGACATTGGTCCCACTAGGCGTGCCAGACTTGTTTGCGATCTTTTTTTTTATTCTTATTATTATTTCACGTGTCGATCAATCAATTAATTAACTAGTAATTAACTGACTGATTGACGACGCGGGCATGCCAGTCACGTGAGTGATAAGTTTATTATGCGCTCATTCTGACCCGTGTCGGGCGAAAGTGAAGTTCGGTCGGGACTAGCAGTCCGCCATACCATAAAGGCTATGGCGTTAATTACATCCCCCACGAGGAGGGAACACCTTTGATTAGTTGCCGAGATAGTGAGCTATCGAGGCCGGAATAAAGGATGCGACGTTATGAGCATGACGAGATCACATGTGATTTATTTATCATGCAAGGGGGGACGTGATTCATTAAATTAGAGACCCTGGGTACGTGGCGGAGGACGTAGGTCCGAAGACCACCATCGCGCATAGCGGAAACTTTCGATCGGGCACAACCCGACCTTCTGTCAATGCCATTTGATATACCCGAAGGTCTATGCAAGCATGCAGGCATGATGATGATAACTATGCTGAGCATGGCAACAGAATTGTGAAAGCGAGGAGTGCTCACTCACGTTTGTCGATCTCCGCCAAGTGAGGCAAGAATAATAGCACAAACCGGATAGCAAAGCGATTCGGATCCAAACATCACTTCTCTTATTCAGTTTATTAGGATTCGTTAATTCCGGTCACGGGAGACGAAGGTCACACCGAGGGTAGGTGGATGATTAGAACAACATCGGGGCTTAAGACCGATGTAGCCACGTGTAGGGGTAGAGTTCCCCGGGGCGGCCAATCGTGGGCAAACAGAACAAATCCGGCGTGGCCAAAATGTAGGAAAAGTTTAAAACGGCGCGGCCAAAACGTAGGAAAAGTTTAAAACGGCGCGGCCATAGGCACTTGTTAGCCCGGCGCGCCGGGAGCGGGGCGCGCCGTTTAGGGCGCGCCGGGAATTGGCCAGCCAAGAAAACAGAATTTATGAGTCTATTGCTAATCCGGCGCGGGGGGAACCGCGCCGTATTAGGGCGCGCCGGACTAAGGCCGTGCCGTTTTGATTTGTTTTTGATGCCTTTTGAAACCATTAAGTTTGTTAAGCTTATTTTGAGAGTTTTAGAGTTATTTAGGCCAGCTGTTTGTTTGATTGAAGTCCAAAATCCTTCGGAAATGATGCAGTGAGTCAGTGCGAGGTTCATACTCGAGCACTGAGTTGATTGAGTCCAGAACGAGCGTCCGATTATGGCTTTACTACTCTGAGTCTGTCCAAAATTGGGCAACATCTCCCCTGAACATGAAGAGTTGCAGGGGAGGAACGGGGTCATACTCACTCATGGAGTAAGCCCCTAAACCGCCGGTCTGCACAGTGGCAGCCAGCAAATTCCCATCGGATAAGATACCCCGAGGACTAGCCTGCAAAGGGCACCAATACTCCGTGGGTGAAGATAGAAGGATGAGGCCATTGATGATGGGAGCAGCACCCCGAGGGCTAGCCTACGAGGGGTGGACAACCCACAGCTTATGTCACATCCATTGAAGGGACCGGCCGTTAGGAGAGTGGAGCTCCGAGGGCTAGCCTACCAAGAGCATACATCCCTTGGCCTTGATCGGGTCTCAGATTATCGGGGCTAAGCTTGTTGGGCTAAGACCCCTGTCACTGTCTGCTATGGCCTCGAGAAAGCATCTACCATCGAGAGGTAGAGCCCTGTCGGCATTAAAAAAAAAGGGCCAAACCCAACTCCGAAACAGAAGAAGAAGCAGATGATAAGTGGGCCAAGCCCAATCCAGGAAGAGGGAAGGAGGGGCGCAGGAGGGTATTTGCGCAAAATGAAGAAAGAGGAGGGTTAAGAAGAAGATGAAAGGAATTTTCAAAAAAAGAGAGGGAGAAATAGAAGGAAAATCGGGGCACTTTAGCCCCGTGTCTGCCCCTCTCCTCGCGAGCGGCGCTACAGTACCCGCGCCCTGTTCATCTTCTCCCCCTCTCCGCGCGGCGACAACGCGTCTTCGAGCGACCCCCTCCGTGCAAGCATTCAATGCCTGCCGAAGTCCTTGCACACGCGTCCGCAGGCCGGAGGCTCCCCCACGTCGTGCGCGCATACCAGCCGGCCTGCCCCTCTCTGTCCGCCGTTCGCCCACTCCACCGGCTAGCAGCATAGGTCGCCCCCCCCATGCCCACCGTATCCCTTGGTGGCGTGGCAATCACCGGAAGCAGCAGAACGGATAGCAGCGGCGGCATCATGCGCGACAGCAGCACCGGCATGGAGTCACCTCGACGTGGCGTCTTCCGGGGCGTGCCAACAGCGACAGCAGCCGTATGGGGCAACGACGGTACGAGGAGCAGCAGCAGTGGCCGATGGTGGTTTCAGATAGGGGTCTCCAAATCCCCTATAAAAGCCGGCCTCCGGTGAAGAGAGAGCCCTTCGGTCGGAGAAAAGGGTCTGAACAACCGCCCGTCCAGAAAAGAGAGAGAAAGGTGAGGAGAAGAGAGCTCCGCCCTCCCCCACCCATCGATCTGTGTATCCCCTTCTATGTTACTAGTTTTCCTTTCATTTTCCTTAATGGTCTTCTAGCCTGTAAACCCCCCTTTTGTATTCCCTCGAATGTAGCAGATGTTCTTCGGGCCATATAAAAAAAAGGAGCTTCTCTTCCAATTTTCTTTTTCCTTTGTGCTTCGTCCATGCCATGCTCCGTCTATGTTGGTTTCTTTCTTTTTCCATTGAATCTGTGGTATATTCTGCATTCCCTATATCCCCATAGCCAAAAAAAAAACTGCTGCCATCCCCTGGATCTCCCCTCCGCCGTGTTGTCATGTCGGCTTCGGCTCTCACGCTGTGTTCGGCCACGATCAGACGATCCCTGGGTCACCGGAATCCCTTGTAGGCTGGCCCTCGGGATTTCCGGCCCCATACGGGAGAAGTCCACACGATCGTAACAACCCATGGGTCACCGGTTTCCCTTGTAGGCTAGCCCTCGGGATCTCCGGCCCCAAATGGGGTAATCTTTGCGGTGTTGCTGCTTATATGTGCACTGTGATGTTTTGGGGCCGACCCCGGAGTTTCTTCGTTTGGCGCGCCCCTATTTTTCCCCGGACCCTTCGGGTCTAGGGGAGATGCTGCCGAAATTCTGTCAGAAAATTTGAAAACTAACGAATCAAATTAAAGAACAAAACCCATTGATTTGAACAAAGAAGATGGGCAAGTGACTGAGTTGGAGAATTTTGCGACCAGTCCTAACTCTGAAAGCTGCTGAGAATTGGATGAGCCAAACAAAAATGAATGTTGAATTTTGGAATTTCCTCATTCAAGGAATCCAGTCTGGACTGATATATATGCATAGAAAAGGGATAATGGTCAAATTTAGCTTTGAGCTTGCTGAAAATCAAATGGACAGAATAGGATTTGAACATAGGGTTTAAGTTCTCAGGTTGAGACTAAAGCTCTGCAACAGCAGGCATAAGGAAATGACCAGCTCAATCTCAAAAGGGTTGAAACCTTGAGGAACATAATAAAATGAATGAAGTTAAGTCTCTCAGGTCCAGAATTGAAATCCCTGCATAAGAACTCTTCTTTCTCTGCATTGGCATAACATTTGCTATGTGAGAATTCATCCCCCGACCTCGCAAGCGCGACAGAAATCCCCACTGGCATCATGCCTGCATGAATCCAAAAATCCCCCCTGCACTTGCATGATTCTAAAATATAATCATTAACTTCTCATTGGTGTGAGAAGATTACCAATAATAATAATAAGTATAATAACAAGTGAATATCTGTCTAGGCCGGCCCTGTGCAGTAATGTGCAGGGGTCGACTCCCCCCCCATCTTAGGGGTGTCAACCCCTTTCCTTCTGTCCCTTTGAAGGCCAGCTAGCCCCTGTATATGCAGGATGTCTACTTCATGAGAAGAAAACCCCATCTGCAGCCACATATGCATGGCTAGTGAATAGTATTCAAAAAAAGGAGAGAATGAAAATGGGAACACATAATAAGGCAGGTTTGAAATCCCTTGCGCAGCCCCTTTCACTGCATACACCTGAGATTATGTGCATACGTATCTATGTCTTGTATAACAGGGCCTCAATGTGAGCAACACTCAATGCATTCCCGCGTCTCTACTTGCATTGTTGCACAAATCAGAAACTAAGCATTGTATGCATTACCATGTGCTATTCACAACTTGATGCATATATGTACATTAGTATCTGAAATCAGGATGAACTCTAACGAATCCATCCCTTTTGTTTGTTCTGACCCATGAGTGCATCAATTCACTAGTGCAGATCCTATGCCTTCACATTGGACAACCGGAGGTATGCAATCCTTTTTTTACATATGTGTGTATATGTACATATCCCCAATGACATGGCCTTCAGGATAAATGAAGATCACACACCCTTTTTTTTTGGTTTCAGACCCTTTAGCATTCTGCAGAAACTTCTTGAATACCATTTGCTCTGAGATGCGTTGGCTAGTTCCCCATCAAAGAATACCCATATGTCAGCTAATCCTGCAAGCGTATGGTTTAAGGGGCTAATTATCCCATGTCCAAAGAGGAGCAAACAAGCCAAATGGGCCACTAAAGTCCAAACTCCCTATATCTCTGCCAGAATGTGGTAGGGGAAGTGCATAATTGGCATCCATTCAGGACAGATGGGAACTAAAAAAAAAAAAAACCATGTGTGTGACACCACCCCTTGCTTCGAGGTCCAACTCTGAACAGCAAACCCGAGCATCAGAGTTAACACTATGTCATATCAATTGTTCTACCCACAAATGCCACTTTTCAGAACAATGGTATCTAAGTGCCTTGGGAAATCCAGCTTCTCAATTAGCAAACCGGGAATATTTAATGGTCAGAATGCTATTGTAGCAGTGAATGTCCACCAAGGCTACAACCAAGAAGATTCCCTGGTCATGAATCGAGTTTCTTTG
This sequence comes from Amorphophallus konjac, assembly GCA_022559845.1. Lineage (NCBI taxonomy): Eukaryota > Viridiplantae > Streptophyta > Magnoliopsida > Alismatales > Araceae > Amorphophallus > Amorphophallus konjac. The sequence continues at coordinate 363,205,696 of CM040126.1, forward strand.
GAGCGGGGAATGTTCTGAATGGAACTTTTTAGGTGCTAAAAATCTGTGGTGGACAACAAAGGATTGACAAAACATCCAAAGCCAAAAGATAGGGTGGACTTTGGTAAAGTGGAAAGTAAAATTGGCCGTGCGGTTCTTCCGGACGATGATGGCTTCTCTTATATTGCTGTAAGCTTACAGAGTGGAGATTTAGTCATTGGGAAGGTTGCAGAATCTGGGGCAGAACATTCTATGAAACTGAAGCATACAGAGGAAAGGGGTGGTACAGAAAGTTGTGCTTTCTGTTAATGATGACGGCAAGAACTTTACTGTGGTTACTCTGAGACAGGTTAGATCCCCATACCTCGGAGATAAACTCTCAAGCATGCATGGCCGGGAAGGTGTTGTCGACTTCCTGGAATCGCAATAGAATTTCCCATTTACCGATCAAGGAATTGTTCCAGATATTGTTATAAATTCACATGCCTCCCCAGCTCGGCAAACTCCTGGACAGCTGCTCGAGACTGCTTTGGAAGAGGGAATTGCCTGTGGAGGTTCCGTGCGATATGCCAATCTTTTCATCACATCCTCAGTGGACGTGATAGCTAATCAGTTGCATAGAAATCCATCTTACTGGGGAAAATTATGCTTTCTGTCCACCCTAGATGGAGAAAGCTGTGGGCTGGTTTAAAAAAAAATTTGCGATGAGTGGTCGCTTATTACTCGGGGCAGACTTTAATAAAACAAAATGAAATTGGAATCAGTAACCGCCTGAGTAGGCGTAAATTCCTGAAGAACAGAAAACATAAAAGAAGATTAAAAAAAATAGGAAAGGAGTATAGAACTCACGAAAAGCAAATATGTCTCCCCTAATAATTCAACGGCAAATCGCCCGGAAGGTCTCCTCACCGACCTCTAGCATCGGGAACATCAATGGTGCTCACGCGGGCCACACTTTGACCTCAGGACCATCCCCGCTTTGATCACGGCTCGACCTCACACCGGGCCGATAAATCCGCTGATTTTCGACCGTTTAACCGGGATCTAACCATGACTCCTCATTCCTTGAGATATTGAGTCTGCTGTACCCCAGCACGTATTTGTCCCGGCATTACGCGTATACGTGGGATATTTATGAACCGGACTCCTGTCCGAACATAAAAAGGTCCATACGCGACCAATATGATTTTGAACACCGTCTTGCACACCGATGCGGAGGATTTCAATTATGTCAACCCAACTCGCATGCTTTAATGAAAATTGATCTTTAGGTCATTTGGCCTCAAATCTTGGCGATTAATCAGAGGTTTTCCCCTCTCCGAGGGGATGTAATTAGCGTCGTGGCCTTTATGGCACGGCGGGTCTCCAGTCCCGACCCGATACCCACAATCGCCTGATTAGTCAGACAGAGCGCACCCCGGGCTTCGGACCACTCCAGTCTCGAAGCCCGAACACATTGTCACCTAGGTGACTGGCACGCCCTCGCACTCGATAAACTGATAAAAAAAAATGATAAACCGATGAAAGAACACCCAATATTTTCACACACGAAATAGAGTGCGTCCACAAGTTGGCACGCCCGGTGGGACTGAACTACCTTTCATCTCTTCGCCAAGATTCGAGGCCTTATGGCCTCTGCATAAAATTCTAACTTCCTCAATTTTGAATTGCAGGGTTAAATTTCAACGATCGTGATGGCTGTCACCTTTGGCCCACTGGTCGTCGCTAGCCATGCCGAGCATGGCTATCTTGCTGTGCCGATCCGATTCGGCAGCTTCCCACCTGTTGTTGGCTTCCCCAACTTCTTGGGGGTGGCCTTCGTCGAGCTCCTGGACGTCCAGGAAGACAATTTCATCGCCGCTGCAACGGCGACACCAAAGAAGATCGAAGCAGTGGACAACCACGTCCACCCCGCTCACCACTCCGCCTCAAGTAGGAGGCGCACCCCGGCTGCCAGGAGGGCGGCCAAGAAGAACACCGGCAGATTACGGAGCCAACTTTCTACCTCGGGCAAGTCCATGCTCATTGGAGGCGTCCGGGTCTTTCTGAACTGCCGACAGGCCAAAGTCACACCCGACAGGGTAATTTTTACAGTACCAGTGCACAACTCCTTCTAGGCATTGGCCCAAAACAAGACGGACCACGTCGAGTCCAAATCAATGGGGAGATTGGCCCCTAAACCGACCAGATTCAAACAGATATGGGTGCCCAAGGCACGCACCTCGGCTCCAAGAGAAAAAGAACAAGAAGAAAAGATCAAGCTGCCTGTCCGGGCGTCTCATAAATCAACCTTCCGAGCCTACGGTCGGCGGGTTAGCACTCACTCATATGATGCCGGGAGGGTCATCCAAAGAAGTCGGCAGTTCCAGATATTCACTTGTAATATGGCTGGGGTAACTGGCTGCCATGGGCCTTCTCCCGCAGACCATAATGAGGCGGCACAAGCCCGCACTGAAGGTATAAATGCAGATCTGGTCACAATGACTGTGAACGTGATCACTGCTGAGGATGAGGGCGAAAGGCCAACACCTTCTCCAAATGCTCCAGTGGAAGCGGGAGATCAGGCTCCCGGCTCCTCCACATCCGACCCAACTATTATGATGATGCTGCTCCAAGAATACAAGCAAGAAATTGAAATGCTAAAAAGGCAACTCAGTGAATTGGGTGTGCACACCTCAACTTCAAAACATAACGAGGTTCTTCCTCAAACCTCGCAGCAAGGCGTAGCTGAATTGGGGGCTCCTCCTCAGATGACGGCCTCTCGGCCAGCTTTCGATTACACTGGGGGCACAACCCCGCAGCTTACTTCTCAGCCCCAAGGGTGTGCTACTTTACCTCAAGCAGCAATGATGGCAACGCCGCAAATGCAGCAACCTCAACCCTGCTCGAGCTCGGTCGATCCGGCCATAATGAACAGAATAATGATAGAACAAATGATTGAAAAGATATTAGCTGACAGAGGCAATGATGAGTATGCTGCTTTTGATGCGTACCGGGTGCCATACCCTGTCCATCACGCTACTAAGAGACTGCCGCCAGGCGTCAACAAACCACCAAAGTTCGATAAATTTAACGGACAAGGTTCGCCGAAAGAACATATAGCCTATTACATCAACACGATGGGCGATCTGGCGACCGACGAATCCTACCTACTCAAATTCTTCGGGTCCTCCCTCACAGGACTCGCTTTTGAGTGGTACTCAAACTTGCTGGCTGGATCTATCAATGACTGGCCAGATATGCAAAGAAAGTTTCGAGAGCGGTTCCACGTCGCTGAAAGAGAGGTGACAGTACCTAAATTATATGCTTCCAAGTAGAAAAATGATGAAACTGCTTTGGAATATATTAAAAGATGGCGGAACCTCAGCATGAGATGCAAGCGGCCACCACACCAAGAAGATGCTGTGCAAATCTTCAAGCAAAATCTGAAGCGGGAGATTCTCGAAAAGATGATCGGGATCGAAATCAAGTCTTTCGACCGGTTGAACAATGTGGTGGCAGAAATCGAGGCCTTCCTCTCCAATCGCTCCTCTGCTCTTGCTGATGCAAGCCAAAGAGCCAAACCGACCGACAGGCGGCTTGTGCCAGAAGGGGTTCATACCATTGACTTCAAGGAGTTCGAGCCGCTAAAAGATAAAGAAAAGGGGGTTGTCAACGCTCCCCTTGCTGAGCCCGCTGAACAAGAAGAAGGCCCGTCCCTGCGGACCAAAATGAAGAAGCTTTACTCCTTCCCCAAGGAGAGGACTCATGCCCTATTCAAATGGGCCACCGAATACAACAAAATTACTCTCCCGGAACCGAAGAGACCGGGAGACGCTAGAAGAAAAGACGATGCCCGCTTTTGCCCGTATCACCAAATGATCGGGCATTCTATTGAAGATTGTTATCCATTCAAGGATGCTATTGAAAGGTTGATTAAGAAAGGGGAGCTCCAAATAGGCGAATACAAAGTGGATCCTCCGCGCGCTCACGAACTCTCTGATTTGAAGAGGGCTGTCAACATGATATCTATATATCGACAATCGCCCGAAGAGGTATCAGAAGCTCATGCTACTAAAGAAAAAGATGATGAAGAAATATGCCCCGCACCGGCAAGCGCAGATCAGGCTGAACCCGCTACCTCTCAAAATACTGATTGGTCCTCGGAGAACCGAGGGCACTTCCCACCGCCTAATGAAAAGGCATGCTGTTATACCCCTCCTCCGCGTGGGGGCCTGGGGGCAGAAACTTCGACTCCTGAGGGATCAAACGCGTCTGAAAATGATGATGGGACGCCATTGGCCCCACCCGAAGTCAAGACGGGAAGTAACATTCCCAGATCTTACCAATCTGATCTTGCCCCGGTGGCCAAGCTATACCAAAACCTCCAGGAAGGAGAACTGATGAGAAGAGAACTGAGCAAGATGGGTTTATACCTAGCTACACCTGGGCGGGCAGAACCCTCATCCGAAGCTATACATGGCGGTATTGAGTTGCTCGAAGCCACACCGGCGTCGGCAATGCCCCGAATGATACATGACCAGATAGGGGGCACCCTCCCTCAGCAGCTACAACACGCGTCCTCCACGGGTCCCTCAACTTCTCGGGTACGCCAAGAGCTAAAAATGCAACAAACCGCTGAAATGAAGCTAGCCGAGGGAGAAGTCACCGAGGTGCAACTATATATGGCCAAGCAAAAGGACGGTGATTCCGCTTTGGTCTACATCCAACGATGGAGAAATCTCAGTGCAGGGTGCAAACACCCACCGAGCCACAGGGATGCTATACAAATGTGCCAACGTAGCATGAAAACGCATAACCTGCTAAGGGAAATTGGCGCCGAAGTCCAGTCCTTTGATCAATTGAATGATCTGGCAACTGATGTTGAAGCCATTTTGGCAAAATATTACCCGGCTACTGCTACCCCGATTCAAAAGAACAAGCTAGCTGGCGGATGGCCGGCGCAAGAAGAAATGCACACTATTGATTTTACAGCTTTCAATTAGCAGAGGAACAAATCAAAAGAGGCGGCCAGCCCTTCTGCCCCCAAGCCCGCTGAGCAAGGATCCTCGTTCAGGGGAAGAATGAGGAAGCCATATTCCTTTCCGAAAGATAAAACTCAGACGCTGTTTGAGTGGGCCCGTGAATACGGCGAGCTCGTCCTCCCGGAGCCCAAAAGGCCGAATGATGCAAGATGGAAAGATGATCCTCAGTTCTGTCCCTATCACCAACAGAGGGGGCACTCTATTAAGGACTGTTATGTATTCAAAGATATCGTCGAAGGTCTAATCCAGAAAGGTGAATTACGAATGGGTGAACACAAGGTGGACCCACCTCGCCCGCACCAACTTCCCATCTTTAAGACGTCAGCCAACACGGCCTCGCTGTGCCAGCTGAAGCAACACTTATGCTAAAGGGTATTTCAGGCCTCTCAAGCTATGGCGAGAGGCCGAAGAAAATTCAAGATGCAGATGGTGCTCCGCTCTGGGGGTAAATGCTGAAAACAACAGAAGAAAGAAAAGTTGAAGATGAAAGAAGAGCCTGCCGGCGCAAAGTGCAGAGGTTCCATCCTTCGGCTTAGCCGTCCAGGCCAAAGCCTGCTTTCACGTACATGTTAAATGTCCCGTTCTTTAGCTTTTATAGCCTACTCTCCCAATGTCCTATGGCTTTATAGCCTACTTTCCCAAATATCCTTTTCACCTTTATAGCCTGCTCTCAGATGTCCTTTGGGTTTTACAACCCACTTTCCCGCTATCCTCTGGGTTCTACAACCCGCTTTCCCACTATCTTTTGGGTCTTATAACCCGCTTTCCCAATGTCTTTTGGGTTTTATAACCCGCTCTCCCAATGTACTTTGGCTTTATAGCCTGCTTTCCAATATCCTGCGGCTCGGTCATCCCGGCCTAAGCCCACTTTCACATATTCGAGATATCCTATCTCTTGGCTCAGCCATCCCCCCTGAAGCCCACTATTGGGACCAATCCATCCGTCCCACCGTAATAACCAATACAATTCAAGTGGCGTAGACTCCCAGTCGAAGCCTGCTCCACAATTTTGGGCTCTCGCAGCCCGTCTCCCAAAATCCTTTGGGTTTTACCACCCGCTCCCCCACTATCCTTTTGGGCTTTATAGCCTGGTTTTGAATATCCTCTGGGCTTTCACGGCCTACTCTCAAGCTATCTTCGGGTTTCACAGCTCGCTTTCCAATACCGCTCGGCTCTATAGCCCGCTTTCTGATATCTCTCGGCTTCACAGCCTACTTTCCAATATCGCTCGGCTCTATAGCCCACTTTTTGATATCCCTCGGCTCTACAACCTGCTCTTCCAATATCTTCAGATTTCACAACCCGCTTTCCAATATTGCTCGGCTGTATAGCCCGCTTTCTGATATCTCTCGGCTTTATAGCCCGCTTTCCGATATCCCACGGCTTTATAGCCTGCTTCCGATACCTTTTGTTTTTTTATACAACCTGCTTTCCCTGGGTGCTATAACCCGCTTTCCCGCTTTCCGTGGGCTTTCACAGCCTGCTTTCCTGCTATCCCTTGGCTTTCACAGCCTGCTTTCCTGCTTTCCCTGGGTCTTAAACCTGCTTCCCGCTTCCCTTGGGCTTGCGCAGCCCGCTTTCTCGCTCTTCACTTAAGGCTTTCCGTCAAAATCTGCTGTCCTATTCCTGGTCCCACCAGGATTCACTAAAATATAAAAAAAAAAACAAAAAAAAAAAATAATAAAACAAAATAAAGTAAAAGCGAAAATTCTGAAGTGCTCTTGATTTTGAATGTTTGCTTGCCCTACTTGCATGCTTGTCTATTATACATTTAATACACTTCCTTCGAACTTTCTAGGACCATGCTTCCTTCCTAAATAATACTACCCCGATTCTGGATATGAGTGCCTTACGACACATTCAAAAAAAATCTGACGGATGTATGCGTCAAGGGGAAGAGTCATGGCTATGTTGTTAGCTTAACTTGCAAAATATACCCGAGGCAAAACTCCCACACTTTGCACGCAATGTGATCAATGGCTTTTAACCATAAGGATCGTAGAATTTCTTCCTAACACTCTTTAGATGCTCAAACCCCTACACTCACATGAAAGGTAATCGTGAGGAAAAAGCTGCCTGCTCCCTTCAAAAAAAAGAAGAAAATGAACGAAATGAATGATGAAAAAGTGAAATGCGAATCTAAGTAGCCGGGAATCCCCACTAAAACAAATGAGGAGACTGACGCGAAAATGGTGAAGCAAATTGCAATAAGGATGAATCCTAGTAGTCGGGAATCCCCATTGAGACACATGAGGAAACTCGCGCCGAACAGTGAAGTCCAGAATTCAAAATAAACAAAGGGGCTGTGTGAAGCTACCGAAAGTCGAAAGCCCGAAATGCATGTGTAGGCCCTAGAGTAATCATCTAGTGTTGCTTAGAATGTCTGCATATCCCTATGTTTAGGGTTCGCAGCTCATATGCTTGCATTTTTGCACCACAAAAATTTACCTCAGTGTAGATTATGATTTAAAGCTATGCGCATAAGCTATGCGATATCCTCTTGACGAGCACACATCCCTTTTAGTTGTGATTCGTGGGCCGCACTCTACCTCTGAGTCGTGGGTGCTCTTCTTACCCTATCCCCGATAGAGGGGAGCTATGCTATATATGTCTACTTTTGTGTGCTTGTTGCCAATGGATGCCTGCATGCTTGAATGAAAAGAAAATGATAAACGGATCAAAACAGAATAAATGAATGAAAACTTTCTCGATTTTGACCTTTTGCATCCTGCTTTCCCGCTATCTATCGGCTCTCGCGGCTTGCTTTCCCGCTATCTATTGGCTTTTGCAGCCAACTTTACCGCTATCTATTGGCTTTTGCAGCCTGCTCTCCCACTACCCTTTGGCCCTCGGCCTACTTTCCCGCTATCTATTGGCTCTTAAAGCTAGCTCTCCCGCTATCCTTTGGCTCACAACCTACTTTCCAGCTATCTATTGGCTCTTGCAGCCTGCTCTCTTGCTATCCTTTGGCCCTCGGCCTGCTTTCCCGCAGTCTTTCGGCTCTCGCAGCTCGCTTTCTCGCTATCCTTTGGCTCTCGCAGCCTGCTTTCCCGCTATCCTATCGGCTATCGTAGCCCGCTCTCCCGCTATCCTTTAGCCCTCGTCCTGCTTTCCCGCTACCCATCGGCTCTCGCAGACCACTCTCTTGCTATCCTTTGGCCCTCGGCCTACTTTCCTATCTTTCGGCTTTCACAGCCTACTTTTCTACTGTCCTTTGGCCTATTTGGCCTGCTTCCTTGATGTCGGTTCTCGCAACCCACTTCTTTAATTTTGGCCCTTGCGGCCTGCTTCCTGAAATATTGGCCCCCGTAGCCTACTATCCCGAATCTCGGCCCTTAAAGCCTGCTTTCCCGAATTTCGGCTCTCACGACCTGCTCTCCGAATTTTGACTCTTGCAGTCTGCTTTCCAAAATGTTGGCCCCCGTAGCCTACCTTCTCGAATTTCAGCCCTTAAAGTTTCGAGAACATCGGCTTCCGCAGCCTACTTCCCGAATTTCATCTCATAAAGCCTGCTCTCCCAAAATCGGTTCTCGCGACATGCTCTCCTGATTTCGGCTCACGCAGCCTGCTCCTCTGATCTCCCGACTTCGGCCCTAAAAACCAACTCTCCCGAAACGGGTTCTTGCGACCTACTCTCCCGATTTTGGCTCCCGCAACCTGCTCCCCTAATCCCTAAATTTCGACGCCTAAGACCCTTTCAGGTCTCAGCCGAAGTGATCCGACCTAGACCTTTTGTCCGGATTGGAAGAAAACTAAAATCCTTGCGTTGATGCAATCCCAGCCTAGATGAACCCACTTTATGCGGCACCCTCGCCGAAAGCTCCGATTTAGACCTTTCATCTGGGTCGGAAGAAAACCAAAGTCTTTGCGTTAATGCAATCCCAGCATTGACGAATTCACCTTATGCGGCACTCTCGCCGAAAGCTTCGATTTAGACCTTTCGTCTGGGTTAGAAGAAAACCGAAATCTTTGCGTTCATGCAATCCCAGCATTGACGAATCCACTTTACGCGGCACCCTCGTCGAAAGCTCCGATTTAGACCTTTCGTCTGGGTCGGAAGGAAACCAAAGTCCTTGCATTGATGCAATCCCAGCATCCATGAACCACCTTTAACTCGGTGCCTAAGGCCTTTCAGAGGTCTCAGCCGAGCGATCTGACCTAGACCTTTCGTCTAAGTCAGAGAAACCGGAATCCCTTGCGTTGGTATCCACCCAATATCGACGAATATCATTTCGGCTGGTGCCTGATTCCTAGTCAGGACCAGTCAATATAGGTTGTGGCCGAGAGCATCCTCAAGAAGTCGAAGACTCCGGAAGGGAAAGAAGCTGCACTCGCAGATCCCGCACCCGCGTCCCTCGCTTGCGACACCTGCGGGTGGGGGGCATTTGTTGGCATTAAAAAAAAAAGGGCCACACCCAACTCCGAAACAGAAGAAGAAGCAGATGATAAGTGGGCCAAGCCCAATCCAGGAAGAGGGAAGGAGGGGCGCAGGAGGGTATTTGCGCAAATAGAAGAAAGAGGAGGGTTAAGAAGAAGATGAAAGGAATTTTTTAAAAAAAGGGAGAAATAGAAGGAAAATCGGGGCACTGTAGCCCCGTGTCTGCCCCTCTCCTCACGAGCGGCACTATAGTACCCGCGCCCTGTTCATCTTCTCCCCCTCTCCGCACGGCGACAGCGCGTCTTCGAGCGACCCCCTCCGTGCAAGCATTCAATGCCTGCCGAGGTCCTTGCACACGCGTCCGCAGGCCGGCGGCTCCCCCACGTCATGCGCTCATACGGCCGGCCTGCCCCTCTCTGTCCGCCGTTCGCCCACTCCACCGGCTAGCAGCATAGGTCGCCCCCCCCATGCCCACCGTATCCCTTGGTGGCGTGGCAATCACCGGAAGCAGCAGAACGGATAGCAGCGGCGACATCATGCGCGACAGCAGCACCGGCATGGAGTCACCTCGACGTGGCGTCTTCCGGGGCGTGCCAACAGCGACAGCAGCCGTATGGGGCAACGACGGTACGAGGAGCAGCAGCAGTGGCCGATGGTGGTTTCAGATAGGGGTCTCCAAATCCCCTATAAAAGCCGGCCTCCGGTGAAGAGAAAGCCCTTCGGTCGGAGAAAAGGGTGTGAACAACCTCCCACCCAGAAAAGAGAGAGAAAGGTGAGGAGAAGAGAGCTCCGCCCTCCCCCACCCATCGATATGTGTATCCCCTTCTATGTTACTAGTTTTCCTTTCATTTTCCTTAATGGTCTTCTAGCCTGTAAACCCCCCTTTTGTATTCCCTCGAATGTAGCAGATGTTCTTCGGGCCATATAAAAAAAAGGAGCTTCTCTTCCAGTTTTCTTTTTCCTTTGTGCTTCGTCCATGCCATGCTCCGTCTATGCTGGTTTCTTTCTTTTTCCATTGAATCTGTGGTATATTCTGCATTCCCTATATCCCCATAGCCAAAAAAAAAAACTTCTGCCATCCCCTGGATCTCCCCTCCGCCGTGTTGTCATGTCGGCTTCGGCTCTCACGCTGTGTTCGGCCATGATCGGACGATCCCCGGGTCACCGGAATACCTTGTAGGCTGGCCCTCGGGATTTCCGGCCCCATACGGGAGAAGTCCACACGATCGTAACAACCCATGGGTCACCGGTTTCCCTTGTAGGCTAGCCCTCGGGATCTCCGGCCCCAAATGGGGTAATCTTTGCGGTGTTGCTGCTTATATGCGCACTGTGATGTTTTGGGGCTGACCCCGGAGTTTCTTCGTTTGGCGCGCCCCTATTTTTCTCCGGACCCTTCGGGTCTAGGGGAGATGCTACCAAAATTTAGTCAGAAAATTTGAAAACTAACGAATCAAATTAAAGAACAAAACCCATTGATTTGAACAAAGAAGATGGGCAAGTGACTGAATTGGAGAATTTTGTGACCAGTCCTAACTCTGAAAGCTGCTGAGAATTGGATGAGCCAAACAAAAATGAATGTTGAATTTTGGAATTTCCTCATTCAAGGAATCCAGTCTGGACTGATGTATATGCATAGAAAAGGGATAATGGTCAAATTTAGCTTTGAGCTTGCTGAAAATCAAATGGACAGAATAGGATTTGAACATAGGGTTTAAGTTCTCAGGTTGAGACTAAAGCTCTGCAACAGCAGGCATAAGGAAATGACCAGCTCAATCTCAAAAGTGTTGAAACCTTGAGGAACATAATAAAATGAATGAAGTTAAGTCTCTCAGGTCCAGAATTGAAATCCCTGCATAAGAACTCTTCTTCCTCTGCATTGGCATAACATTTGCTATGTGAGAATTCATCCCCCGACCTCGCAAGCACGACAGAAATCCCCACTGGCATCATGCCTGCATGAATCCAAAAATCCCCCCTGCACTTGCATGATTCTAAAATATACTCATGCACTTCTCATTGGTGTGAGAAGATTACCAAAAAAAAAAATAATAAATATAATAACAAGTGAATATCTGTCTAGGCCGGCCCTGTGCAGTAATGTGCAGGGGTCGACTCCCCCCCCATCTCAGGGGTGTCAACCCCTTTCCTTCTGTCCCTTTGAAGGCCAGCTAGCCCCTGTATATGCAGGATGTCTACTTCATGAGAAGAAAACCCCATCTGCAGCCACATATGCATGGCTAGTGAATAGTCTTCAAAAAAAGGTGAGAATGAAAATGGGAACACATAATAAGGCAGGTTTGAAATCCCTTGCGCAGCCCCTTTCACTGCATACACCTGAGATTATGTGCATACGTATCCATGTCTTGTATAACAGGGCCTCAATGTGAGCAACACTCAATGCATTCCCGCATCTCTACTTGCATTGTTGCACAATTCAGAAACTAAGCATTGTATGCATTACCGTGTGCTATTCACAACTTGATGCATATATGTACATTAGTATCTGAAATCAGGATGAACTCTAACGAATCCATCCCTTTTGTTTGTTCTGACCCATGAGTGCATCAATTCACTAGTGCAGATCCTATGCCTCCACATTGGACAACCGGAGGTATGCAATCCTTTTTTTACATATGTGTGTATATGTACATATCCCCAATGACATGGCCTTCAGGATAAATGAAGATCACACACCCTTTTTTTTGGTTTCAGACCCTTCAGCATTCTGCAGAAACTTCTTGATTACCATTTGCTCTGAGATGCGTTGGCTAGTTCCCCATCAAAGAATACCCATATGTCAGCTAATCCTGCAAGCGTATGGTTTAAGGGGCTAATTATCCCATGTCCAAAGAGGAGCAAACAAGCCAAATGGGCCACTAAAGTCCAAACTCCCTATATCTCTGCCAGAATGTGGTAGGGGAAGTGCATAATTGGCATCCATTCAGGACAGATGGGAACTAAAAAAAAAAAAACCATGTGTGTGACACCACCCCTTGCTTCGAGGTCCAACTCTGAACAGCAAACCCGAGCATCAGAGTTAATACTATGTCATATCAATTGTTCTACCCACAGATGCCACTTTTCAGAACAATGGTATCTAAGTGCCTTGGGAAATCTAGCCTCTCAATTAGTAAACCGGCAATATTTAATGGTCAGAATGCTATTGTAGCAGTGAATGTCCACCAAGGCTACAACCAAGAAGATTCCCTGGTCATGAATCGAGTTTCTTTGGAGCGGGGAATGTTCTGAACGGAACTTTTTAGGTGCTAAAAATCTGTGGTGGACAACAAAGGATTGACAAAACATCTAAAGCCAAAAGATAGGGTGGACTTTGGTAAAGTGGAAAGTAAAATTGGCCGTGCGGTTCTTCCGGACGATGATGGCTTCTCTTATATTGCTACAAGCTTACAGAGTGAAGATTTAGTCATTGGGAAGGTTGCAGAATCTAGGGCAGAACATTCTATGAAACTGAAGCATACAGAGGAAAGGGGTGGTACAGAAAGTTGTGCTTTCTGTTAATGATGACGGCAAGAACTTTACTTTGGTTACTCTGAGACAGGTTAGATCCCCATACCTCGGAGATAAACTCTCAAGCATGCATGGCCGGGAAGGTGTTGTCGACTTCCTGGAATCGCAAGAGAATTTCCCATTTACCCATCAAGGAATTGTTCCAGATATTGTTATAAATTCACATGCCTCCCCAGCTCGGCAAACTCCTGGACAGCTGCTCGAGACTACTTTGGAAGAGGGAATTGCCTGTGGAGGTTCCGTGCGATATGCCAATCTTTTCATCACATCCTCAGTGGATGTGATAGCTAATCAGTTGCATAGAAATCCATCTTACTGGGGAAAATTATGCTTTCTGTCCACCCTAGATGGAGAAAGCTGTGGGCGGGTTTAAAAAAAAAATTGCGATGAGTGGTCGCTTATTACTCGGGGGCAGACTTTAATAAAACAAAATGAAATTGGAATCAGTAACCGCCTGAGTAGGCGTAAATTCCTGAAGAACAGAAAACATAAAAGAAGATTAAAAAAAATAGGAAAGGAGTATAGAACTCACGAAAAGCAAATATGTCTCCCCTAATAATTCAACGGCAAATCGCCCAGAAGGTCTCCTCACCGACCTCTAGCATCGGGAACATCAATGGTGCTCAAGCGGGCCACGCTTTGACCTCAGGATCATCCCCGCTTTGATCACGGCTCGACCTCGCACCGGGCCGATAAATCCGCTGATTTTCAACCGTTTAACCGGGATCTAACCATGACTCCTCATTCCTTGAGATATTGAGTCTGTTGTACCCCATCACGTATTTGTCCCAGCATTACGCGTATACGTGGGATATTTCTGAACCGGACTCCTGTCCGAACATAAAAAGGTCCATACGCGACCAATATGATTTTGAACACCGTCTTGCACACCGATGCGGAGGATTTCAATTATGTCAACCCAACTCGCATGCTTTAATGAAAATTGATCTTTAGGTCATTTGGGCCCAAATCTTGGCGATTAATCAGAGGTTTTTCCCTCTCCGAGGGGATGTAATTATCGTCGTGGCTTTTATGGCACGGCGGGTCTCCAGTCCCGACCCGATACCCACAATCGCCTGATTAGTCAGACGGAGCGCACCCTGGGCTTCGGACCACTCCAGTCTCGAAGCCCGAACACATTGTCACCTAGGTGACTGGCACGCCCTTCCACTCGATAAACTGATGAAAGAACACCCAATATTTTCACACACGAAATAGAGTGCGTCCAGAAGCCCCCGATCGCCCAGCAATTCCATGAAGCAATAGGGGAATGTCCCCCTCCCCGGGTGATTAAGACGGGATGAGAGAATCTCGGAACGGTTCAAATGACCATGATGCAGAGTGATAGTAGACGCACAGATGAGACGGGCCCATCGTAGAAGCATATGCTCGAACAGCTAGGACGCAGCATTCAGGGGGATGGATCCGGTCGTCCCCAAAGGCAACTCCCACCTTGCGAACAATCAGAGCAGTACGAAGGGAGGAGTTAATGGGAACTAGACCCTCGATACCACGGCGGGAAGAAGCATGCGCATAAGCACAGCTCTGTCCATGGAGGGGATACAGAGATCCTTAAATCAGAAATGAAAGCAGTCGATCGGAAAGACCCGGGGAGGGATCGTTTCTGTAGCCCACGATGCTTCGGGGCATGATCGGGACTTCTGGGAAATCGGAATCAGAGACCACGCGCGGAAGAACTCAAACATACACATTGATATAGATAGAGAAGGAGACAGAAGCTTCGAGCATTCATTCGACCTGCTGGTCTAAGCATTTATATACATATTACCATCCCAGAAACGGGAATGGGCTAACATTTACATGTTAAGAATCCGGCGCCGGCATCATTGCTCGGTCGCCGTTCATCAATGGCAGAGGCAGAGGGACGTGCAGAGGCACAACAATAAAGCAAAGGGAAAGAGAGAATCGCATAGAAGGGGGAGGGGGGTCGGCTCATATTATCGCCATCCCTCCCCCTCTCGCTTACATCTGATAGATGGAAACCTCAAAAGAAAAGAATCCACGAAAGCATGAGGAAGATAGGCACCGGCGCCCACCTGCTCTTGAAATAGAGTATCGTATCTTCAGCGAAGGAAGAGGAAGATGGCCGGCGGAGGACGCTCAGAAGAAACCCTATTTTTGCCAGGAATCTTTCTCCCAATTCCTCCTTTTCTCTCTCTGTCTCCTCTTCGAAAGCCTCTCTCGAAAGCCTCTCTTCTATCTTTTTCTATCTGCCCCCCTCTTTTTCTCTTTTCGAACAGCCACATGCATATATATATCATTGAACCCCAAGCCTCATCCGGCGTGAAGAACTGCGCGTCGGGAAAAGCTTCATGGGCTCCTGCACGCCGGAATAAGGGGCATCAGGTGGGGTTCTTTGCCTGCCGGGATAAGGGGGGATCAAGTGGGGGGCGCGCCGGTTTAAGGCGCGCCGTGCTAATGCTCCTCGCACGCTTCGAGCCAGTCGATGAGTCCGGGGATGATTTCGGGGGTCACCGTGAACATTTATCTTGCCAATGCTCATCGAAACCTTGATGAGATGTCTTGTCGAAGATCCTAGGTTGACGTACGGCCATTCTCGAGACTCCAGATAGCTTTGATTTGATCATACGGGCCTTCCGCTGACACGGCCTTCGGCTCTATGATCCGTGCTGCTGGCTCGGCCTGGCTCGTGCCCAAAGCTCCTTAGGGGGTGGGGTAACACCAGGGGTAGTTCTGCCTGAGCTGGGCGATCATTCGGCCACCAACGGGCCCATCTTGGCGGGAAGCCGTACCCGTGCCGGGTGATCAGGATCTTCTGCCATCAGAGCTTTCGGTCCTCCGTCTCGGAGAGCCAGGTGTAGACACCCAATTTTAGCCGATAAATTGAGCATTTTCTTTGTTCTCCTAGTCGATGCCCCAATTGATCCTTAATTGGTTGATTTTCTGGGATTCCTTCCCTTTTCTTGGCCCAACTCTTCAATTCCATACCTTGGATCTCGTCTCGAGTCTGGCATTCCCGCGCTATTCGTTCTTATCGCTTTCTTGTTCATAGCGCGTTGTGGATCTAATTAAAATTATCCTTTGATCAGTTGTTATTTCTTGACATTTGATCATTATGACATCCATTTTGGGTGTTACTCTCGTTCAACATTTGATTAAAATGACTGCCCAATGATTTTTTCTCCGTTTTTATACCATTTAATGGGCCTTTACTTGTTGCGCTATATCTCCATAGCGCGTTCTTCATTATCGCGCTATGGAAGTATAGCGCCTTATCAGACAGAGTCCCTCTCCAGGCCGGACTCCCTTATTTCGATTCAGAGGCCTTATTGGGTAAGTTGCTGACTGTGTTTCTTATCCAGGAAGGTTTCTAAACCTAGCAGGAACCTTTCCCCCTGATTAATCGGCAATATTACCTCATTTGAAGCCTCCAAATCTTTGGATTGAATCAACTCCGACCTAGGGTTAATGTTCGACCTCTTTCCTATAAATTCATCCCTTTGGCCGTCGTTTGGGAGGGATGCAACTCGAGTTGTTGACGAGGAGGAGGAAATACTTCGTGCACAATCAATAAATCCTCGCTCCTCGCACGTTCAAGGGAGTATTTAGGGCTTTTCCTTGTGTTCTTCCTCTTTCATCTTTCTTTTCCCCTCCGGATTTTTAATCTTTGCATAGCATTGCATCCTGATTTCAAAACACTCCTTTTACAAAATACATGCATTCACACACACCACACCTATCTTTTGCCCATCCATAGGGGTTTAAAAAAACACCAAACCCCCAGGTAATCGAGCCCCCCCTTTTACATGCTTTTGATTAAGAATAAGGGCAGATTCTACTCGAGTCTCGATCTAATGGGCTTTCTATTTATTGTTTATGATTGTTTGCAGGCATTAGAAGATTGATACGTGGAGCCCTTGCACCTTGGCCGGCCTTGGAGCAAGGAAGGAACGAATCCAAATAAATCCCGCTACCTGTCTGATATCGCGCTATACGAAGCTAGCGCGACCTGAGAACGCGCTAGGACGATATAGCGCGTTAATCTCCAGGCCCACGGCTCCCCTTTATGGATTTCTGAGGTACGTAACATGCCCCATCCTAATCTCTTATTGTTTGGCATGTCTCTGGCTTCAGTGGCGATCACGGATCTTAATTGTTGCATATGATTTTCCCCCTTTTTCATCATTAATTGAGTGCGTTATCTTGTTTTAAAACAAAATCATCATCTTTTATCAATTTGGGGTTAATCATAAAATTTGCATCTACAAATTGGCGATCACGGTGGGACACTTTGTGCTACCACGTGCATTCTTCTTGTTGCCTGCTTATCAATACATCAGTGTGTGTGTTTATTGGATTTTGAGCCCTTCCCCACTGTCGAGTATCGCGCTATGTGTCCATAGCGCCTTCTGTAGATCGCGCTGTGGACATATAGCGCGATAATCACCAGAGAATATTTTCACCTACATCCTCTGTCGGGGTTCTGATTGCCATCTTCTCTGGTTGCATCATTGTATACTTCCTGTTGTATATTCACTTCTTTCATCTATTTTCCTTTTATTGTGCTAGTTTAGATTTTTCTTCCATAGCGTTGCATTCATCCTTGCATTTGGTTTGAGAGACCTCCTCTCTCTACATTAGGATTCCACACACCCCCTTGGTGAAGGAAGGACCCTCCATTGAGCATTCCGTCTCTTTGGATTGGAAGTTCCTAAACCAAGCCTCCATAAGTCCCCGCACCCGTGGATTCCCTCACGGACGCCGGGCAGGTTGTACCCTTTTGAAGTCCCGAATTAGTTGGCCTATACGTGGTGAGAGAGTGTTCCTAGTTGGCATTGGAGTTAAATCTCATTTTGAAACTAGGTTCCTCCCCTTGTGTGAATCATATCAATTTGCATAAAATCATTAATTCACCAAGGTTCAAACATCAAAAATCAAGGTAACCATTCCAACTTGTGTGATCCTTGGCAAATTGTTTGCACATTAAATTGCTTGCATAATGGCTTACTTTGATAGACAAAATAACATGTTCAATTCAATTAATGTTCATGAGGGTGATCAACCTAGCACGTCTTATTCCCCTCAATTTCAACATGTTCATCATTCTCACCATACTTTCAAGGGACCGCATCCCCCTTCTTATGGTCATGCCCGACCCATGGGCAATGTCCATCCTCATGGTCCCCCTACTCAAGTTCGAGCCACTATTTTCTACGGGACCGTCTCGTCCTAATGATGGGAAAGTCTCTCAAATCTTGCATGCATTAGATCATCTCACCCCTCAACAGATCCAAGCCCTTAAGGCTGCCGTTGAGGGTGCATCTCCCTCATCTCATCCTCCTCACAATCCTCCACGGGGGGGCCATCGCCCACCTCCCTCTTCTACTCATATTCCTAATCGGGTAGCCCATTACCCATCCCCTTCTATTCACACTCCTCCTCGGGTGATCCGACACTCGCCTCCTTCTATTCCTCCATCACGGCCCCGAGGCCCTTATATTCCTTGCAATCCGGCCCGTCCGGGTTCTTTTACGGGTCATCCCGTCAACTCCCCTCCACGGCCTTTTTATGCGGCCCCTCCTCCTTCAAGGCCCTGCCAGCCCTCAGTTGTTCAAGTCACACCCCTCCAACGGTCTCTGCTTGATAAAGTCACTTTGATGGAGGAACAAATAAAGAGGGTCACGGCTCCTACCGCTCCGGTCAATCCTCTCCACGCCGCTTTGGACGAGATTACTAAGTTGGAGAGAGAATGGAAGGATAGGAGAGATGATTATGATATCGGCATTCCAAGCGAGGAAGAACCGACAACTGAAGAATCCGAGGCAGTATACGATGATGATGAAGCTCAGCAGGCACCCCTTTCGAGTTTCCTTTGTTTCCCACTTCCCCCACTTTCATTTGATGAACCCCCTGCTCAGGAGGAAACCACCCTTAATTCAACCCCTGTTTATGAGACTAGTTGGTGTTACGACGATGGGTCGATATTCCAATCGCCCGCGCCGGCGCCTATTGAGTCTCTTCCCATTCCCACTCCCACTCCTAACACCGCTTGCCCCGTTCGGCATTTCCTACGCACCAAACCTTCACCCATTAACCCTCCACCAATTACACCTCAACCCACTATACCATCAACCTTCACACTATTAGCCAACACTGAACCTTCCATTTTAAAACCTCCA
Organism: Amorphophallus konjac; assembly: GCA_022559845.1. Lineage (NCBI taxonomy): Eukaryota > Viridiplantae > Streptophyta > Magnoliopsida > Alismatales > Araceae > Amorphophallus > Amorphophallus konjac. Next base: position 363,224,766 of record CM040126.1, read on the forward strand.
CCTATTCAGCCATTAACCTCCACATCGGCCTCCACCGAGCCTACCATTGAACTGTCCCCAATTCAACCTCCCGTTATCCCATTACCACCATCCTTAAAACCCACTTTACCTACCCTACCATTTAACCCTTCACCCTTACCTATGGTCAATCCTGAGCAGGATCCACCACCTTTTGCACTCGAGCTAACCTCAACCGCTTGCAAGCAAGGGGAGAAACTCGATGTGTTTGAACCTCCGCCTCCACTTACGCCAACACTTTCCATTATACCTCCACCACTCACAAAGCCTTCCGCCTCCGCTTCACCTCCTTCTATTACTCGGAATGTGGGTGCTTCTGCAAGTATATGTGCCGAAGATGATCAAGAGCCGGGCAAGACAGATTTGGCCACGGCTATGCGATTCAAGATTCAAGAATTCATTTACCGGATGCCAATCCGGATTATTGTGCCAAGCATGGTCGCGGAGGCCAAGTCACCATCATTGTTCAGAAGAGAATGCCAGGTGTTGATGTCACCCAAAGGCCGGGCAGGGCACCCCTTGTTCCAATTTTCAAATCTTGATTCCATTCCTCTATACAAGGGGCGAATGCCCATTTTGTTCAACACTTCTTATACACCACAATTAATGGGCATGGCAATGCTTCATGTTCCAACTTTCCAACTCCCTCACATCATTGATCCTTGCCTTCCAAGGGGGTTGTCATTTATTAGCGAAGCTTCTTCCATTGGGCCGATTGGCTATACTCTTTCACTGCCGTGGAGGGGCAGTTATCTTGGCGCTAAGGGGCCTTCCACTCTCTTATCTACCTTCCGCTCAATTCCATCCATATTCTTGTCTATCACATTTTCTTCATGGGCCACTCCCAGGGGAAAGAGGAGGACCTCTCCTTCTCACCCTTCATCTTCTTCTTGTTTTCCGTCTTCTGTCATGCATTCATTCTATTCACTGCATTCATTGCATCCATCGCATTGCATTCGCATACATTTGCACCTCCTGCTCCCCGGGTTTCCAAACCCGTATCTTCCCCGCCTTCCGGCACCTCCGGATATTCCGCATTTCCCATCCTATTCATCTTCATCCTCATTACTCGAGCATTGCCTCCTCTCCAATCTCTTCTCAGGGCATCGCGCCCCTTTCCATCTTCTCCTTCCTGATTTCATCCCTCCGAAACCTCCGGATTCTCCATCTGACTCTCTCTATCTTTTCCCCGGGCACGACGCCCCTTTCCATCTTCTCCCTCCTGATTCCATTCTTCCGGAACTTCCGGACTTTCTCCCAGGGCATCGCGCCCCTTTCCACCTTATTCTTCCGGAACCTCCGGACTTTCTTCTAGGGCACCGCGCCCCTTTCCACCTTATTTTTCCGGAACCTCCGGACTTTCTCCCAGGGCATCGCGCCCCTTTCCACCTTATTCTTCCGGAACCTCCAGACTTTCTTCCAGGGCATCGCGCCCCTTTCCACCTTATTCTTCCGGAACCTCCGGACTTTCTTCCAGGGCATCGCGCCCCTTTCCACCTTATTCTTCCGGAACCTCCGGACTTTCCCCTCGGGCACGACGCCCCTTTCCATCTTAATCCTCCGGAACCTCCGGATTCTATTTCCCTCTTCTTTGGGCATCGCGTCCCTTCCCTTCTCATTCCTCCGGAACCTCCGGATCCTTCATACCTTTCCTTCGGGCACGACGCCCCTTTCCATTTTCTCCCTCCGGAACCTCCGGACCCTCCATCTTTCTTCCGATTCATCTTTCTGATCTTCCAGAATATCACATCATTCATTTTCTTCTTCCTTACCCATCATCTCTTTCCCTATTTTTTTCAGGGCATCGCGTCCCTTCTTTCGTCATCCCTCCGGAGCCTCCGGATGATCCTCCTATCACGATTCTCCTCCTCTGCCTCCGGACCCTCCAGATCCGCCTCTTTCCCTCTATCAATTTCTTCTTCTGATTCCTCCTGATTCTGGGTCTGACCCAACTTCTCCACATCCACTGCCTTGGGCATTTGCCCTTTTTCCCACTGCTTTCGAGGCTTTAGTCCTCACTCCTCCTTCTAATTCTCCGCTTCTTCTGTAGACCTTTCATGTGATCAGGGTCTCCACACCTTAGTGAGGGAGTTCTAGCCCTCGCCTCTTTTCCTTTTCTCCTTATTCGTCTGAGTCTGGTCTTGGCATCACTCCTTCTTGTTAAGCCACTTCCAATCCTTTTATGCGCTAAAAGAGGACTATTCCACGATGATCAACCCCGCCTCTCGCGGCATTTATTTCAAGAAAGGGCGCAAGGTAACATATTTGCGTAAGTAAACATTTTTATGACATCATTTTCTCATTACTTCACGCATGATTTTCAAAATAAAGTGCTTCTTAACGAAATCAAAAGTGGTGTTTTAGACCTTTATCTTAGGCTTTTGTTAGAACATTCCAAGAAGAGTCTTTAGGCTTGCTACTGCAGCACCTTGGTTAATAATAACCCCGCGCTGGGAATTCAACATTCTCTCCCCGCTTGTTAAGAGCAACCCTTAGCTGGGCATCCCACACACTTCACGGCGTCCTTAGCCGGCTCCTTTGGTTAAAACACCGTCCTTACTTTGGCCATGCCATGAGTATATCTGAAAGTCTTTTCTCTTCTTTACTCGGCCGAATGCAGGGGCAAGAGATTGACGGATAAGATGACCAACCTCGGTAATCCCCAATACGAGAGGAGTCTCAAATAGGGCAGTCTTGACCCAAAATCAATATGAATTTTCATATGAGCTTTCATGATATACATCTCGCCAAAAGGGCTATTATGAAAATCGAGTCAAAATTTTGATAAAAGCAAAATTGTGAATTATGGCATGTCAAGAGTGGCAAAGTCCCCGCAGGGAAAACCCTGGTCGTATGCATGTCAAGGGTCTAAAAATCAAAGGCATAAAGTCCCGGCGCAACAAACTACCTCTTTGAGGGGAAAAAACCTTGGAAGGAATTCAAGTCCCGACATCTCCCATCCTGCATAAAGCTTATCTCAATTATTCTTCTTTTCTCTCTCTAAGACCGAATGCTTCTCGGGTATGGCCTTGGTAGGGGCACCATTGATCAAAGGCGGTCGGTTATAGGATGCCACTTTCAATGCACGCCCGGCTTTGGGCAGTTTTAAGTAAAAGGGGAAGGAACAAGGACCCCTAGCCAGTGGTTTAAACACCCTTTGATGCTGCATTAGCAATGTCTTACCAAAACTCCACAAAAAATTGAATATTACCAAAACTCCACAAAATTTTTTTGAATATTACCAAAACTCCAAAAAAAATTGAATATTACCAAAACTCTATAAAAATTTGAATATTGCCAAAAAAAAAAATTCCAAAGAAATTTGAATATTGCCAAAAAATTCCAAAGAAACTAGAATATTGCCAAAAAAATTGAACATTGCAAAAGTTTTTTTTTAAATATTTTTCAAAATCCACATAAAAATTCAAATATTTTCAAAACTCATAAAAATTTGCATATTTTTCAAACAAAAAATTCCAAAAAAATTACATTCTATTTCTGATGGCATCCTTTTTAAAAAGGCACTCAAAATGAAGAACAATCACACAAGCCGTAACAAGTGCTAAGAACTGTCTCATTCCACTATAACATGTCAAAGAGTACAAATATGAGATGGGTACAACAAACTCTCAACTCTCCCCTCGACCCTCCTGGTCTCCCCCTCTATGTGAACTCTCAGCCTCCTCCTGTCCTCCCTGGGAAGACCTAGGAGGAGCCATCTGTCCCCGAGAAGCTGAAACCCTGTCACCCTGTGCTCCCCTCTCTGCATCCTCTCTCCGCTGGTGCTCAGAAGAAGTAACTAAGTAATCTGTGCTCGAGTAGGCTCGGGAGTATCCCTCACGCTGGGCCCGCTCACGTCCTCGTCGGTAGCGATCCTCTGCATCCTTTGCTCGCTGCTCGGTGATCCCTAATCGAGTGCGTAGCTCCACTCTCTCGAGCTCCCGCTCCATTCTCTCTTTCTCCCATCTCTCCCTCTCTCTATCCCGATCCTCTCTCTCTCTCTGCCGCTCACTCCTCTCCACCCCGAGGAGAAGGCGCAGCTCTGCTACATCTCGAGGGAGCTCCTCTACATCACGCCGCCTCAGCTCCGCTTCTGCCACGCGCAGCTCCTGTTCCTGCATCCAAAATCTTGATTAATAATTGATAATTGTTAAAACTCCTAGACTAAGATTAAAAGAACAGATTGCTCACTCTCTCCTGGAGGGAGGCCTCGGCTGCCTCCGCCCGAGCCACTGCACTGGCAAGCTGGCCCTCTAGCTCGGTGTGGTCGCAGACGGGCTGTGTAGAAGATGAAGCGCCGTGCGAGGATCGGACTGCCTCCAGCTCCTCGCGCTGAAAAGAAAAGCATTATCATTAATTGCAATTCAAATCTGAATCATTCTAAGTTTCAAGTGCTTACCAGCTCATCGACGGTTTGCTGGAGTTCCTCGCGCTGTCGGACTGTGGAATCGAGGAGTCCCTGTACCATGGCCAGTCTCCCCTCTATGTCGAACTGCAAGAACACATTGTTAATCACATATTGAATAATCAACAACAATTGAATTTAAGGGCATACCTGTCCGCGAGCGCTCTGATAGACTCGGCTGCCGTATGCCTGTGAGTATGCCTGAAGGTAGGCATCATCTGAATGTGCTCCTGCAGGGACTGCTCGGCCACGCTTCTTCCAATCTGCCAACTGCTCTCGGGCACGCTGCCGCCAATCGTCTGTACCCTGCAGGCCTCGGAAGCGTCGTCCAGGTCGTGGGTCCGTCGCCTGGGTCGGAAACTCCACCACCGCCTGATGAAGCCCAAGTGTCCTCATGATCAACCTGTGGTATAGTGGCTCGACCAGGTTGAGGGCATGCAGCCAGATCTCTCTCCCGAAGAAAGGGATGGCCGGCTCCACCCAGGGCATCACCTCGGCTCTCCCCTGATAGGGAGTCCAGTCCACCTGCATAATTCAATTTATCATTGCCCTTAATTCCACTCATAACTAAATTCAATTTCAAAAATTCAATCTTACCTCTATATGGGGCATCATGTCTAACGTCTCCTGGATGTGGGTGACCTGGTCCTTCAGAGACCGGCCGTCTCGTGTAGGGGTCCATCGTCTGGCCAGGGGCAGTCGGTCCTCTCGATCCTCCCAGGCTCGTCGGAGGGTAGGAAGGTATAAGTAGCTCCAAACCTGAAACATAGCTCATATGATTGACATAAAAGGCAGGTGCATAATTCACAAGTTTGAGGTGTAGAGAAATACCTGAAGTAGAGGGTAGAATCCCCCGAGTGAAGACTGGAGTGAGGAGATGCCGAAGCTGTCAAACAAGTGGGCTAGGACTGCCGCACCCCAGGCATACCGTCCGACTCTGTCTAGGTCCTCCAGTAAGGGTAGAAAACGGCAGCTCACTGCGTCGCCCTGGGTCGCTAGAAGCAGCTTGCCGATCAGCAGAATGAGGAACCTCCTCAACTCCAGGTCTGCCTGTGGGCCTGCCTCAGTAGTAAAGCTCTCCCTGGCCCCTGCCTCCAGCCTCTTCTCATGAGCTGTCGAAGTCTCCCCCACCTCCCTCTGTGTGTGGAACAGGCCGAGACTCTCCTGCAGGACGATCCTCGACACTAGTGAGGTCCGGCCTGTACCCTCCAGCTCCAAGCCCAGCAGCCTGCGCGCCATCTCCCGGTAGTCGGGGTAGGTGTAGCCCGTCACTGCCGATCCGTGCACCCGCAGCCCGGTGATGCGCGTGACGTCCTCCAAGGTCGGGATCATATGACCCCAGGGGAAGAGGAAAGCCTTGCATCCCGTGTCCCATCTGGCTTTTAGGGCCCTTATCAGCCCCACATCAACCCTCAGCACTTCTATCTCCAGAAATTCCCCGAAGCCCATATGGCGGAGGCGGGCCCTTTGAAACTCCGGTAGTGCGTGGTAAGCTGCCCGGACCAATGTCCAAGAAATTCGGGCACGCACTGCACCCTCCACACCCTGCACACAACGTAAAAGAAGAAATAATCAATTTCTGTGATCATCAAACAAAAGGCAAATCAGAAAATGAAAAACCTGCATGCTGTTATATGTCGCGCTATATCGTCATAGCGCGTTCTTCAAGAACGCGCTATGAAGACATAGCGCGTTCCCCTTCTGTAGGTAGGGGGTGACCCCCGTTCCCCTCAATTTGTTCTATGGGCATTCTGCCCTACATTTTGATTTTTAGGGGCATTCCCCTTTCCGTTTTCATCACATAAGAAGGAAAAAAATAAGAAAAATCAAATCAAAAACGAGTTTAGGGTGATTTTCTTACCACCCGGCGTTTTCGGGCCGCCGCGCCTCCGACGGGCTCCGCCGCCACCTCCTCGGCCGCCGGGGCGCCTTCAACTTCTTCGGCCTCGTCTGGGTGGACGTCCATTTCGTCTCCCTCGAGTCGGGCCGAGACCGTCGCCTCCGAGTCGGCGGGTTCTTCCGCGGGAGGGGGCGCCCGTTCCTCTTCCACGTCCGATCTTTGGCGGCCGCGGGTGGCACGCCGTTTGGAGCGTCGAGGAGCACCACCCGCCATCAGATTGATGCAAATGGGGGCTAGGGCTGGTGAGAGGCTGAGAAGGCGAGAGAGGAGTTGGGAGAGGGAAGGAGTAAGTTTGAATAATAGAAGGGGGGGGCGGTTTTGAAAACCTGCGGTTAATGGACGCGCTACATGTTCATAGCGCGACACTGTCGCGCTATGTACATATAGCGCGATAATTAAATTAAATAAGAAAATAGAAAGGAGGGGAGAGAAGAGGATATGACTTGAGAACATATGATGAGAATGAATGAGAACTTGTGTTCTTTTGCTTATGTTTGAATATGCTTGAATTTGTTTAAACATTGAGATTGATTATATGTTTGAATTTGCTTAAACATTGAGATTGCTTGAATTTGCTTAACATTGAGGTTGCATTTGCTTGAATTTGCTTGTGCCTACCATTGAGATTGCAGGAAGAGAAGAAACATATGCCATGCCATCAGGAAAGTATTTCTGTGTCCCTTCTTTTATTGCATTACTATATGCTATTTATATTATTATCTCAAGGACCGGCTGGTTCTCTGTATGTTTCAGGATTTGAGTTCCCCTCTACCAAAAACAGTGATGATCTAGAAACATGCAGTTAATCGTCGGATAGGCCGTTAGATCAAAATAAATTTGGGGACGATGGACTTCATCTCGCACGCCGTGGTTGCGGATAATTCTTGACCCGAATCTATTTGATTTAGCAATATTATCCTTGAGTATCTTGTATTTTATCTTTCTTGGCATTTGTTTTGATGATTTCTTTTATTTTAGCCCTGCATGCATCATGCCATCACTTTTGCATCCATAAATCGCCCAATCTTCTTCCTAATTGAGGATCGATTTTGCTTATGTTCTTGAACTAAAGAATTTAATTCCATTCCGAATCTGAAAGATTGCTCCCAGTTAAGCGCTGGATCTCGTTGGTCGATGTGACCCTTGCCTGAATGTGCTTATCACCTTTTTGATTCAATCTCCTTCTTTTGATCCACTCATTAGCTGTGAACCGCACGATGGCGTCGATGGATCCGCCGGGCTCGCGTCTATTCCACTAATTGAGTGAAATTCGTAGTTGCTACGCACTGCGAGTGCCTCTTTTGTGCAAGAGGTTGATCAACTCCCTTTTCTTCCGTTCCGTGCCTGTCATTCTAGGCAGGATTCACTGATGCTGGCTTGACCTTGTGGTTAGCTCGGAGTTTTCTGGATTATTCCTATCATTTGTCGGTTGTAATGGGTGTCTTTTCTCCTTGATATCCACTTATCAGTCCGCTCTACTGCATTTTCACTTCATCTCCCCGTCACTACCACTCCGTGTCATCTCCGTGTTATTTCCGTTTCACCTCCGTTTCGCTCCCCTGCAAAGCGGATATCAAGGAGGGGCATCTGTAGACACCCAATTTTAGCCGATAAATTGAGCATTTTCTTTGTTCTCCTAGTCGATGCCCCAATTGATCCTTAATTGGTTGATTTTCTGGGATTCCCTTCCCTTTTCTTGGCCCAACGCTTCAATTCCATACCTTGGATCTCGTCTCGAGTCTGGCATTCCCGCGCTATTCATTCTTATCGCTTTCTTGTTCATAGCGCGTTGTGGATCTAATTAAAATTATCCTTTGATCAGTTGTTATTTCTTGACATTTGATCATTATGACATCCATTTTGGGTGTTACTCTCGTTCAACATTTGATTAAATGACTGCCCAATGGTTTTTTCTCCGTTTTTATACCATTTAATGGGCCTTTACTTGTTGCGCTATATCTCCATAGCGCGTTCTTCATTATCGCGCTATGGAAGTATAGCGCCTTATCAGACAGAGTCCCTCTCCAGGCCGGACTCCCTTATTTCGATTCAGAGGCCTTATTGGGTAAGTTGCTGACTGTGTTTCTTATCCAGGAAGGTTTCTAAACCTAGCAGGAACCTTTCCCCCTCATTAATCGGCAATATTACCTCGATTTGAGCCGCCAATCATCGGATTGAATCAACTCCGACTTAGGGTTAATGTTCGACCTCTTTCCTATAAATTCATCCCTTTGGCCGTCGTTTGGAGGGGATGCAACTCGAGTTGTTGACGAGGAGGAGGAAATACTCCGTGCACAATCAATAAATCCTCGCTCCTCGCACGTTCAAGGGAGTATTTAGGGCTTTTCCTTGTGTTCTTCCTCTTTCATCTTTCTTTTCCCCTCTGGATTTTTAATCTTTGCATAGCATTGCATCCTGATTTCAAAACACTCCTTTTACAAAATACATGCATTCACACACACCACACCTATCTTTTGCCCATCCATAGGGGTTTAAAAAAACACCAAACCCCCAGGTAATCGAGCCCCCCCTTTTACATGCTTTTGATTAAGAATAAGGGCAGATTCTACTCGAGTCTCGATCTAATGGGCTTTCTATTTATTGTTTATGATTGTTTGCAGGCATTAGAAGATTGATACGTGGAGCCCTTGCACCTTGGCCGGCTTTGGAGCAAGGAAGGAACGAATCCAAATAAATCCCGCTACCTGTCTGATATCGCGCTATACGAAGCTAGCGCGACCTGAAGAACGCGCTAGGACGATATAGCGCGTTAATCTCCAGGCCCACGGCTCCCCTTTATGGATTTCTGAGGTACGTAACATGCCCCATCTTAATCTCTTATTGTTTGGCATGTCTCTGGCTTCAGTGGCGATCATGGATCTTAATTGTTGCATATGATTTTTCCCCTTTTTCATCATTAATTGAGTGCGTTATCTTGTTTTAAAACAAAATCATCATCTTTTATCAATTTGGGGTTAATCATAAAATTTGCATCTACACCAGGGGGACTCTTTCATCTTCAGGAGAGCCCTTCATGAGGTGGGAAGCCACTTGGTAGACCGTTGTCCTTGATCGGACAACGGGTGTATTGTATGTGGCACGACAGAGTCGATGCCGGTTCATTGGGCAGGCTTGATCGCACTACCGGTTGGTTGTGAGTTTGTCTCGGCTCTCCTGAGGTGAAGTCCCCGTGTCCATACGGGGTGACTCGAGGCTCTGGTAGCTTGAGAAATCTTCAATATGTTGATCTTTATCGGCTTCCGTGCTTCAGCGGGCCGGGTCCTTCGTCTTTGTGGCTTGGTCGCCGACGATCATATTTTGGGTGCCAACAGGCGTGATCTCGCGCTGGTCCTGAGCTGGGGAGATGATCACCGGATAGTGAACTGCAAAGAAGGGAAACGGATCAGGGGGCCTAGGGATGGTTCCCTGAGGTAAACCATCCTATGCTTAAGTCAGTAGAGCAATGGTGGAAGCTATGAAGGGAGGAGGAAACAGATGCACGAGATCCCTCTACACCAAGGTGGTGAAGTGGTTCCTGCTAAGGGAGTTTAGGTGTGTGTTCGCCCTTACCTTTCGTTGGAGTTAGTCCCAGGTTTATATAGTGCACTGGCTTCATGAGTCCCGTAAGCTGAGGGGCTTCATGCGGGAGTTACGTCCTCAACGTGGGCTCTATACATCCTCATCGTGGGATCTTTATAGCCTTGAGGGGTCATGGGTCCCTTATCCTCATAAACTCCTGCTCATAAAGGGCTCTCAACGGCAGCGTGGATAAGCAATCGTCGGTCGACCCGAGCATAAAAGGTGTCAACCATGTCCGGGCGATAGGCATGACTTGGATGAGGATAGGTCGGAGTGGGCGTTGAGCGCCTGCCTTTATCCCGGCGAGGGGATAGATCGGGCGTGGGTCTTTCTCTGACCTGACCGACGCTCGGGCCTTCCGAGCCTAAGGGCCGCCGAGGAAGGGTGTGATCCCGAGTGATCTTATTGGGCTTTTTAGTCTAAGTGGGCTCTGTGGGGCTATCACTTAGATGAGTTGGGCCTCGTTTGGTCCTGATGGACCTAGTTTGGCTGCTCTTTAGATGGGCTACGGAAATCCCCCTCTTCACTTGTCCCCCTCCTACTCCCGAGCCTTGATAGGCTCGAAAGAGTAGCCGTTAGGGTTTTGGACCAGCGTGGCTCGGGTGGGTGGAGATCTGGCGGTGTTAAGAAGCCACGTGTCGTGGTCACCTGGGCCCGTAATAATGATAATCCTGACGGATTTGAAATGAAGGGGCCCCTTTTTCTCGGAGGTCAGAACGGCGCGCCGCCTTCCGCGTGGGGATATAGGCGTTGGGTGCTTGTTGTCATTCCAGACTCCCTCCGTCTTTAGGGTTTGGCTCACCTTCATGCTTGCTCTTGGGCTCTTTAATGCGTCGTGAGGACACGACGGAAGAGCAGAGGCTTGCAGCGGCATTCGCGGAGTTGGCGGAGATAACTACGGAGGCAGTCCGGCACCTTCCTCTTCCTCCGGAGTCTTCGGGGTCCCGGGAGCGTCTTTCTTCAAGTTCTTCTCCAGATTCCATGGCGGATCAGCATCCGGATGTCGAAGAGTGGGAGGGTGAGCCTGCGGTGAGGGCGACGGTTCCAAACTGCAGTGAACTAGGGGAGGCGGAGGTGAGGAGGCTGGAGCACCAGTTTTGTCTACCCCACAAGTTTTGCTTTACCGCGGCTGCTCCTCATGAGACGAGTTTGGACTCTCGTACATGCCATATATGCACCTCCTTTTGTCGTGGAAGGGTGGGTTTCACCTTCCCTTTGAGCCCTTTGTTCTTAAGCTTCTCAATTTCTTTCAGTTAGCGCCCGTTCAGTTGGTAGCCAATTCCTATCTTCTTTTTTCCGCCTTTCACATCCTCTGCCGCCAATGCGGGGTTCCTCCTTCCTTGGACCTCTTTCACTATTTTTTTGAGTTGAAGACGCATCCCTCAGCCGGGAAGGGTTTCTATTTTATCCAGGCGAGGCGGAATAGGAGCTGTATCTCCTTGGCTGCGAAGGATTCTTCGCATAAGGGGTGAAAAACTCAATTCTTCTGGGTGGGGATCTGCTCGGTGGAGGAGATCTGGAGGTGTCCCATAATCCCCAATTTCCATCCAAATATCCCTCCAAGGCAAGATGAGTTCCCCCCACACGTGGAGGAGTATGCGACTATCTTGCTGAAGTGCCGCCAGTCCACAGAAGAGTTGGTTACTCCAGAGAACATCGAGCAGTGTCTTCTTATGCGGCTGCATCCGTCAGGTTCAGGTGCCACAAATTAGACTCTTCTTCAGATGTTGAGACCATTTTTCTTTTTCTGACTATATCTTCCTTCTGTGCAGACACCAGGCGGCCGGCTTTGGAGGAGGCCGCAGAGGTGATCGATCTCGGCAATGACTCGGCCACCGACGAGCCGCGATCTCCCGAGGGGCGCACCCGAGCCCGAGGTAAGGGCAAGAGGACGGCCCAGGAGGGGTCTTCCAAGCCGCGGGGGGCCAAGCTCAAGGATCCCGTGGAGGGCATGATACGGGATCCCGTGGCGCTGGCCCGACTCTCCCCTCGGCCGAAGTCGAGGGGGCCGTGGACAAGGCAGGTGGCGCTGGGGCCGCGGCTGAGATTGGGGCGAGCGATGCTCCACGTGGCGGTGTGGGTGCCGAACCGGTCCAGGTTGGAGGGTCGCAAGAAAATCTGACCGAGGCACGAGAGGCGACCGACGCTGCGGCTCGATCTGGGCCACCTGGCGGGACGCCGACAGCAGGGGGGTCCCAATTCTGGCGGCCTTGGAGAGACTCGGCATCCAGGGCCCTCTGTATCAGGTATGTCACGGTATAGCCGCGAAGGTGAAGGGGGGAGGCAGGTAGCACTCCCCGTCCGTGGCCCTCGAGGCGGTTATGGAGGGCGGCTTGGTCCTGGCCCAGATGGGGGCCACTCTGGCAGAAGCATACGCTCGGTTGGAGTCAGAGCGGGCGACCTTGGCCTGGACCCTTGGTGGGTCTGATAGGAAGCTGGCTCGGCTTGCCGAGGAGCGTGATGGGCTTCGGCTGGAGCTTTCCTCAGTTAGGGAGCTGGTGCGGTCGAGCCAAGTGGAGGCCCGGGCGCTAACCGAGCAGCTAGCTAAGGCCCGCGAATCGCTCGAGAGGAAGCGCAGGCTTCTTGAAGAGGAGCGCCTTGTTCGCGTCGAGCTGGATGGCTGGTGGGAGGCCGAGCGCTCCGAGCTGGTGGACCGGGTGGAGGAAGCTGAGCGCCTTCGGGGGGAGGCCGAGGCCGATCGAGCCTAGGCGGAGAAGCGGGCGGTGGAGGCCGAGGAGCGGATGGCTGAGGCAGAGCGGAAATTAGCCGAGGTGGAGCGGGAGAAGGCCGAGCTCGCTGGTAGGGTGGGATTGGCCGGGGCGGAGGCGCTTGAGTAGTACACATGCTCGGAGGCCTATCGGGTCGACCTTAAGGAGGCTGCCCTCCCCTACTACGAGTTAGCGCTTCGCCGAGGCATCTGCAAGGGGTTCAAGCAGGGCTATGACGGGGCCGTATCTTATGCCGAGGAGCAGGCATCCGGGATAATCGAATTCCCATCCGGGAAATGCTATGACTTGGACTTGTCATCCTTCGGCTCCTCTACTTTGGCGTCAGAGGAAGAAGATCAGGAGGGCTCTTCGTCCGAGGGGCCGCCAACTCCGGATGTCTCTGGAGGGCACGCAACCGAGGCAGTTCCCACGCCAGTGGGGTCAGTGCCAGGGTCAGCCATCGCCGAGGATGCCGGGGGCAGACCGCCCGAGCCTTCCACTTCCGAGCTTCAGGGTGGGCCAGAGGCCTAATGTGTCTGCTCTGCTTTCTCTTTTTGTATGTCTTTCCTCCTTCGGAGGAAAACTTTCCTTATTGTGTAAGAAAAGGGTAAGGCAATAGCATTATGACAAAGACTTAACTTTTTTGAATCGTCGTTGCCGTATTTTGTTTAGCGTATCTGTAGTAGTTGAAAAGTGCCGATACTTTCTGCGTGGTTCTCGCATGATGGTTGGGCGAGCGTCTGACAGGGTGTCTTTCCGTTTTCACATGCTTTGAATGTTTGGCCACTTCGTGTGTCCCGCTGAGGCGGAAACGAGGAGTTTGAGGTGACTGTTCGTAGGGAGAGGTCCCTTTGGCATGTTTTCGAGGGGAGAATCTTTTAAGGCAAATAGCCTCCCTTCGCCTATAAAAGGTCTGAAGGGCGTCCCTTCCTCTCCACCGCTTAGGGTTTTCCCCAACGGTCTTTCCTCAGTCCTTCTTCCCGTAGCGCTATGCCAACATATTTGAAGCATGGAAGATGTTTTGGAAGACGAGGTTGCCGATGATGGGGGGCAGAGAGCCCTTGCTGCTTCGGGTTTAAAGAGGGTTCGATGGCCGGCGGGCAAGGTTAAAGAGGGTTCGACGTACGGAGGCACGTCGTCTTCTTTTATCAATTCCGGCCGACGCTTGCAGGGAGGGGCGAGATAACAGACGGATGGGGGAATCAGGCATCCATGCCGCCCATCCCTTCCCGCTCGCTCCATGGAGGGGATCTCTCTCAAGATTCCTCTCCACTTCCTGTGTCTCCTCTCTTCTTCCGCAGCCTCTTTCTCCCTCTTCTGCCCTCCCCATCATTTCTTTAACTCTTCGGAGGTTGCCTGCACTCTCTTCCTTCTAAAGAGTTGGCAGATTGGCAGAGAGGAGGCCTTCATTCGTATTCCCTCTTCCCCTTCCTCCATCTCTGTCAACTTGGAAGGTAGCCTTCTCCTTCCTAATCCCTCTGTCACCTTGACTCCGAGCTACCCGAGCAAGCAGGGTCGACTATCCTTTATCTGAGCCAGTTTCTGCACAAGGCAGAGTCAGTGGCTGGACGCAGGAAGGTCAGCCGAGTCAGCCGAGCGATGGGCTCATATGGCTGCGCCAGATGGATTTTTTACTTTTTCGACATGTTTTTTCTTGGCTTCGGCCTTTCTGATGTACAAGTGAGTTGTTTGAATAAAGGAAAGGGAACTTTTGTTTCATTCCATGTTGCTTACACAATGTTCGGTATTTAGAAGTAGAACTTGCATAGTGTAGTCGCGTTCTAGGTCCGAGCGATGGGCTCTCCTTCCATTGTAGATAACCGGTATGCTCCTTTCCCGAGCGTCTCGACCACTCGGTAGGGGCCTTCCCAATTAGGGGATAACTTACCCACCGCCTCAAGTGGTCGAGAGGCCTCGGCTTTTCTGAGAACGAAATCTCTCGGTTGAAAGTGTCTATCTCGGACTTTGGCATTGTAGTATCGAGTGAGACGGCGCTGGTATTCCGTTGCTCGGATGTCGGTAATCTCTCGGAGTTCATCTGTTAGGTCGAGGTTTACGAGCAGTTTTTGATCGTTTGTCTCGGGCGAGAAACATATGACTCGGAGGGAGTGATTGGCAATCTCCAACGGGATGACGGCCTCGGCGCCGTACACCAACTGAAAAGGAATTTCACCGGTTGCCATTCTGGGAGTCGTTTTGTGTGACCAAAGTACGTTCGGCAATTCCTCAAGCCAGCTACCCTTGGCTTTACAGAGCCTGGTCTTGATGCCTTTTAAGATAGTCTTATTGGCATTTTCGACCAGCCTGTTAGCATGAGGGTGGGCGACCGAGGTGAAGTGATTGCGAATGCCCAGGTCGGCACATCTGTCTCAGAAATAACGAGAATCAAATTGCTGACCATTATCGCTTACTATCACCCGGGGGATGCCGTAACGACAGATGATCGACTTCCAGACGAAACTCCAGACGACTGTCTCGGTGATTCTTGCTGTGGCTTCGGCCTCGATCCATTTGGTGAAGTAGTCGATGGTGATGATGATGAACTTCTTCTGGGCCTGGGCCGTGGGGAATGGCCCGAGGATGTCAATTCCCCAGCGAGCGAAAGGATACGGCTCGACTAAGGTGATGAGTTTCGTTGCTGGCTGATGGACCAAGTGGTCAAATCGCTGGCATCGGTCACAGTGTTGTGTGTAGGTCGAGCAATCGAGCTGCAGAGTGGGCCACCAATAACCATGCCGTAGCAGGATCCTAGCGAGCGACCTACCTCCTAAATGCGCTCCGCACAGACCTTCGTGAACTTCTTGAATCGCTCGGTTGGCTTCATCAGTACTTAGGCACTTCAGGAGGGGACCGGAGAAGGATCTCCGATAGAGAGCGCCGTCCAGAGTGATGAATCGCCGAGCTTGGTACTTCAATCTTCGGGCTTCCCGAGGGTCAGGAGGCTCTTGAGAGTCTTGGAGCCACGATGGGTATGGGGTACGCTAGTCGCTTGAAGGGGCCGAGTCAATTGCCAGGAGCTCTGAATCGATGCTCGGTCGCTCTAGCTCTTCGAGAAGGACCGATCTAGTACCCTCGGGGTCAAGAGAGGAGGCCAGCCGAGAGAGGGCATCCACTCGGGAGTTTTCCTCTTGAGCTATTCTGACTACCTCAAATCTCTCGAACTATTGTGCCACAGCTCTGACCAGCTGGAGGTATTTGACCATCGGTGCTTCTCGAGCTTCGTAACCGCCGTTGACCTGGCTAGCGACCAGCTGGGAGTCAGTGTGAATTTTGACTCGCTCAGCTCCCAGTTACCGGGCCATGCGGGCTCCTGATATAAGGGCCTCGTACTCGGAAGCGTTGTTAGATGCCTGGAAGTTGAACTTCAAGGCGTATTGTAGCTCTGCTCCTTCGGGGGACTTCAGGAGGATGCCAGCACTGCTTCTGGCTGAGTTGGAGGATCCGTCGACGAACAGTTCCCAGGTTGGCCCGGGCGCGGACGGAGATCTTTCTTCGGTCGGGATCGTGCTCTCGGCGATGAAGTCAGCGAGCGCCTGACCTTTGATAGCCGAGCGAGGCCTGCACGATATATCGTAGGC